>QLTV01001363.1:222762-246574 GCA_003457575.1 Thermophis baileyi | reverse complement strand
TACTCACGTCAAGGGGTGCCTCACCTGGCCCCTCCCCTCCCAGCCATTCCTTGTCACACCCAGCCTCAACGTATCTATAGTTCTAGTAAAAATGTGGTTCACCTTTTTTCAACTTTATTATCTACATGCTATAGATGTACTTTCATGGACCACTGAAAGGAGGAAATGGCTCACATGCTTTGCCCAAGAGAGTGATAGGCAACAGGCTTTTAAGGGGCTGCCAGAAAGAAGGGGGGGGTTAAGGAATTGTGCAGAGTAACCTCTGCTTCTGAAGGCTTGCACAGTGAACCGTAATGTTGCAGTAGATATGAGTAATGGTTCAGTCAATAAACAGATACGTTAAAGTGTATAAAAGTAGTTTACTTAAAGAAATAGCACAGTCCAAATAACAGTCCGAATCATACACATTCAGTCAGTCAGTATTCAGAAGTACAGTAGTCTTCTTACCAGCCTTTTTTTGTTTTTATCAGCAAACAAAGATTCTCTACTACCGGTATCACAGATAGTTAGCTACACACAGAGCTTACTCTCAGACACGAAGTCACTTCAGCAATGAATCAGCAAAAGAGAGAGAGCTAACCATGTTCTCTAGCTCCCTCTTATGGCCGTTACTGCCAGTCAGAATGCACCAATGCATTTAAAGCAATATTACATAAATACATATAAACAGTGATTCGTGGCTTGTTTATATTAACCAACCCAACCGTTTGGACAGAGTCCTAACAGACTTTATTGTGGAACTCCCCAAAAGCACGGGAAACACAATCATTTGGGTGGTGACAGAACTGTTTTCGAAACAGGTGCATTTCATCGCATGCCAGAAAATACCAACAGCAAGAGGACTTGCCAAATTATTTTTGCACCACGTTTATAGGCTACATGGAGCTCCCCAACGTATTATCTCAGACAGGGGGGTCCCATTCACGTCCATGTTCTAGAGAGCCTTCCTGGACCTGTTAGGCAAGGAGCAGGGACTTAGTTCTTCGCACTATCTGCTGACAAAAGGCGGCTGTGAACGAGCGAACTCAGTGCTAGAACAATACCTGAGATGCTTTATTAACTAGCAACAGGACAACTGGACTGACCTTTTACCATTTGTAGAAGTGGCCTACAATAATTCGGTACATAGCAGTACCGCTTTCACAACTTTCAGAGTTGCAACAGGGCAGGACTTCACCCCTATGCCTGAATTGCCCACAATTCAGGGAGGGAAAGGGAATGTGGAGAATGTATGCAGAGATCGAGAGAGCATGGAGCCAGCAAGGTCACCACTGCAGGTGCTTGAGAATGATATGGACTGTTCTCATAACAAAAGATCTCCTCATAATTGGACAATGTGATCAACCAGGGGTGGGGAGAAAGAGAAAGTATTAACATGGCAAGCATTTGCGCAGGAAACCAGAGCTGGTTTCATTTCTTCAGTACCAACATGGTGTATCCAATAAAGTTTTACTTTTGGGAATTCAATTCTCCCGAGAGTGTTTCCTTGTTTTGGGTTCACTAATTGGACAGTTGACATTAAACCAGCTCTCCTAACTCAACTCAGCCTACTCGGATAACCCCGAGAGAGCTGTGACCTAACGATGTCCGAAACAGAGCGAAAAGCTGATGCCACAGCAAAGCCTGGATAGCTCCCTCCTTGGGAGACACCAGCAGTCGCCCAAGCGGATGCTGCGGTGCAGACGGTGGTAACCCGATCCAAAGTGAGAGCAGAGAAGACAGAGCACGAAGAGGGGATTGTGGCTGGATCCATCTGCCCTGACCTGAAGGCACGATGGCCAAGCACAGTGGGGAAGGCAGCCGACTTGGAGTTCCCCTTCATTCTGCCTGAAGTTGCTGTGACTCGAGGGAGTAAATGGAAAGCCCGGAGGACTGCAGACTGGGAAGAGCCAGGAGACTGGAAATTCTTGACAGCATGCCATAGCCCATCTGTGGAGCAACTGCATGAGGGATTTGTTGTTGGTGAATCCGTCAGTCCCGGGAGAGGGGCTTGGGATGGGCCAAGCGTCGGCAGCCCCCTCCCCTTCTCCATCCCAAAGAGTGAGACTGGGGAGTATTGTCCAAGGAGCTGGGGCTTCCCCAGCAGGGGCTGCTGTTCCACCCGCAGCTGAGGGGAAGCCCAGGGAATCCATGCAGCAACAGGAACCCAGGCTCAAGCAGCCCCCCAGGGGGGAGGGCTGCCACCGGGCTACGTGCTAGTTCGGGATGATCAGGAGCCCCTGCCTCTAAAAGCCATATTTGACAGGCAGCCGGAGAAACTAGCCTACTTCCTGAACCAGGCGTGAAATCATCTGGAGTGATACGGGGCAATGTACCCAGATGACGCTGCCCGCGTGAACACCATCACTTTGAACCAAGAGGATGAGGCGGCAGAATGGGTGATGTACCTCCACGATGAAGGAGCGCCCAAGCTGGGGAATGTGGATGTCCTCCTGGAGGAACTTTCAGCCAGGTTTGGAGACCCTGCCTGGGTCCGCCAAGCAGAATACGGGATCCGTGCCATAAGGCAGGGGAGCCAGCCGGTAGCCGAATACATTCGGGAGTTCCGCAGCCTGGCTGGGAAGCTGAGAGGGCGGCCAGAACGCTTACTGGTCTACCACTTCCAAGATGGACTAAATAAGGAGCTATACCAAAACTGCCTGCCCCAAGGAATTCCAGACAACCTCGGGGCATCGTAGCAGCTGGCGATCACAGTGGAGCTAGACCGGTTGGAGTACCGGCAGCACGCAAGAGTCACCCCCGACGAGGCTGGGAGAGATGCCCGCCAATGGAGGATCAACAGCCCCTCCTGCCACCCCTAGGGAAAACCCGCAGTGACTGCCTGGAGCCTGCTTCCGATGTGGAAGGGGCGAGAGGGGTCCTTACGGCCCTGGTAGACTCAGGTTGCACATGCTGCTTGGTCAGCCTGAGAACTGTGGAAAAGATGGGACTGAGTTTAAAAAATTGAGGCAACCTATGAAGTTTGAGCAAGTTGATGGCTCCCTTACTGGGGGCCTACCAGCCACGTGCCTAACCAAACCAGTAACCCTGAGATCAGGAAGCCACAAGGAAACTATACGTTTCATAGTAGCTCTGAAAATGGCAGAGACAATGATATTGGGGTTGGCATGGCTGAAAAAGTGGAATCCAGCGGCTGACAACGCTGGAGGAGTAGAGCAGACAGACTGCAACGTGTAGGGACAAAGCGCAGAGGCAGTGAAAGCCCACTGGTGGGGAGGGGAAAGATAGAGCCTGTCAACTCATTAACCTAGGGTGCCTAAGAGGAACCGACCATCCCTAAGGAATACCAAGACCTAGCGGAAGCATTTAGCAAGCAGGAATCAGACGTACTCCCTCATCGCCCCACTGACTGTGCCATTGAGATACTGTCGAGGGCAGGACTTCCAGGGTGACGTCACAATGGTGCGGCGCAGAACGGGGCTCCATTCTCTATCCGAATTTTCGCATCTGGAGGCCTGTAGAGGCGAAGTTAGACCCTGGAGGGGTCAGCATCATAGAGGGGATACTTCAGGGGTGACGGGGAGAAGAGCAATCCACCGTTGCAGCAGGTGGAAACCTTGAATCCGGCGCGGAAGAGACCGGCTGTTATGGTCGGGTCCAGAGGCGTGACGGCCTGATCTAATGGCGGAGGAAACAAAGAGTGGGAAGCAGCGAGAAGTATCGGTGGAGAGTGACAAGACAGAATGAGATACCGGGTTGCTTCTCTAAACTGGTGAAACCTACAAGCTGACAAGCAAGTGAGTCTCCAAGGTGGGAAAAGCGGCGACTTAGCGGTGGGAGCGAAATCCTGAGAAGACAGAATCAGTACTTACAGCAGAAGGAGAGGAGAGTGCGATCGACGACTCGAATGGGTGCTGTGCCGGGAAACTGTACAATTGGACTGACCATCGAGACTGAATTTGTGGCTACCTATTTTGAGAAGATTGGCTGTTGTGGTGAGCGGTTCAGGAGAGGAATATTTCAAAGAGGATTTTTAATAGAGACAGAGATGTTGGTGTTTTGGGAGTGAAGAGAAGTGACAGTGACTGCGCAAAATAGAGGGAAGCTGACATCTTGGTTTTTGAGAACGGAGAAGCTGTAGAGGAAACGGTGAGACGTAGGAGCAAAGAACTCTGGTGAAGTTTGTGAAGGATTTCGGGTTGGATACATCTGTAATCAGCTTTGTATGTGTAATATATTTATTATTCAACTTACTTATTATATTGATTGTACAACTATATATACATATATACATATATGTATATATTGGATATATTTATAAATAGACAAATTTATTAAGAGGTAATATCTTTGGGATCTTTGTATAGTACCTTCAGCTTTATATAGTTACATAGTTAACATTTTATATATATATATTTATAAATATTTTATATAATTATGTATATTTAAAACATGATACAATTTCCAATTATTATAATTTATATGACTGCGTATTTGTAAACGTACCTAGATTAGAACTGATATTGCTATTGGTAATTAGAACTGTTGGGTTATAATATTAATTACTAATTGATTAATTAATTAATCATTTTTAATTTACATTTGTACTATACTAAGGAGTAATTTATAAGGTAATTATTGCTATAGGCTTAAGACAGGATAATATAGTGTACGATATTTAGTTTTCCTTTTTTAAATAATAACTGACATACGACGAGTGTGGAGAGCAGGAGAAACATTTACAAGAAAAGAGGATTCCTGAGAAACTAAAGAATAGGCGATCTATGGTATTGTGGAAGAATTTTTTAAAGAATTTAAGTATGACAAGCACGACGACGATTACCAAAACTGCAAAGAAAACTACGCCGATGATAGCCTCCCCATCGGGGCAGAGATCAATAGAAGACATGTTGGGGGGGTGGGGGGTGAGAAATCAGGATCCTCATTGAATCTACAGAACATGCAGTTGACGCTGAATATGATCCAAGAAGTGATGCTGAAAATGCAAGAGTCAATAGTTAAGAATCATGAGGAAATGAAGAGTGATATGGGTGAAGTGAAAGAAGATATATGGAAACTAGATGACAGAATGGGGAAATACAGTAATCAATTGCTAAAAATGAACAGAAAATAAAGATAGTGGAGGAAAGAACAGAGCAAACGGAAGGGGTGTTGGTCTTACCTGATACGCTCATTCTCGTTCATGTGGAGACAGCATCCAGGAATGGGTTAACTCCATCTGTAATCCTATTGGACTGAGTCTGCAGAGTAAATGACACGCCTCCTCCTCTCGCTTCCCCAGCTTTTCGATGAAGGAGGTGATGCAGACTGACGTGTTGCACTGTGTAGAAGTAGTATCTCCTCGTGGACCCAGGACCGGACGCTACTCCGGGTGGGGCTGGATGCTGTCTCCACGTGAATGAGAAGGAGCGTATCAGGTAAGAGCAACGCCCCTTCTCCATTTAGGTGGAGACAGCATCCAGGAATGGGACATACCAAAGCTGGCAGTCCTATTGGGAGGGCGCGTTCCGGTCTGAAGTCCCCTGTTCTGAGAGGACCTGTTGAAGCACCCTCCTGCCAAAAGCCGCCTCGGCCGAGGTGTAAGAATCCAATTTATAGTGGTGGATAAATGGAGATGGAGAGGACCAGGTGGCCGCCTGGCAAACCTCAATAGATGCTTGAGTAGCCCACACCGCCGTGGTGGCTGCGCTTCTGGTGGAGTGGGCAGTGATGTTTCTTGGCAGTGGTAATGCCTGTGTCTCATAAGCCTTGGCAATACATGCCCTGATCCACCGGCCCAATGTAAACGGGGTAAGTCTGGTGCCCAGCGTTGCCGGCTGGAAGGAGACAAATAAAGATTCCGTCCGCCATATGGAGGAGGTCCTGCGGACGTAGATGCGGAGAGCCCTGCGCACATCCAAGGTATGCCATTTACATTCCAAGCGATGGGTAGGCTCAGGGCAGAAATTTGGCAGTACCAGTTCCTGCGCTCTGTGGAACCAAGTGTTAATCTTGGGAATGAAAGTAGGGTCCAGTCTCAAAACCACTCTGTCAGAATGGAACACGCAAAGGTCCGATCGAATCAACAGCGCCGCCAGTACTGAAATTCATCTGGCCGATGTTATGGCCACTAGGAATGAAACTTTATACGTAAGAAAACGGAGGCTGGCCTCCCTCAAAGGTTCGAACGGGCCCTGGGTAAGGGAGTTGAGAACTTTGGTCAAGTCCCAAGTGGGGAACCTATGAACAACAGGGGGCCAGATGTTGGAAGCACCCCTGAGAAACTGGTGAACCACTGGGTGTTGGGATAGGGACTCCAACGCCCCGCAAGTCAGAATGGAAGAGAGAGCAGCAACCTGTTTCCTAATCGTGTTTGGTGAAAGTCCTTTATCGAGACCCTCTTGGAGGAACTCCAATACTTGGGCAATGGAAACGTCCGTGGGGGACAACTCCCCTCTTGCACACCACTCACAAAACGCCTTCCATGTGGCGTTGTATATACGGTTGGTCGAAGCTCTGTGTGAAGCCTGAATTGTCTTGATGACTCTGGCAGAAAAGTTGTCCCCCCCTCAGAAGGCTCCGCTCAAGCGCCAGGCGGTCAGTTGGAACCACTGGGGGTTTGGGTGGACCAACGCCCCCTGGCTGAGGGAGACCCTGCTCTGAGGGAGTATCCAGGGTCGAGCCACGGACAGATTCACCAGGTCCGCGAACCAAGGTCTCCTGGGCCAATGGAAGGCCAGCAGAAGAAGCTCTGCTCCCTCTTCCAGCATTTTCCTGATGACCCTCGGAATGAGCGGGAGAGGAGGAAATGCGTACAGAAGTCCCGGAGGCCATGGATAGCGCAGTGCATTGATCCCCTCTGCCCCTGGCGTCGCGAATCTGGCAAAGAAGCAATGAAGTTGACAGTTGTCTCGAGTGGCAAACAGGTCGACTGTCGGATGACCGAAGCGTTCCGTCAGTTCCTGGAACAGTGACGGATGAAGACGCCACTACGCCTGGTCCATCGACTCTCGGCTGAGCCAATCTGCCTGCACGTTGGCAACTCCGGATATGTGGGCTGCCTGTATGGACCAGAGGTGAGACTCCGCCCAGAGGCCCAACTGCTCAGCCTCCTGCATAAGATGCCTGGAATGAGTCCCTCCCAGGCGGTTTATGTGCGCCTTGGCGGCCACGTTGTCTGTCAAGACTAAAATGTCTCAGCCTGAAACCACATTCTCGAATTTCCTGAGGGCCAGGTGAATCACCCGGAGCTCCAACCAATTGATGTTGTGGCTCAGATCCTCCTGAGTCCACTGTCCCTGGGCCATGTGGGACTGCAGTTGAGCTCCCCAGCCAAAAAGGCTGGCATCGGTTGTAAGAGTCAGGCGGTGTGGTTCTCTGAATTGGCAGCCCTTGGATATGGCCTCGGATGTCCACCATTTGAGAGAGTGGATCACCTCTGGTGGGACCCGAACCCTGATTTGTGTACTGCTCCTGCCTGACTTCTGATATGGAAGGAGGAACCACTGCAGCTTTCTGCTGTCGAGTCGTGCCCACGGGGTGATAGAAATACACGACACCATCTTTCTCAGGAGCTGGTAAGCGTCGATAGGAGCAACCTCTCCCACTCCGAAAGGACCGCTTGGGAGGGTAGCCTTGTCCCTGCCCGCCCTGCCTGTCCTGATGCCCTTGTCTGGGGAGAAAGGACCTCTGAGACCTGGGCTGTCCGAAACCACTGACCCTCGATATGATGAGGGACGAAAATAAGGGAATGGACGGGAATCAGTCCTCCGAGACATGGATGGCAGGACCTTTCGCTTGTCCCTGGACTCTTATGAGAATGGGCTCCAGGGAAGCTCCAAACAGCTGATCCCCGGACGGCATGATAGAGATACATGACACCATCTTTCCCAGGAGCTGGGAAATAAGTAGAGGAACGGTGCGATCCCTTCGGATGCGGAGTGCCAGCTCTCTTAGACTGGACTGACGCTCTTGGGAAAGGTACACTGTGGACTCCACCGTGTCTATGACTGGCCCAAATGGAGCAGTCGGGTCGATGGCACTAAGTGGCTCTTGGCCTTGTTTATGGAAAAACCGTGGGCCTGCAGGGTCTGGATAGTGACCTTCAGGTCCCTCTTTGCCTGATGTTCTGAGCCAGACAGGATGAGTATGTCGTCCAGACAGAACTGGATTCTGACGGGCAGAGTCCGGAGGTGGCCCACCAGGGTGGCCATCAGTTTGGTGAAGACCCTGGGGGCAGAGGACAGGCCAAACGGGAGAGCTCGGTATTGATAGTGTTTCCCTGCGTAGTGGAAGCGGAGAAACTGTCTGTGGGCAGGAAGGATGGGAACGTGAAGGTACGCCTCCGTCAGGTCCACCGACATGAGAAAATCGCCCCCGAGGCTTTTTGGATTATGAATAGTAGGGAGTAAAACCCCTGTCCCTTATGCTCCTCTGGCACCGGCTGGATGGCCCGAATCTCCAACAGGTGTTTTATGGCCGATTCAAAGAGGAGCCGTTTTGTCCGGTCCTTTGATACAGGGCAACGGAAAAAAACCTCGGGGGGGTGGGTGGGTGGAGAGGAATTCCAGGGAAAGCACGAACTGACCGTCTCCCTGACCCATGCGTCCGTGGTGGAGTCCTCCCATTGGCTGGCAAAAAAGGTCAAGCGACCCCCAATGGGAGGGTTGCCCGAGCAGTCATCTCGAGCGACGGAAGGAGCGACCTCTCCCACTCAGAAAGGACCGTTTGGGAGGATAACCTTGTCCCTGTCTGCCCTGCCTGTCCTGATGCCCTTGTCTGGGGGGAAAAGGCCTCTGAGATCTAGGCAGCTCGAAACCACTGTCTGACCCTCGAAATGAAGAGGGACGAAAATAAGGGAATGGACGGGAATCAGTCCTCCGAGACATGGATGGCAGGACCTTTCGCTTGTCCCTGGACTCTTATGAGAATGGGCTCCAGGGAAGCTCCAAACAGCTGATCCCCGGAATACAGGGCTGATGCCAGCCTCCACTTATTTCTGGCATCTGCTTGCCATTGGCGAAGCCACAGAAGGCAGCCGGATGCTACGGAGGAGCCGATGGACTTGGCTGCGAATCTCGCCGCATTTAGAGTGGCATCCGCTGAAAATTCCATCGCCAACATAATTTTGTTGAGGTCCTGATGTGACCTAGTGTCTGAAGCGGGAAGCCTTTCCTGCAATTGTCTCAACCATAATAGAGAGGCTCTGTTAAAGAAAGAGGCCGATGTGGAGGCCTTAATAGCCCAGGTGGCCACTTGGTGAGCCTTAACTAATGTTTGTTCCACTCTTTTGTCTTCCGGATGGAGAGATTCCGCCGGGGAGCCTGTGACTAAGGAAGGGGAAGATATAGCTGCCACTGGTGCATCCACAGATGGAACTAGGAGCACCTTAGAGAGGTCTGGGCCCATATTATAAAGGCATCTGTCGAGGCTGCTAGGGTTGAGACCCGTGCCAGGGGAGGCCCACTGCCTCTGCACTATATCCAGGAACAACCTGGGAACAGGAACTTCCTCTGTTTCTACCAGTGGCTCTGCAAAGAGTGGGTCTGCTGGGTCAGCTGACTCAGAAGCAGTACCTGAGGAATCTGGGCAGTGCCCAGTCTCGTGGTGTTCTTGGCTTTGAAAAGCAACGATCTGAACAACTGAGGCTGAAATAGGCCAACAAAGGCAGGAGTATCAGGCAAAAGCCCTTCGTCATCTGATAAGTCTAGATCACGTTACAAATCGTCCCCAGAAAGGGAAGCCTGGCTGGAAGAAGCCTGAGAATAGGCCTGATCCTGAGGAGGGAGGGCCTCCTCCCCAAAATGGGCCCCCTGTTGATACCCCAGGGACCTGGAAGAAGCAATTCCCGAAGTGGCCCTGTGTTGTAATCCAGCTGCAATCCCCTGTCTGATGGCCTCGGAGATCAAAGCTCCCATACTGGCCGGGATCATGGGCTCTGATTGCTCATCTGAGCGAAGGCCTGCAGCAGTAGGAGTAAAGGTTGCCTCAGCCGAGGTAGACCTATGTTGGTCAGGAAACTCCCAAGAAGGGGGAGGGCCCCTGGGGGCTGGCATGGAGCCGAATAACAACTCACTGTTGCCGGGCAAGTTCACAGGCTGAGCGCTGGTATCATCTGGAGATCATGCTGCCATCTGGGGGCCCCACAGAAATGGTGGGCGACTCCGACTGCTGGAGGTTGGAGGAGGAGGGATAGGCCGGCTGGCTTTCCTGAGGACCACTTGTCCTCCTGGCAGAATCCCTCTGGGCCTTGGCAATCACCTTCTCAATTGCCTTGTGCCTTTGCTTGGCCTCCCTTTCAGCCGTTTTAGAAGCCTTCCTGCTGGAACGAGGCTTTGGATCTTTAGCCCTCCTCTTACAGGATCGGGTCCTAGAAGTCCCTGCCATGTTGCTGCTGCCCGAAGAGAAAAGTGCCGGGCTGTCTGCCACGTGGGCTGCCTCCACAGTTACAGTGTCAACTTCAAGGTGACGTACATCCTGAGTGGGCGCAACCAATTAGCGGATGCGCTCTCGAGGAAGCCCGAGTATGCCCACGTCGAGGACCCGCTTCTGCCACGGACTATTCTGCCCGTCGAGTCGTTCGCTGCCATCCACGAACCTACTGACTTACGGGCACAGATCCGGGAGGCACAGCGGCAGGACGCGTACATCGATCAAAGGAAGCACGAGATAGGGCCTGATTCTCCCTGGATGGTTTCCGACGACCTCTTGCGATACCGGGAGGTGTACGTACCGCAGGGGGCGCTCCGGGGTCTTATCTTGTCCCAGTGCCACGATAACCCTGCGACAGGACATTTCATTCTTTTTAAGACCCTCAACCTAGTGTCGCGGACCTTCTGGTGGCCTCGACTCCACTACAATGTCCAGTCGTATGTGACCTCCTGCGTCTGCTGCCGACAGGCCAAGTCGGCCACGGGAGCTCCCCCTGGACTGCTTCAGCCCTTGCCGACACCAGAGAGACCCTGGGGTGCCATCTCGATGGACTTTCTCACGGACTTGCCCCCATCTTCTGGCTTCATGACCGTGTTCGTGGTGGTGGACATGCTGACGAAGATGGTGCATTTCATCCCGTCGAGGATTGCCGACAGCTCGCACCACCGCCCAATTTACCGCCCAGTTTTGGAAGAGGCTGATGACGGCCTTAGACGTCCAGAATTGCCTGTCGTCGGCTCATCACCCCGAAACCGACGGCGGCACTGAAAAGGTCATCGGAATATTAGAGAAATATCTGTGCTGCTTTGTCAATCAGCAACAGGACAATTGGGCGGAGTACTTAGCAGTCGCGGAGTTTGCTTTTAATAATTCCCAACACACCTCCACTCAAATGACCCCCTTCCTAGCCAACTTGGGCTATCACCCCCAGTTCTTCCCGGCTCATGCCCCTTGACTTCCCAGTTCCAGCAGCGAATGAATTCTTGACAGAGTTGCAGGCCGTTCACCAATTGGTGAAGCGATATCTCAACAAGGCCAAAGACGATTATAAAAGGGTCGCGGACCGCTCTCAGTGGGCAACACCACCATTGGCTGTGGGGGATCGAGTGTGGCTGTCGACGAAGCATCTCCCCTCAGACCGGCCAGTCCGAAAACTGGACCATCGTTACATTGGTCCTTTCCCTGTGGCGGTGGTCATCAATCCAGTGGCCTACCGCCTGACCTTGCCTCGGTCTTTGAGAATACACCCCGTGTGTTACGGTTCTAAATAGCATCCAATTTTAAATCAGAGTCCAAGGCAGAATATTCCTCAAAGTTCCAATTTATTAACAGAGCCATGTTGGCACATCTGGGAGAAACCCAAATCTGAAGTCAAAGGGGGGGCTCCACCCAGTTGAAAGTTCAAGCCCTTGTCCCCACACCCTCAAGTTCATCACATTAACCACTCTTCTTCTTCCAGCGTGGCAGCTACTCCCATCTTCTTCCGTGCAGGTGCAGGACAAAGGATGATCTTGGCAATCTGAAAGGAATTTGTTATGGCTACGTGCAGACATCCCTCATGCAACAGCCCCTCCCAAATTCCCATAGTAAAGCAGCATACATTCTAAAGCATAAAGTGTGGCAGGCCAAAGTCTCTAATAAAATATGGCTTCGGCCTGACAATGACTTTGGGGATATGGGCAGCCATGCAGCTGGTTGCGGACTCTGACAGCGATGAGGCTGTGGTGGTGATGCGCCGGCAGCCTGTGCAGCTGGTACCCAAGTCGGACAGTGAGGAGGTTGGTGTGGACTTGGTGCCAGAGGCAGAGATGCAGCCCGGGCCTTCAGAACCTCCAGAAGCTCCCATCCGTGAAGAGGAAGAAGAGGAGGAGCCTATTCTTAATGCACAGGCACGCAGAACGGCCAAAAGGCAGGAATGGTTCCTGAGGTCTCCTCGGGAGTAAGGCTTGGGGCTAATTGGCCACGCCCATAGCCTATTTAAGGGATGATGACGGTTAAAGTAATTTGCAGGAAACAACTCGTCATAATTACTTCGTGTCATGACTTCGGTAACGTCTGTTCGGCTTCTGTTTTCCAGTGTTCTCTCTCCTGCAAATTACTTCTGGGCGTTTTGCCAACCACAGTAAGATTACTGATATCGGAAAGACTATTTCCTCAAGAATTGAGTTATTTCACCTTGGACTCTTGTTAATGAATTTGAATTAACAGCCCTTGTTCAGAAAAGACTGATTTAAACTGTATTTTTGTTTGAACAACTACTAAGAAAGCTCATTAGTAGTCCTTAAATTTGTAAAATAAGGTTTGTACAGACTTTGTGTGTGCTGCGTTCTTTGTGGTCCATAGCTGGGGCAGAACAACAAGAGCCATTGGAGATACTACTACTGGATGTATATAATGAAATATTAGAACAGGCAAAACTACCAAAGTCATGGACAGAGGGATTGATAACGCTTATTCCAAAAGATGATGTAGACAAACAGCAAATTAAAAACTATAGGCCAATCTCACTGCTAAATGCTGACTATAAAATATTTGTTACAATAATGGCCGAAAGAGTCAAAAAAATATTAAACGAAATCATTCATTCGGACCAAAATGGGTTTTTACCCAATAGGCATCTAAGAAACAATACACAGATTATAATGAATACATTGGAATATTACGAGGCTCATCTGGAAAAGCAAGCAGCACTGATATTTGTTGATGCACAAAAAGCCTTTGATAATCTAAATTGGAATTTTCTTATTAACCAATTAAATATGAATTTTGGGGGGAAATTTACGGGAATGATTAGGGCTATTTACTCCAACCAATCGGCAAAAATAATATTAAATTAACCAATATTAAATGGGGAAACAACAGAGGATTTTAGTATAACTAAAGGGGTGAGACAGGGATGTCCCCTATCCCCCCTTTTATTTATCTTATCGTTGGAAATACTATTAATACAAATTAGGCAAAAGCAGGAAATAAAAGGATTGAGAATTTAAAAAGAATACAAAGTACAAGCTTTTGCAGATGATTTGGCCTTTATCATGGAAGATCCTCTAGAGACGGGAACCATATTATTACGGGAAATAGAAGAATTTAAGCAGGGCTTAAAATAAATGAAGAAAAAACTAAAATACTAAGTAAGAATCTTACTAACAGGCAGAATGAGGAATTGGAAGAGAAATTGGGGTTTCAAACTGCCAAGAAAATGAAATACTTGGGAATTTGGCTAACAGCGAAATGTTCCTCGATAAAAGAGGACAATTACAATAAATTATTACAAGTACAAAAAGATCTGGATAAATGGGCGAAATTACAAATACAGTTGCAAGAAAAAGTATGTGAACCCCTTGGGATTACGTGGAGTTTTGCATGAATTGGTCATAAAATGTGCTCTGAACGTCATCTAAGTCACAACAATAGAAAAACACAGTCTGCTTAAAATAATACTACACAAACATTAGATGTTGCCATGGTGTAATTGAACATAACATGTAAACATTCACAGTGCAGGGAGGAAAAAGTATGTGAACCTTTGGACTTAATAACTGGTTGACCCTCCTTTGGCAGCAATAACCTCAACGAAACGTTTCCTGTAGTTGCAGATCAGACCTGCACAACGATTGGATTTCTACCCAATAGGCACATAAAAAACAATATACGAACTATAATGAATGTATTAGAATACTATGAGGTACATCCAGAAAAACAAGCAGCATTGATATTCATAGATGCACAAAAAGCGTTTGATAACCTAAATTGGGATTTTTTAATAAATCAATTAGCAGTAATGAATTTCGGAGAGAAATTTATTGGAATGATCAGAGCAATATATTCTAAGCAGATGGCAAAAATAATATTAAATGGAGAACAAACAGAAGGCTTCAACATAACTAAAGGGGTAAGACAGGGATGCCCCTTATCCCCTCTGTTATTCATCCTCTCAATGAAGATGTTAATGCTACAAATTAGACAAAATCAGGAAATAAAGGGACTAAACATTAAAACATAGAAATACAAAGTGCAGGCCTTTGCGGATGATCTGGCATTTATCATAGAAGAACCTTTAGAAACTGGGCAAATATTATTACAAGATATTAACCAATTTGGCAAAGTGGCAGGGCTTAAAATAAATAAAGAGAAAACTAAAATACTAACCAAGAATTGTACTAATAGGCAGAATAAGGAATTGGAAGAGAAATTAGGGATCCAAATTACTAAGAAGGTGAAGTATTTGGGAATCTGGTTAACAGCAAAATGTTCCTCGATAAAAGAGGACAATTACAATAAATTATTGCAAGTACAAAAAGATCTGGATAAATGGGCGAAATTACAAATATCACTAATTGGTAGAATTTCCACAATAAAAATGAATATACTACCTAAATTTTTGTATCTCTTTCAAATGGTACCAATAAAGTTAGGGAAAAACTTTTTTGAACAATTAAACAAAATAATAACAAAATTTATTTGGTTGGGGAAAAAAGCCCGAGTAAAACTCAAACTCTTGCAAGATTCTAGAAATAAAGGGGTTTTTGGGCTCCCTGATTGGGAACTTTATTATCACGCGGCAGCCATGACGTGGCTTAAAGACTGGATTCAACTGAACAATAAAAGGGTATTAACATTGGAGGGCCACGATCTCCAACTCGGCTGGCACGCATTCCTCTGGGAGTGGAAAACCAAAACCCACTCATACTTCCAGAGGCACTTAGTGAGAGATGCCTTGATAAGTATTTGGGAAAAAATTAAGAAAAACCATTACATGAAAATTCCAATTTGGCTGTCAACAATGGAGGCGATGATTTACTTTTACTTTTTTTTTACTTTTATTTGCATTTCTATGCCGCCCAACTCCCAAGGGACTCTGGGCGGCTTACAGCAGAAATTTCGGATATAGTATTGAATTAGACCATTGGGATAAATTATGGGAAAAAAAATATAAATTAACGATGTCATCAGCCTATAAGGAAAACCTCTACACAATGTTTTATCGTTGGCATTTACCCCCAGCGAGATTGGCCAAAATGTTCCCAAACCGTTCACCCGAATGTTGGAAATGTGGTTATAAACAAGGTACTTTTTACCATATGTGGTGGACCTGCCCAAAACCAGGAAGTATTGGCATAAAATTAGGAAATGGTTGGAAAAAATTACTGAACAAAAGATCGAAATGAAGCCGGAACTATTTTTATTAGGTATTTTAGAGGCGAAAGTGTGTAAAAAATTTCTATATATAATACTACATATATTAACTGCAACCAGAATAGTTTTCGCTCAAAATTGGAAACAGATCAATATTCCTTCAGAGGCAATGATTATAAGAAAGATACTTGAGTGTGCAGAGATGGATAGGTTGACTATGGTGTTAAAAGAGAGAGAAGAATCAGAGTACTATCAAGTTTGGAGTAGATGGTATACCTGGCTAGAGAATAGGAGTAAAATTATTGTATAAGAATTATAGAATATTGATGATATTATGATTATATCGTAGATATGTGTAAATATTATTATAATTTAACTGATTGTATATAGGATAATGAACCATAGAAATAGAACTTATGTAATTACGAATGTTATAGATGATATTGATACCGATATGGAAATGCTGTAATGAGTGAAAATTTGTGTTGTGTTTTTTAATGTTGAAAATGTTTAATAAAAACTATTTATAAAAAAAAGAGATACTGCCGAGGGCAAAATTACCTAAGCCAAAGATGTACTCAGTAACCCCCAGAGTTGGAGCAGCTCAGGAATTTTGTGGATAATAACCTAGCTAGGGGCTTCATCCAACCAGCAAAATCTAGGATGGCAGCCCCGGTGCTCTTGAAAGAAAAGATAGATGGGTGTTTGAGATTATGCGTGGATTTTCGGGGGGATAATGGTGTTTGTGTGGAAAACACGTACCCTCCCCCTTATGAAGGACATGCTGGGATACCTGGCCAAGGGGAAGGTGTTCACCAAGCTGGACTTGAGAGAAGCGTATTACCTAGTAAGAATTAAAGAAGGTGATGAGTGGAAAACCGCTTTCAATTGTCCCTTAGGGTGTTTCCAATTCCAAGTGATGCCTTTCGGGCTGCAGGGAGCACCCACGGTGTTCATGCAACTAATCAACAAAGTGCTGCATGAGCACCTGTATAAGGGGGTGTTGGTGTACCTGGACAAGATCCTCATTTATTCTGAGACAATGGAAGACCGCGTGAAACTAGTGCGGGAGGTGCTAAGAAAACTATTGAAAGCTAAGCTCTATGCTAAACTATCCAAGTGCGACTTCCACAAAACCAGTTTAGACTATTTGCGGTATCGCGTGTCCAGTGAGGGGGTGGAGATGGACCCTGGAAAGGTGAAGGCCATTCTGGAGTGGGAAGCCCCTCGCACCAGAAAGCAACTGCAGAGCTTCCTGGGCTTTTCCAACTTCTACTGCCAATTCATCCCCTCGTGCACACAGATAGCCCTGCCCATCACCAAACTACTAAAAACGAGCGGAGGGGGAGTGAAGCCTAAACCAAGCCAGCTGCTCTCTTGGACTATGGAATGCCAAGCGGCTTTCGAAAAGCTTAAAAGGCTTTTTGCGGCAGAGCCAACCCTTAAGCACTCGAACCCGGAGGAGCCATTTGTAATACAAGCCGATGCCAGTGATGTGGTGGGGGGGGGCGTTTTGCTCCAAAAAAAAGCAAAGGGGACGCTGCAACCTTGCGCCTAAACTACCCTGAAGCTGACTGATATCGAAAGGCGTTGGGCAGTGTGGGAGAAGGAAGCGTATGCCATTCAATGGGCGTTGCTGACTTGGAGGTAATTCCTAGAAGGCAGTAAGATTCCGTTCAAAGTGTGGACTGACCACAAGAACCTGGAAGCCTTAAGAACCCCGAGGAAGCTGTCCCCTAAGCAAGTGGGATGGGCACAGTACTTTAATCAGTTCAACTTTGCCCTTCGATATTTGCCAGGGGGAAAGAATTTCCTCACTGATGCGCTCTCTCAGATGCCCCAATACAAAAGCACCCAAGAGGAAATAGTTAACTCCATCATTCCCTCCAGGCAGCTGGCAGCACAGGTCTCAGTGAGGCAGCGGTGGCTAGCCACTGCTCAACCGGCCAACGGCACGCTGCTCCAACAGCTAAAAGAAGCCCTGAAGGCAGATGAATGGCTCAGAAATCACAAAGCCGACCTGGGAGGACTTGGCGTGGAAGGGAGACAAGCTGTATGTTCCAGCCAGCCAGAGGACCCAAATCCTACAAAGGAGCCGTGACGTAAAGCCGGCTGGACACTTTGGGTTTGTAAAAACCCTTCACCTGGCTAAAAGACAATTCTGGTGGCCCAAGATGAAGAAGGACATAGAGAACTATGTAACCAGCTGCCCAGTACCAGGGAAGACCCCTGAGTTGCTACAGCCAGTGGCTAACCCTATGGACAATGTGATCAACCAGGGTGGGGAGAAGGAGAAAGTATTGTTTAACAGGGCAAGCATTTGCATGGGAAACCAGAGCTGGTTTCGTTTCTTCAGTACCAACATGGTGTATCCAATGAAGTTTTACTTTTGGGAATTCAATTCTCCTGAGAGTGTTTCCTTGTTTTTGGGTTCGCTAATTGGACAGTTGACACCCTCGTTAAAGGAATGGATTGGCCAACTACAAAACACCTGGCCGGTAGTGCTCAAGGCGCTTTTCAAGCAGCCAGAAATGCCTACAAAAGCCAAGCTGAAAAAAAACGGACTGAACCTAAAAAGTTTAATGTGGGAGATCGAGTATACGTCTCTACACGCTACCTCCAATCCTTACAGCCTTCCAAGAAGCTTGGGCCAAAGTTTGTCGGACCGTTCACCATCAAACTCATTATTAATCCAGTCACAGTAGAACTAGACTTGCCCAAATCCTTACAGAAAGTCCACCCCATTTTCTATTGCAGTTTTTAAAGCCTGAGGTGAAGACCAGCTCCCCCTCCTGTCCCTGAGCCATTCATGGTGGAAGGGGAACAGCACTTTGAAGTTAAAGAGCTTTTAGGGCACTATCCAATACTTGGTAGCTTGGAAAGATTTTCCAGCCGCCCAAAACGAATGGGTAAACAAACGACATGTTAGAGACCCTAAGTTGCTCAAGCGGTTTCACAATCAATACCCTGATAAACCTAAACAAGTCTAACATTTTGTTTTTGTCTGTTTGTTGTTTTCCTCTGCAGGTGTGACATCTCCTTCTTTCAGGGGGGCAGCATGTCAGGTCCCCATTGAGATGCTGCCATTCTGGAGGGGGAGGGGGCAGGTTGCTGGAGCCGGATAACTTGCATGCATTGGGATGCTGTCATTCTAGAGGGGGAGGGGGCAAGTTGCTGGAGCCAGATACTTTGCATGCTTTTGCTTTTGCTGTAAAGCGTGGGATCTAGGGAGGGGGACCAGGTCTGTGCGATGGATGGGCTTTCTCCCAGCCAGTTCCAGCCTGTTACCAAGGTTGCAGTACCCTGAGAGTGAACTGCTATCAAGCTGAAGCCTCAGAGTTCTCATAACACCTTTGCAGCATATTATTGGCTACTGGTGGACTGGGGGATCGGGCAGAGGTTGAAGAGGGAAGAATAGCTTAATGCTTTGAGCGGGAACTTCAGATTCCGCCTGACGTCTCTGCAATCACTTTCTCTAAGTAAAAGTTTCCTTTTAAACTACCACCGTTTCAAGAGTCATGCTTTCCTGAGAAGACAGCTGAGGCAGGTCCTTACATATTCTTTGGTCTTCTTGTTCTTCAGCTTCTTTTCTTTCATCTGTTCTAGCTTCCCTGCATTTGATCTCAACTTGCTGGTCTTATTGTCCTGTTTAATCTTCCATTTTGGTGGCACACTGGCTTTTTTTCTTTGTTGATTTTGCATCCCAGGTATTGAGTTATAACTACAGCTGTACTGTACATTAGTTGGTTTATTTCTTGCACTGAGCTGGTGTTTATATTTGATATTGCAGTATTGACATTTTTAATGCTTGTGCTAGTTGTTTCTTTGGAACAAGCTTCAATGCAGGCAGCCTTATTATGATGTTTTTGTGCTGTTCTAGATGCTCAGTTAGTCTTTGTTTCAATTCTTCTACTTCTTTATAGAGAGCTTTGTTCTTTCTGAGGCAGAGGAGAGGGTGTCTGGTTTTCGAATGGAAACAATTCTATAGCTGTGCTGGCTTCCTCTACTGCCAACTCCCCCTGGTTTGCCTATACAATCTGAGTTACTACTGGCAAGGCTTTGATTTCTTTGCCCTGGGTAGACCTTTGCATTTTTTTTTCCAATTCTGCTTCTGTGAATACTTTGTTTCATATTATAAATCAACATTGATCTGCTAGCCTCTGTTCTGTTATTTCTGATTCTGGATGTTCTTTCCAGAATTGATGCATTCGTTACAAATATCCTCTTCTTGTTTGGCTTGATCTGTAATAACAGACCATTATTTCTTTGTTTATTAAGTTTATTTGCTGCCCATCTCACAGTTCAAGGCGACTGAGAAGCTTACAGTAAGATAATTACTGAGGACTACCTGTAAATTACAACTCCCAGCAATTCCAACCAACATAAACTCTGGGAATAAGAAATGCAGGGAATGAACGTTGTCTTACCTGAACGTTCTTTCTATGTGCGCTGCGGGAGAGTCCAAGCATGGGTTAACTTCTGTCTGTTAGCCAGGGACTGAGTAAGAAATATCCGGCCACGCCTACTCCTTGGCTCTACTGAGGCAGTTGTTTTACGAAGGCGTAGACGTGCAGGGAGTCCAAAAACGGAAAATCCAAAAAGTCCATACCCTGGACCAGAACAGGCCCTAGGGTGGGTTTGGACTCTCCTGCAGCGCACATAGAAAGAACATTCAGGTAAGATAACATTCATTCTCCTGTGCGCTGCTTGGAGAGTCCAAGCATGGGATGTACCCAAGCTTAATGTCTCAAGTGCGGGAAGAAGGCTGGTCCAGGGTCCCGGAAGTGGAATGAACCCTTTGCAGTACCCTCCTGCCAAACGAGGCCTCTGCAGAAGCAAAGCAATCCAGCCGATAGTGTCTAATGAAAGGTGATGGTGACGTCCAGGTTGCCGCCCTGCAAATGTCCTCAATGGAGGCTTGCGTGGCCCATGCCGCTGTAGTGGCCGCACTCCTTGTTGAATGAGCAGTTATGCGGCCCGGTAACGGAGTAGCCTTGATCTCATAAGCCTTTGCGATGCACGCTTTCAGCCAGTGGCCCACTGTTGAAGGTGAAACTTTTTCCCCCATCAATGTTGGTTGAAAGGACACGAATAAAGATTCGGATCTCCGAAAGGCGGCCGTCCATTTAATATATCTGTGAAGGGCCCTCCTGACATCCAAGGTATGCCATTGTTTCTCCTGAGGGTGAACAGGATTTGGGCAGAAGTCAGGTAGAATAAGTTCTTGGGCCCTATGAAACCATGAATTGACTTTCGGAAGAAAGTATGGATCCAATCTCAGAACCACCCTATTAGGATGGAAAATACACAAGTCGGAGCGAACCGATAGCGCGGCCAGCTCTGAGATTCTTCTGGCGGAGGTGATTGCCACCAGGAAAACTACCTTAAACGTCAGAAACCGGAGACTGGCAGTTCGTAACGGCTCAAACGGTGGGCCAGTGAGAGCCTGTAAGACTAGAGTAAGATCCCAGGACGGATAACAGTGAACTGTTGGTGGTTTCAGATTAGAAGCTGCCTTGAGGAAGCTACGGACTCGAGGATGATGAGATAGATATTGAAGACCTTCATATACTAATACAGTTGACAAGGCAGCTGCCTGCCTTCGAAGGGTGTTGGGAGCTAATCCTCTGTCCAACCCCTCCTGCAAGAAGTCCAAAACCTGTGGTATTGAAGCTGAAATCGGGATGATATTGTGTGAGGTACAGAAACGACAAAATGCCAACCAGGTAGTGTTATAGAGGCGATTGGTGGATGCTCGTCTGGAAGCTTGGATGGTATGGATCACCTACCCGGAAAACCTATCCTTCCTCAGTATATCCCTTTCAAGTGCCATATGGTTAATTGCAACCACTGGGGGTCTGGATGGAGCACTGCCCCCTGGCTGAGAGATATCCTGTGGTCGGGAATCCTCCAGGGACAGGTCACTGACAGGCTGACCAGGTCTACGTACCAAGGACATCGGGGCCAATGAGGGGCAACGAGAAGAATTTCCGCCCTCTCTGCCAGCAGCTTCCTTATCACTCTCGGAATGAGAGGGAGAGGGGGGAAGGCATACAACAGACCCTGTGGCCACGGGCTACGTAGAGCATTGACCCCTTCCGCCCCCGGCACTGCGAACCTGGAGAAGAACCTGGGGAGATGAGTGTTGCATGGATGGGCGAACAGGTCCACAACCGGTCGACCGAATCTCAGGGACAGAGCTTCGAACAGATCCGGGTGCAGGCGCCACTCTGAGTGATCTATCGTGGTCCTGCTTAGCCAATCCGCTTGTAAGTTCGAAGTCCCGGATATGTGTTCCGCCCTGATGGAGCGGACGTGACGTGACGTTCCGTCCAGAGAGCCAGCTTCTGTGCCTCCTGCATGAGGCTGTTGGACCGAGTGCCTCCCTGGCGATTGATGTGTGCCCAGGTGGCCACATTGTCCGTTAGGATTAGGACGTGTTGGTCTGACACTACATGTTTGAAGTGACGAAGAGCTAGATGAACCGCTCGCAGCTCCAAACAATTGATGTTTTTTGACAAGTCCGATGTGCTCCAACGCCCCTGAGCCACCTGGGACTGGACGTGAGCTCCCCACCTGAAGAGACTGGCATCTGTTGTAATCGTGATGCGGGTGGGTTCTCTGAAAAGGTAGCCCTTTGACATGGCTCTGGATGTCCACCAATTGAGGGATCTGAGAACGGTCAAAGAGACCCGAACTTTGACCTTGGAGTTGCTGCGTTTCGCCCTCTGATGCGGTAATAAGAACCATTGAAGTGGTCGAGCGTGTAGTCTCGCCCAAGGAACAATATCGATACAGGAGATCATCTTTCCCAGCAGCTGAAAGAGCACAGCCAGTGGGACCGAACGAAGTCTCCGAACTTGAGTGACCAGGGACCGAATGCTGTGTAGATGGTCCTGCAAGAAAAACACCTCGCAAGCCTCTGTGTTGATCACTGCTCCGAGATGAAGAAGGCTGGTGGTCGGGACCAGATGACTCTTGGCGAAGTTCACGGAGAAACCATGGTCCTGCAGGGTTTGAATAGTGATCCGAAGGTGTTCTTGAGCTTGCAGAGGCGAAGACGACTGGATGATGATGTCATCCAGGTAACACTGCAGTCTTATTGGCCTCGCCTTGAGGGAGGCCGCCACTGCTGCCAAAAGCTTGGTGAAGGTGCGAGGGGCGGAGGAGAGACCGAACGGCATGGCCTTGTATTGGTAATGCACCCCTGAGAAACTGAATCTTAGGAACCTTCTGTGTGATGGACAAATGGGCACATGAAGGTAGGCTTCTTTTAGATCTATGGAAGTCAGAAGATCGTTTTGTCTGATGCAACTCAGGATCAATTAGAGAAATTGCATCTTGAACTTTTTGTATGCCACATGAGATTTGAGCCGTTTTAAATCCAGGATAGCTCTCCATCCCCCCGAACTTTTGGGAACCAGGAAAAGGATGGAGTAGAAGCCTAGACCTTCCTGTCCCGGGGGAACCATCTCTATGGCGGCTATATCCAACAAATGTTGAATTTCAATTTCCATGAGACTTCTTTTGGTGGGATTGATGGGAACAGGACACCGAATGAAGCGCCTTCGTGGATTGGACGTGAACTCTAGAGTGAGACCTATTCTTACTGTCTGAAGCGCCCAGGCATCCGAGGTAGTAACCTCCCATTGGTGGATGAATCGATGCAGCCGACCACCAATGGGGGCGTCTGATTGAGAGTCACTTGGACTAAGGTTGCTATTCCTATTTCAAACCATCCCGATCAATCCAGGTAAAAATTTCTTCGCAGATTTGACCAAAACCACATCAAAATATATTTGGCAAGGTAAGAAACCAAGAATAAAACAAATTTCGATGCAAGATGTAAAAGAAAGAGGTGGATTCGGACTCCCAAACTGGCAATTATACTCATATGCTGCAGCCTTACCTTGGATAAAAGAATGGATTACATTAAAAAATGAAAGAATTTTAAGGATAGAAGGGAATGAATTTCTTTTAGGATGGCACGCTTATTGTTCTGAATCAAGCGTAGATTGGTTGTGCTATCATCAGGCAGCTTAACAAGACGCAATGGTACATTCAATCAGATTATATTTTATTCTTCAGGCATCCTCTAACAACACTCACGGTTATGTAGAAGTTCTTCTGAATCTACAGTCATAATCTGGAACCATCACGGATATTGTAAAAAAGGATTAATGCTTCCACATCTACTCTTTTCTACATCTTTTCCCGGTAGCATGCTTGGAATGACTTCCTTTGGGATAGCGGACTTCAATTACTCCCGCCCCCCACGCATACTTCAATGACCCAGAAAAAAACA
>QLTV01001363.1:208214-222474 GCA_003457575.1 Thermophis baileyi | reverse complement strand
GCTCCGCCGCTACGGGGGAGGAATCAATAAAATAGAAGAGGGCAGGGGGCTCGGCCTCGGAACATCGGGAAGAAGCCGCGAGGGGAACGTCCGAGGTTAGCATGCTACCGGTTTCGACCGGTTCTCCCGAACCGGTACTTGGGGGGAAAACATGCTACCGGTTCGTGCGAACCGGTATGTCCGACGATCGGCTGTGGCGCGCGATTTATATTAGCTAGACTCTTCGGATTTCCTTTTTTCTATATCGCGTGGCTCAGCGGATTCCCCCCCCCCGCCGGTCTTCTTACCTTTGCAGCCTCGGAAGGCTTCAAAATTTTCCTTTTTTAGCGCCGTGCAGGCACACCTCATGTAGCGGACTCGCAGAACCGGTAGCAGACTTCAGAGGAAGTGCCCCGGCGCGCCCGGCAGACCGATCCCCCTCTGGCTTCGGAAGGAGGCCCGTGTTCTGGCCTACATAGGGTTCGTGAGACAGACTCCTCTGTCTCCCTTTTATTTGGCTGATGTGAATTCTTAGCGTTCGCATCCAGCAATGTCCCGGCAAATTGTCTTTCGAGGGTGAGTCGCAAACACGGATCTCGTCGGTCCTCGGATAGTTGCCAGGGTCGATAGCTTCTCGACGCAACGCTGAACGAGGAAGTACTTGGCGAGGAGTCGCTGCGAGGCACGACTCAGATGAGCCGATCTTCGCACGAATAACGGTTCGGACCGGTTCTCTCGAACCGGTAGTAAACAAAATAATAATAATAAATGCTACCGGTTCGGGCGATCGGCTGGGCGACGGACGTTGACGCGCGATTTATATTAGCCGTGCTGCGCCTCCTCCACCCCTGCTGAATTAGGCTGGGTCTCCTTTGTGGCCTCCATACCTGTTTCGCCTCGGTTGGGGGTGGTCCCGTCCTTTGCGCGATGATTTGAGGCGAAGGACGATCCCGCGAACACAGGCCGAAGCTGTGAGGTGGGGGGGGGGGGGGGGGGGGAGGGAGGGGGAGGGGGGAAAAGGGGGAAAAGAAAACCATAAATTTGAAGTGTTCTAATTGACAAACACATAAAGATAAAAGAAATAAATTAAAATAATATATATGAAACAAAGGGGAAAACGTAAGAATATGTAAGAATGTAGGGTTGCTGGAATACCATCCCAGAGAAATGGAGAAATTAAAGTAAAGAAGCAGGAAAGGAGAGGAGTGAGAAGAAGGAGAAAGAAGAAGAGGAGGAAAGAGGGGGGAGAGTGAGGAGAGAAGGGGGAGAGGAAGCAGAGAAGAGGAGAGGAGAGGAGAGAGAAGGGAAGTAGTATAGGAGGAGAAGAAGGGAAGGAAAGAAGAAATGGAAGAAAGGGCTGTAAGATAGGAAAGGGGGATGGTAAAAAAGTAACCGAGTTAAATAAAGCAATAAGATAAATATAAGATATATGTATAAAATGTGTAATGATTGTATAAAAGAATGAAATGAGGAATGAAATGATAAATATGTGAATTGTTCATATGAAAATAAAAATAAAAAATTATATATATAAAAAAGAAACTTTGGATATTCAATTGATCTCGACAGTTGGGCAAAACTATGGATAACGAATTGGCAAATTACAAAATCAGCTGCGTTCAAGGAAAATAAATGCAAAATGTTCTATAGGTGGCATATGTCTCCTCTACAATTATCAAAAATGTTTCCAAATATGTCACCTAGATGCTGGAAATGCAGAAAAGAAATAGGTACATACTATCATCTATGGTGGACCTGTAAAGAGGCGAAGAAATACTGGAATGGGATAGCAATATGGTTAAAAGAAATTTTAAAAACGGATATAGAAAAAAAACCAGAATGGTTCCTATTGGGTATTCCCAATAAGATATACAAAAAGGAAATACAATATTTAACTATTCATATCCTAACAGTGGCAAGAATCACATACGCACAGTCCTGGAAAAATAAAGAGATCCCCAAAGAAGGGGAGATAATAAAGAAAATAATGGACTGTGCGGAAATGGATATGCTAACTAGAGAATTAAGAGAAAAAGAGGACTCTGATTTCTATAAAGTATGGGACAAATTCTATAATTGGTTAAAGGAAAGAAGTAGTAAAGAAAAGAAAAGTTAATTGGTGTAAATTCAAGTATCAATGTAAAGATTTTAATTGATTATGGTCTAATAAGGAAACAGGTTTGAAAACATGATGTATATTCAAACAAATGAAGTATATATATAGAATATATCCGATAAGAGCTTATTATCGATAAGGGACTATCAATGTCCAAATTGTTTGTTATATGTTGCGTGTTTTCTTTTGTTTTCATTTTTGTATGTCTTAATAAAAAAAAAAGAATAACAACAGAACAGAATAGAATACTTTATTGGCCAAGTGTGGCATAAACTCTCAGTGTACATGAAAACAACAAAGTAATAATAATAACAACAAATAATAACAAATAATCATAATAATGATACCAATAGAAAAGGGAGTGGATTTTTAAAAATCTTTCCAAGGAACTGTTGTTTCTCAAAGCCCCTAAGCATAAGGTAATCAGACTGTATTATACCTTCATATTTTGTTTGTTTGTTTGTTTCCTAACAATAATACAAGTGAGCACATTGGAAATCAAGTGGGACTGGTGTAGTAGTAAGAGTCTCAGACAGAATGAATGTTAATAATTGTACAATGAAGACAGGAGACAGGGACTGAAGTAAAGCTATTTAACCAATGTCACTCTCAAAAAAAAAAAAGTCACTTGGACTTACGAAAGGGCCGGTTGCCGGACCCTCGAAATGGCCTTTTAGTCTGGGAATACTGCCTGCCCGTCTCTACCTCCTGACCTGTCCAGTGGGCGACTCGAGCCCTGGTAGTAAGGTCGTTGATATTGGGAGCCACTAGGGCCGGGGTCTTGGCGAAATGTCTGCCGTCTAAAGTATGGTGTCATACGGCGATCTGCTCGCCTATACATATAGGGCAACACCTTTCTCTTGTCCCTACTCTCCACCAGGATGGGGTCTAAAGATTCTCCAAAGAGACTACCCCCTTTAAAGGGGGCAGCTGCCAAACGCCACTTTGATTTCATATCCGCCTGCCAATGGCGGAGCCACAGGAGCCTGGGGGATGTTACATTGGCTACCATGGCTCTAGATGCAAATTTTGCTGCATTAAGTGTTGCATCTGCAGAGAATTCAGCTGCTGCCAGAAGTTTGTTCAAATCTTGGTGTAGACGCGTGTCTTCGGGAGACACTCTAGCCAGCATTTGCCTAATACATAAAATGGAATTCCTGTTAAAAAAGGATGCAGCCGTGGTTGCCCTAATCGACCAAGCAGAAGCCAAACGCGCCTTACGAACCGCCATCTCAGCCTTGCGGTCCTCCAACTTCAATCCCTCAGAAAAATCGGCAGGGAGTACAGATGAAGAGACCAGATTAGCTACTGGGGTGTCAACCACTGGGAGCTGAAGAAGATCCTCCAGTTCCGACCCCATACTGTACAGTCTTTTGTCATTATTACTGGGAGTGTTGAGTGAAGCAGGTTGACTCCATTGATGTTGAATAACGTCCACAAACATCTTTGGAGCTGGAATGGTCTCTTTCTCCAGAACCGGCTCTGAAAACACTCCTTCCGTAGGATCAAGACCCAGCTCCGGATCTGTTGGAGTGTCTGCCAATCCCATATTAGATGTCATCTTAGCCTTGTATAAAAGAGACTTGAACAAGGCAGGCTTAAAGAGACCAGAAAACAAAAGCTGATCTGGAACCAGACCTTCATCCTCAGAGAGGTCCTGGTCTACCAGGCTGTCCTCTGCTATGCTTGAATGATCGCTACACTTGGAAGAATGCGATGAACACTGACCCTGCTGGGAAGGCCAGACTGACTGGTCCTGCAAGCCAGGGGAAAAACCTTTGTGTTGCAATTCCGTAGTAACCCCTTGGGAGGAGCCGAGGTGGCGCAGTGGTTAGAGTGCAGCACTGCAGGCTACTTCAGCTGACTGCTAGCTGCAGTTCGGCGGTTCAAATCTCACCGGCTCAAGGTTGACTCAGCCTTCCATCCTTCCGAGGTGGGTAAAATGAGGACCCAGATTGTTGGGGGCAATATGCTAACTCTGTAAACCGCTTAGAGAGGGCTGTAAAGCACTATGAAGCAGTATATAAGTCTAAGTGCTATTGCTATTGGGAAATGGCAGATGCAATAAGATCCCTAATTTCCTGGGGTAGTGATAATTCCTGGGACCCCCCAGAACAGAGACCTGCTGCTGTTGGGGTGAATGTGGCAGACGGGGGTGTCCGACTAAGTGGACGTGGCAGTCCCAAATCAGCTGTCCCTTGGCCTGTAAAAGGCTCAGATGGGGCCCTGCAAGTGGCTTCTTCCAGCTCCGGAGGCTCGATGGCCATGACAGGAGACAAATCCCTATTAGAATCAATGGGTCCAGGAGATCCTTCCTGCAGAGAAAGAGACTCCTCCTGCACAGGAGATAGAGACCTACTGGCTGCAGATTGCTGACATGCTTTAGCAAATTGTTTTTCTAGGGATCTCAGACGCCTCTGAAGAAGACCTTCTAGAGGATTCCTTCTGAGTCTTGCCCTGTTCAGGGGTCCCTTTGCCAGATTTGGAGGCCTTGTGGCCAGATCTGGAAGAATCCTGGCTTCTGGAAGGGGTCTCCCTCGCTGTAGACCTACCCTTCCTGGTCCTGTCTGCCATAGTGACAATCAGACACTAAGCGAGACAATTAAATCAATAACCAAATATAAAATGAAGGTATCACCAAACTTCTGCCAGGTCAGGCCTATTTTGCCAGAAATTCCAATCCTGGAACAATTCCTTTGTTAATGAGTCCTTCCCTAATAGGAAGAGATCTCCAGGCCGCTTGCCTTAGCAGACAAAGAAAAAAAAATGGTGGTGGTCCTACTGGCGAGCCAGGATTGACCAAATCACACCACTGGCGGCCAGGGAGCTAGAGGCACATGCGGCTTAAGCGGGGCCCAAAATGGCGACTGAGGGAGCGAACCCACTCAACGCCCACTCACTGCGATCCTGGAATCCACATGGTCAAAATGGCACCCGATCGGGGAGCAAACTCTCCCAGCGCCAGGTCCTTCGCTGCTGTTCCTTTCCCCAGCCGCTTGGGCGAGCGATCTCCGACTCTCAGCTGATCGCTTCGCCGCGGCTGTATCAGAGCCCTGCCGGAGCCCCGGACAGTGACTCTTTCTCTGATTTGGCCACGAGGTGGAGACTAGCTAAATACCAGCTCTCCCCTCAGCAGCGCGACCTCGTTGCACTAGCCACGTGAGCAGGATGCCCCGACTCACAGCTCATCGCCTCGCCGCAGTAACCGGAGCCTCACCGGAGCACCGGACAAGAACTCCTGCTGCCTCCGACTACTCGAGAAAGAAGAAAGGTGGAGGCGGTTCTAGCCGGCTAGCCGACAAACCAGGCCTCCCCTCAGCAGCAATCACAAGCCTCAGGGCGGCAAGGAAACTTCCCTGCGCTCACCCGCTCCCAAATTAGTATAAATTGAAACCTTTAAATCAAAGGAGAGTCCAATAGTAGTTTCTGTTTGTTAGCTCAGAAAATTGAGAAGAGAAATATTGTTTGCATCCCTCTAGGCTAGACTGAGTAAAACAACTGCCTCAGTAGAGCCAAGGAGGCGGCGTGGCCGGATATTTCTTACTCAGTCCCTGGCTAACAGACAGAAGTTAACCCATGGTTGGACTCTCCAAGCAGCGCACAGGAGAACATTGGGGTGGGGGGATGGCAGTTTGGAGAAGTCTGGTTTATGATTTGGATATCTAAAAACCATTTCCATACCTGTCCCTCTGAGCACTGCCCAACAACTTTTGTTACTTGAAACACAGTATTTGACTTAATAGACCTCAGTAATCCCCAGCAATAGTTCAGTTCAGATTCCAAGAAATTTATAACAATTCAGCCCAGCTGGTGAACTTTTATTTATAAAATGTCTTGGCAACATCCAGAATATGAAAGATGTTTCAAGTGGGCAGCTTCATCTACCCAACCTCACATGTTAAACAGCTATGTGAAGAGTATGGCAGATATAGTGATCTCAAATTATTTTTATTATTTACAATAAACATTTGTCAATTAAACTAAAAATGAGAAGTACGTATAGTTTTTAGAAAAGTCTTCTTAGCCCAGTCAGTTATAAGTTAAATGGAAAAGTAGTAAGATGTCTTGCCCAGATAATTTCCAGGGAATAGCATTCCAGGTTTCAGGACCATTTCAAAAACACTACAGGTAGTCCTCGACTTCTGACCACAATAGGAACTGGAAAATTCATTGTTAAGAGGAGTGGTCATTAAATGAGTGGTGATTAAATGAGGCATCACATGACTGCACCCGATTTTACAACCTTTTACACCCTCTTTTTGCCATGGTCGTTAAGCAAGACATCACATGGTGGCAATTTGCAACCTTCCTTGCCAGCTTCACCATTGATTTTGCTTGTCAGAAGCCAGCTGGTAAAATTGCAAATGGCAATCACATGACTGCAGGACACTGCAACCATTGTAAATATGCAACAATTGCTAAATGCCTGAATCACAATCACATGACCATAGGAACGTTGCGAGGGTCATAAGTCACTTTTTTCAATGCCATTGTAACTACAAATGGTCACTAAATGAATGATCATAAGTTGAGGACTAGTTGTGAACAGAGAGATAGACACCTAATGTTTAAAAACATTAGAACCAAAGAGGAAATGGCAATTTAAGGCTTCAAAGAACTACATAAACATCTTTAAATGTGTCTGGAAAAATGATTATCTAATGCAGATGTTTCAAAACACTGTAATATAGCTTATCTTGGTCAACGTGACATTCTATATTAGGTACAGACTCTGAATCATCCTTAGGAGCAGACCAATGAAAACTGGGTTGCTATAATTTCATCAGAAGGCAATTAAGTTGCTAACTATCTCTTCCTGCAATGGACAAGATGGAAAAACAAAGTTGAGAGATGTATCAGCCATAATGGTTACCTGAAAATTCAAGGTGGGGTCTAAAGCACTACAGTCTTCAAACCTCTCCTACAATAGGAATGACAGATTTATTTCCACCCATTCAGCTCTCAAATCTGCTTTGCCTAGATGGGGCGTTGGTCTTACCTGATACGCTCCTTCTCGTTGACGTGGAGACAGCATCCAGGAATGGGTTAACTCCGTCTGTTATCCAATAGGACTGAGTCTGCAGATTGAAATGACACGCCTCCTCCTCCTGTGTCTCCCGCTTTTTGACAAAGGCGTTGATGCAGACTTGCGTGTTGATCAATGTTGTAGCCGTGTGCCCTCATGGACCCAGGACCGGACGCCAATCCGGGTGGGGCTGGATGCTGTCTCCACGTCCACGAGAAAGAGCGTATCAGGTAAGACCAACGCCCCTTCTCCATATTAGTGGAGACAACATCCAGGAATGGGACATACCAAAGCTGGCTGTCCTATTGGGAGGGCGTGACCCGGTCCAAGTCCCCAGTCCTGTGTGGACACTATGAAGGACCCGCCTGCCGAAGGTCACCTCAGCCGAGGCGTACGTGTCCAACTTATAATGGCGGATAAATGGGGAAGGAGAGGACCAGGTAGCCGCTCGCCAGACCTCCTCGATGGAAGCTTGCATCGCCCATGCTGCAGTGGTAGGCGCACTCCTAGTAGAATGGGCGGTGACACGTCTCGGTGGAGGCAAGGCCTGGATCTCGTAGGCCTTGGCGATACACGCCCTGATCCACCTTCCTACGGTGGAGGTGACCCTGTTGCCCAACGTGGCTGGCTGGAAGGAGACAAACAGGGACTCCGTCCTCCAGAAGGATGAGGTGTGTTTGACATAAATTCGGAGGGCCCTCCGGACATCCAAGGTATGCCACCTGTGTTCCAATCAATGGACCGGCTCAGGACAGAAGTTCGGAAGAACAAGCTCCTGGGCCCTGTGAAACCAAGTGTTGACCTTGGGAACGAAAGTTGGGTCTAGTCTCAGGACCACCCTGTCAGAGTGGAACACACAAAGGTCTGATCGTATTGATAGAGCCGCCAGCTCTGAAATTCTCCGGGCTGATGTGATGGCCACTAGAAATGCCACCTTATACGTAAGGTAGCGCAGAATGGCTTCCCTCAGAGGTTCAAATGGACTTTGGGTAAGGGAGTTGAGGACCTTCGACAAATCCCATGTAGGAAACCTATGCACTACAGGAGGTCGAAGATTAGTAACTCCCCTGAGGAATTGGCAGACTACGGGATGCTGGGATAGTGAATCTCTGGATCCGCATGTCAAAATGGAGGACAGGGCTGCCACCTGCCTCCGGATCGTGTTAGGTGATAGTCCGTTGTCTAGCCTGTCCTGAAGAAATTCCAGGACCTGGGCAATGGAAACATCCATGGGAATAATTCCCCCTTTGTCGCACCACGTACAAAAGGCCCGCCACGTGGCATTGTAAATCCTGTTGGTCGAGGCTCTGCGCAAGGCCTGGATCGTCTTGATGACACTGGAGGAAAGGTTGTCCCCACTCAGAAGGCACCGCTCAAGCGCCAGGCAGTCAGTTGGAACCACTGAGGGTCCGGATGGACCAATGCCCCCTGGCTGAGGTGCACCCTGTTCTGAGGGATCCTCCAGGGTCGAGCCACGGATAGATTCACGAGGTCCGCAAACCAAGGACGTCTGGGCCAGTGGGGAGCCAGGAGTAGAAGCTCGGCCCCCTCCTCCAACAGTTTCCTGATGACCTTTGGAATGAGAGGAAGAGGGGGAAAGGCGTACAGCAATCCCGGAGGTCACGGGCTGTGTAACGCATCTACTCCTTCTGCCCCCGGAGTCAGAAATCTGGCGAAGAACCATGGAAGTTGACAGTTGTCCCGGGAGGCAAACAGATCGACTGTTGGGAGGCCGAAATGGTCCGTGATGTCCCTGAACAGGGACGGGTGCAGGCGCCACTCCGCGTGGTCAACTGATGCTCGGCTGAGCCAGTCTGCCTGCACGTTTGCCACTCCCGATATGTGCGCCGCCCGAATGGACCGCAGATGAGTCTCCACCCAGAGGCCCAGCTGCGAAGCCTCCGACATGAGAGCCCTGGAATGGGTCCCTCCCAGGCGGTTGATATGGGCCTTGGCGGCGACATTGTCCGTCAAGACCAAGATGTCTCATCCCAAGACCACATCCTGGAACCTCCTGAGAGCTAAGTGGATCGCCCGGAGCTCTAACCAATTGATATTGTGTCTCAGGTCTTCCTGAGTCCACTGTCCCTGGGCCATGTGGGACTGAAGGTGAGCTGGCGGAAAGGCTGGCGTCAGTAGTCAGAATCAGGTGATCTGGTTCTCGAAACAGGCAGCCCTTTGCAATGGCATCTGAAGTCCACCATTGCAGAGAGAGAATCACCTCTGGAGGTACCTGTACTCTTGTATGAGAGCTGCTGCTGCCGTCCCTTTGATACAGGAGGAGAAACCACTGGAGGCTCCTGGAGTGGAGTCGTGCCCATGGGGTGATGGAAATGCACGACACCATCTTTCCCAGGAGTTGGGAGAGAATGAGAAGAGGAACTTTGCGTTCTCTCCTGACTTGCACTGCCAGGTCCCTCAAGCTGGACTAGCGTTCCTGGGAAAGATACACCTTGGATTCCACCATGTCGATGACTGCCCCCAAATGAAGTAGCCATGTCATCGGGCTCAGATGGCTTTTGGCCCTGTTTATTGAGAAGCCGTGGGTCTGTAGGACCTGTAGCGTGGTATCTAAGTCCTTTCTCACCTGGGTTTCCGAGGCGGACTGAATAAGTATGTCGTCCAGATAGAACTGGATCCTTATGGGTAGGGTTCGTAAATGCCCCGCCAGAGCGGCCATCAGTTTGGTGAACACCCTGGGGGGTGGAGGATAGGCCAAACGGTAAAGCTTGGTATTGATAATGCTTCCCCGCATAGTGGAAGCAGAGATACTGTCTGTGGGCGGGAAGAATGGGGACGTGAAGGTACGCCTCCATCAGATCCACTGACGTGAGGAAGTCGCCCTTTCTGACACTCTCCAAGATGGTCTGGAGTGACTGCATTTTGAACCGTTGATAAACAATATGACGGTTCAGAGTCTTGAGGTCTAGAATTGCCCTCCAGCCCCCCGAGGTCTTCTGTACGAGGAACAGAAGGGAATAAAACCCCTGTCCTTGGATAGCCCGAATGTCCAAAAGATGTTTTATGGCCGATTCCATGAGGAGCCGTTTTGCCCGATTCTTTGACACCGGGCAACGGATGAAGAACCTCGGGGGGGGGGGTGGATAGGAACTCCAGGGAGAGGCCCAACCTTACCGTCTCCCTGACCCAGGCGTCCGTGGTGGTCTCCTCCCACTGGCTGGCAAAGAATGCCAGGCGACCCCCGAAGGGAGGACCGGACGAGCAGTCATCGCGAGCGTCGAAAGGAACGACTCCTCCCACCCCGGAAGGATCTTTTCGGTGGGTACCTTTGTCCCTGTCTGCCCTGTTGCTGCCCTTGCCTGGGAGGAAAGGGCGTTTGGTAGCGCGGCAGCCCAAGGCCGCTATCTGGTCCTCGAAAGGGCGAGGAACGAAAATAAGGAGCCGGACGGAATTCAGCTCTCCGGGACATGGACGGCAAAATCTTGCATTTGTCCCTGGACTCGACCAAAATGGGTTCCAGGGAGTCCCCAAACAATCTGTCCCTGGAAAACGGGCTGATGCCAGGCGCCATTTGTTTCTAGCATCGGCTTGCCACTGGCGGAGCCACAGTAGGCATCTGGAGGCCACAGACGAGCCGATGGCTTTAGCCGCGAATCGAGCCGCATTAAGCATGGCGTCCGCGGAGAATTCCATAGCCGCCATTATTTTGTTTAGATCCTGGTGGGACCTCGTGTCATCGGCTGGAATCCTGTCCTGCAACTGCCGCAGCCAGAGCAGTGAAGCTCTATTAAAGAGGCCGCTGTGGAGGCCTTAACAGCCCAGGCATCCGCCTGATGGGCCTTAACCAACAATTGTTCCGCCCTCTTTTTCTCGGGTCTGAGAGCCTCCTCCGGGGCCCCTGTGACTAAGGAGGATGAGGACAATGCCACCACCGGGGCATCCACTGTAGGGACCTGAAGGGCCTTGGATAGTTCTAATCCCACGTTATAAAAATGTCTATCTGCCCCGCTGGGATTGGGACCTGTCCCGGGAGATGCCTACTGTCTCTGCACTATGTCTAGGAAGAGCTTAGGAGCTGGGATCTCCTCCGCCTCAATGGTTGGCTCTGCAAATAGCGGATCTGTAGGATCAGCCGACCCTGATGCTGCATCTGGAGGTGCCTGGTTGGAACCCAGGCGAGTTGTATTTTTTTGCTTTGAAAAGCAATGATCGGAAAAGCTGAGGTCGAAAGAGGCCTACAAAGGCAGGCTGATCAGGTATAAGGCCTTCATCATCGGACAAATCAAATTCTCGTAGGCCTTCTTCTCCTGACAAGGACTCCTGGCTGGATGAGGCCAGGAAATAGTCCTGCTTGTAAGGGGGAAAGGCCTCCCCTAAGGAAAGGTGCCCCTGTTGATGCCTATGGGCTCTGGGGTGATCTGACCCCGAAGTAGCCCTCTGTTGTAAACCGGCTGCAATCCCCTGTTTAATGGCCTCGGAGATCAAAGCTCCCATGCTGGCCGGGATTATAGGCTCTGACTGCTCATCCGAGCGAAGGCCTGCAGCGGTAGGAGTGAAGGTCGCCTCAGCCGAGGAAGACCTCTGAGGTGGAGGTTTGTCCCAGGTGGGCACGTGGCCCCTAGGGGCTGGCATGGAGCCGAAGATTAACTCACTGTTGTCGGGCAAGGTCAAAGGCTGCTCCATAGTATCATCTGGAAACCATGCAGATGCCTGCAGTGCTCCAGGAATATCAGGTGGCCCCAACTGCTGAGATGCAGGAGAATGGGCGCAGGCTGGTTGTCCCATCTGGGGACCGCTTGCCCTCTTGGCTGAAGCCTTCTGGGCTTTGGCAATTACTCTTTCGATGGCCTTGTGTCTTTGTTTGGCCTCCCTCTCTGCTGCTCTAGAGACCCTTTGGGAGTTGCTGGAGCGGAGCTCAGTAGCAGTCCTCCTCTTGGAGGATCGGGTCCTGAAAGTGCCAGCATTGCCATTGCTGCCTGATGAGGAAGGGGCTGGGCTTCCCGCCACGATGGAAGCATCGTCGGCCATGGCGTCCACCATTTTGAATGGCCGGTACACGCGGTCTCGCCCGGTTGGGCCCTGCCGCTGCAAGCGCCGCTGAGTTCAGGCGCTAATTAGCGTGCTCGGGGTGCGGGCAGGGGCTAAATTGCCTCCCGGGGGCCTGGGAGGCTGTGGCACTGATCACGGGAGTAGCCGAATGCTCTCCTTCTTCATGCCGCTCCTCTTTTCCGCCCCGGCTAGCGCTGCGGAGCTAGCGCTGCCTCCTGTGTGATCAGGCCAACGGGCGTTCGAAATTGCACCCAAGGGTCAGCGGTTCGGAGACAAGCTCATGAGCGCTGCCCTGTTAGAACTGTCGGCCGACAGTCTAACCGCCGCTCACGCGGCCTTCGGCGGGGTCAGGCAAAGCCCTTCATGCCGGAAAGAGAGAGAGAGCAGCTCAATCAGCCGAAGCTGAGAGCCGCTGAGAGCCGCTGCGATCTTGCAAGCACCAAACTGTGAATAAGCAGTCAGAAATGGTTAGCTACAAAAAAACACGACTGGTCCAAGATAAGACTGAGTCTAAAAAGTGGGAGACACAGGAGGAGGAGGTGTGCCATTTCAATCTGCAGACTCAGTCCTATTGGATAACAGACGGAGTTAACCCATTCCTGGATGCTGTCTCCACTAATATGGAGAACAGAAATATACTCAATTTCAATCAACATCAACCAGTATTGCTAAAAGAAGCTTCAAGTTAGAGTTCCACAACACCCAGAAAACCATAAATACTACATCCCTCATTAATCTAAAACAAAGTTCATGGAGCTCAATTAGCTGAGACCTTCTCAGACATATCGTTGAAACAGAAGACAATGGAATATATTTGCTGTTTAATATGTACTTTAGAAACAGATGCATACAGGAAAATTATAATTCACAGAATTACTAAATCAGTCTTAAAAACAGCAGAATTTCTTCAAGAGACTTTCTATCCACAAGACTTGAAACACCTATGTTAAGGAATCCTGAATATCAGAATGTGGGGTTGCAGTTTGATATCATAGAGTCAATAAAACAGAGATCTTCAAAGTCTTCAAAAATAATTTACTTGCTTAAACTAACAATGTCCAAAACCAAAAATATTAACACGAAGATAAGAATTTAGCACTTAGCTATTAATCTTTAGCAGATAAATCTTCTACAGAAATATAATAGAAGAATCCTTGAGCGTCTGTAGTTTTTTCTGTAGTTCTGTAGCAGTATCAGGCGCATGAGCAGAAACGAACTCTCTTTAGTTAATCAGGCAGTCAGTCTGACTCAAGCTAGCCTGTTCTCCTTATATAACAGTTAACAAGCTTACAATACATTTAAAGCAATACCAACAAACATAGATTAATGGTTTAAGTATACATTAGTAAACCCAATCACTTTATACATGATTGTGACAACCTACATTACTTTTGCATGAGACATCAGACCAGACAATGAAATACCCGTCTCTAGTATGACAGAAGAAATGTACTCCTGAGATAAGTTTCACAGCAACATGTTCTGTTAGAAAATTGTAACATATCTTAATATTGCTCTTGTAACACAGGACAGTTCAAAAGAAGTCCTATTTGTGTGTAGTTTCACAAGATGTCACACTGAGATTCTAAATAATTCATTAGTAAACCTGATTCCACCTTGCTATGATATCAAACTGAGATTTCTTTCAGTATCAGCTTTAATTAGCAAATGTCTGTGAAGCTGAGCAGACACTGTGGGACACCTTAACATGTTTGTTCCCATATTAGGAAGAATAAGGCATATCCAAATTTACCAGATTATATTATTTTATATATATAAGACTATTGTTGGCAGGGGGGCAGAGGTCGACCCCTAGGCCCCTTGAGTGCGGGGTGCCTCAGGGTTCGGTCCTCTCTCCCCTTTTATTTAACATCTACATGAAACCACTGGGTGAGATCATCCGACGGCATGGGGTGAGGTTTCAACAATACGCTGATGACACCCAGCTGTACATTTCCACCCCTCGTCAATTCAGTGAAGCGGTGGACGTAATAGACCGGTGCCTGGACAATGCAAGGGTCTGGATGGGAGTTAACAGACTCAAGCTAAACCCAGATAAGACCGAGTGGATGTGGATACTACCTCCGAAGGACCAGCTTGATCGTCCTTCTGTGGTTCTGGGGGGAGAA
>QLTV01001363.1:160325-184183 GCA_003457575.1 Thermophis baileyi | reverse complement strand
AACATTGATATTCTTGAACTGTGAGCTCTTAGGAAACTATCCCCTCCTTGTGTGTTGTAAACAGCCATTTCCAGTGGGGAAAACAGGACAAAGCAGAGTGGGGGAAAGTATTTTCCTTTGCTATATTTCCAGTCTGAATTAGACCATGCAGGGTCCCTACAGGAGAGCCCTTTTAAGGATTATGTATTGATAGAAAAGCAACTAACTTAACTCTGTTCCTAAATGCTAAAGCCGTTGCACATAAAAAACAGAGGAGCTCTGATCAACTATCACAGCCACCATTTTGACAGTTTTGCTGTACTGTTGTTTGTGGACATCCCCAGTAAATGCAAGCACGGGATAAACTGAGCCTGGTTTGTTCTCAGTCTTTTAAGTGGCCACAAACTATTAGCAACAGTGGCATTTGATCACAGCACGGAGGCATTGAGAAATGGTTCCCCTTTTGCATTTGAGCATCAAGAAGGGATAGGAAAGGAGAAAGGGAAAGAGGAAAGACAAAGAAAAAAGAAGGAAAGAGGGGAAGGAAGAAGAAAGAAGAAAGAAGAAAGAAGAGGGAAGGAAAAAGAAGAAAAGGGAGGAAGGGAAGGGAAGGGAATTATAATGAGGGAGGGTCTGAGGAAAGTCCTGCCTTAGCACTTGGCCATCAGCAGCCCTGCTGCCTTTTCGCCATCCCCTTGTCCCTTCCTCCTGACCTCTCCTGGTGGTCTCCCATCCTATCGCTGAGGATGCTTTGGTTACAAAGCCGGGTCTCCTCGCATGGAGGAGTGGGCCTCCCTCTGACCCACACATTTTGCCCTCCTGCACACACCATGAGCAACCTGGCCAAGGAGAGTGAGCACAGCAGCCTCGAGGAGGAGGTAAGTGCAGCCGGGTGCCCCCTTGGGGAAGCGGAGCTGGGCTGGGTTGTGGGGTCCTGGTGCCCTGGGAGCTCAAGGGCCAGGCTGGGCGCTTGCCCTCCACTGCCCAGGGCTCCAGGCAGCCTGCACCACCGTCCAGGGGTCCTCTGCGTGGCCTGAGAGGGATGGCAAGGCTCCTCTGGTGGACAAGGGTTTGGCACTTGCCCTGGTCTCACCTTACTCTGCTGGAGACAATGGATCCCCCCAGCCCCACCCGGGCCGCCACCGGCCACGAGCGATGTTGAGCTGGCCACAAACCCCCCCCCCCAAGGTCAACCACAAGCCTGATGCGGCCCTCAATGAAATCGAGTTTGACACCCCTGTGTTAGAACATACAGTGCATTCAGAAAGTATTAAAACCCCCTTCATTTTTGTCAATTTTGTTATGCTGCAGTCTGATTCTACAGTTGTTGAAATTCATTTTTTCTCATTAATCTACACTCAGTACCCCATAATGACAAAGTGAAAACAGAATTTTAGAAATGCCTGTAAATTTATTAAAAAGAAAAAACTGAAATATCACATTGGCATAAGTATTCAGACCTTTCACTCAGTACTTTGTTGAAGCACCTTTGGCAGCAATTACAGCCTCGAGTCTTTTTGGGTATGACACGACAAGCTTTGCACACCTGGATTGGGGGATTTTCTGCCATTCTTCCTTGCAAATCCTCTCGAGCTCAGTCAGGTTGGATGGTGACCGTCAGTGGACAGCCATTTTCAGGTCTCTCCAGAGGTGTTCAATAGGGTTCAAGTCGGAGAGAGGGCGTGGCTTCCTCCTGTGCCCGACGCTCCCGCAGAAGCTCTGCGGGGGGTCGAACTTTCGACAGCTTGGGGGCTTCGTTTGAAGCCGAAATTCTCCTGGAGGGAGAAGGAAGAAGGGAGGACTCTGCCAGGACTTCTGAAGGGTGTGGCAAACCCCTAGGGAGACTGGCGCAACCTCTCGACCGGCAGCCGTGAAGGGACGGCTATGAGAGCCACCATTAGCGGGAGGAGCCACGAACAGCAGGATGAAATTAAAAAGATGGGAAACGTCTGGATTTGAAGCTTTTAAGTTTTGAGATGCAGGAGTGCTGAAAGAAAAAGAAGTATTGGAGCTGGTGAGTGAAGGCCGATTTAACTATATACAGTAAACATTGAAAACGAGAAGATTTTCTGGGGATTTTCCAGAAAGGAGACTGGCGGCTAGCTAGCAACTTGAAATATCATAGAGTGAAGAAAAAAAATCTATATAAAAAAAAAGAAAAAGGGAAAGAAAAAGGTGAAAGAGAAAAAGGGGAAGGTTTTAAGAGGTGAAATGTTGAGAGATCAAATGAGAATGGATGAAAAAGTAGAAGATAAAAAGAGTAAGAGGGCTAAGAAGATTTATAGTAATTGTATTAGATTTTAATTTTGTATAAGTGATTATGATTCAAGGTATTAAGTTAAGACTGAAATATAAAGTGTTATAATAATAGGTGAAAATGTAGGATGGTTAAAACTGATCTTTGACAATCTATATATGAACTAGAATATGATGTTTTAATGAGTTTGAAATAAGATAATATGAATTACAAAAATTGAAATAAATTGTTTGATGATACAATTATGAGTGATAAAAAGAAAAATGATATAGTAAGATTATAAGATATACAACTGTATAATTGTTATACTTAAAGGTTTTTATTTGAATGTTATGTATTTTAATAGATGATTTGATTCAAAAGAGTTTATTAATGATGAGTAAATTTGGGAGTGTTTGGAATTTGATAAAATTAGTAGCCAACGGATGGATGTGCTAGTGATTAAGTAAAATTAAGGGCAATCAGAGAAGACTGAAAACTTGAGGAAAGGGTGAATGGCCAAAAGAAAATTAAATTACAAAGAAAATTAGGACATGTGATATAATAGATGATGGATAAAGATAGGAAAGTAAAGTTAAAATATTATCCAGACGACAAAATAACTGATTAAAGTGGCTATTTTTTTTAAAAAAGATAAATATACCTAGGAAAACATAGTATATGTAAAAACTTGGAGATTGGATAAAATAAGAGTAAGAATAATTTTGATTTAAATTTCAAAGAAAATTAGGATATGTGATATAATAGATGATGGATAAAGATAGGAAAGTAAAGTTAAAATACTATCCAGACGACAAAAATAAATGATTAAAGTGGCTATATTAAAAAAAAAGAGATAAATATACCTAGGAAAAATAAGTTTGATGATTGGAGGAATTTTGAAATTGAAACATCCGTCTGGTAATAACAAAATAGAGTAGATACTCTAGGAAAGGACAAGAGGGAAGAAGGGGAAGTAGAGAAGGAAGGGGAGAGGGAGGAGAGGGAAGTAGGAAAGAGGTAGTGAAGGAGAAAGAAGGTAGGAGGAAGAGGGAGATTGAGGGAGGGGAGTTACTGTGAGTTTATTGGGAGAAAACAGATGGATGTTAAAATATAATTGGTGTAAAATGTATTTTCTGATATATCGAATAGAAATGCATAATTATATGTATTTGGAGATGTTCTAGGGTATATACATTTATATTTGTTGAAGAAAAAATAAAAATTTATTATTAAAAAAAAATAGGGTTCAAGTCAGGGCTCTGGCTGGGCCACTCTAGGACATTCACAGAGTTGTCCCTAAGCCACTCCTATGTTGTCTTGGCTGTGTGCTTAGGATCGTTGTCATGTTGGAAAGTGAACCTTCGGCCCAGTCTGCGGTCCTGAGACACTATACTGTGGAACAGGTGTATAATTGAGGATATCCCTGTACTTTGCTCTGTTCAGCTTCCCCTCAACCCTGACCAGTCTCCCAGTCCCTGCTGCTGAAAAATACCCCCACAGCATGATGCTGCCACCACGCTTCACTGTTGGGATGATATTGGGCAGGTGATGAGCGGTGCCTGGTTTCTTCCAGACATGTTTAGAATTGAGGCCAAACAGTTCAATCTTCGTTTCATCAGACCAGAGAATCTTGTTCCTCACAGTCTGAGAGTCCTTCAGGTGCTTTTTTGCAAACTCCAAGCGGGCTTTCATGTGTTTTGCACTGAGGAGAGGCTTCTGTCTAGCCACTCTGCCATAAAGCCCAGATCGGTGGAGGGCTGCAGTGATGGTTGTCCTTCTGGAACTCTGTTCCATCTCCACACAGGATCTCTGGAGCTCAGTCAGAGTGACCATCGGGTTCTTGGTCACCTCTCTTACTAAGGCCCTTCTCCGATTGCTCAATTTGACCAGGCAACCAGTTCTTGTAAGAGTCCTGGTTGTGCCAAACTTCTTCCATTTGAGAATTATGGAGGCCACTGTGCTCTTAGGAACCTTTAGTGCAGCAGAAATTTTATTGTAGCCTTCCCCAGATCTGTGCCTTGCAATAATCCTGTCTCTGAGCTCTGCAGGCAGTTCCTTTGACCTCATGGCTTTTGTTCTGCTACAGTATGCATTGTCAGCTGTGAGGCCTTCTATAGAGAGGTGGGTGCCTTTCCAAATCATGTCCAATTTAATTTACCACAGGTAGACTCCAATCAAGGTGTAGAAACATGTCAGCAACTATCAAGAGAAATGGGAGGCACCTGAGCTAACTTTCAAGTGTTGTTGCAAAGGGTCTGAATACTGTACTTATGCCAATGTGATATTTCAGGTTTTTTTCTTTTTAATAAATTTACAGACATTTCTAAAATTATGTTTTCACTTTGTCATTATGGGGTACTGAGTGTAGATTAATGAGAAAAAAATGAATTTCAACAACTGTAGAATTAGACTGCAGCATAACAAAATTGACAAAAGTGAAGGGGGTTTTAATACTTTCTGAATGCACTATATGTTCTAACAGGTTAGCCTGGTATGAAGTAAAGGGTAACTAAGCAAGTTGCATTCAGTTTTAAAACCCAGGCTAACAAATATACGCAGAAGGTGATCAGCATCTATTTTCCATTTAGTGCAACATTAGTTATCCATTATACTAGCTGCATTAATACTGCCGAGCATCAATGTTTTGGATTTACAAGTTACTGTAATAAAGTATTTTTAAACAGGGTATGCCTTAATATACTTCAATATGCAGGGATTTGCATTTAGTCCTTATAAGCTTCAACATCTCCAATTTGAATTGTGTCCTTAATAGGTCTTATCTAAAATTTGAAGAGCAATCAAGTTTTCTGACAAAAATTGTAAGTGTTTCGATACAACAGAGTTCTGAAGCCCACTGTACTGCCACAACTGCTTAACACAAAGCAGAAGAAAAACTTAGAACACTTTAGGGGAAACTCTTAAACAAGCCCTCAAAGAAAAATCATGCAGAAGCTGACTGGTTGAATGGTCTTATTTCCCTCCACCAACAAGTAGATGGGAAAAGATATACAGTATATTCAAAATGAACAAGAAGGTAAAAAGATAAAATATACTGACAATGTACCCAAGAAATTCAACATGACAATTAAATCAAAAACAGAATTGTACAAATGTATTGTTAATGCAAATGAATAAAACAGTTCTTAATTCAACTTTGCAGTTAAGATTATGCATACATGTAGCAGACCAGGCGTCCTGTTTCTTCTTGGAGGCATTTTAGCACAGGTATTTTTTAATTAGCTATACTTATTAATAATTACATGCCTAATACTTACATGAAAGTGATATAATTATGTTATTTTTATTGATTAAATTTTTATGCCGCCCATCTCCCCTACAAGGTGAAAATAGCAATAGCACTTAGACTTACTGTATATACCGCTTCACAGTGCTTTATAGCCCTCTCTAAGCAGTTTACAGAGTCAGCATATTGCCCCCAACAATCTGGGTCCTCATTTTACCGATCTCGTAAGGATGGAAGGCTGAGTCAACCTTGAGCCAGTGAGACTTGAACTGCTGGCAGTCAGCAGAATTAGCCTGCAATATTGCATTCTAACCACTGCGCCACCACGGTTCCTATAATTAGAGTTTTTCATTAAAATAGCTATTCCTAAGGATTTCCTAGAAGTAATTACATTTGTGGAGGAGTTTACCACAGCTCTGAAAAAATGCATCTGGGAAATCAGGTTCTATACTACCATTATTTTCTGTTTTAATACCCAGCCAAAAATGAGTTGAATTCCTACTCATATACTTGCACAGAAACAACAATGTTCATGTATCACTTTTTGGAGCCTCAAATGTTAATGCTTTTATCCCTAACAGCACATTATATGTGCTATTCTATCATAGGAATACAAATAACTAATCTGAATGTACTGATCTAGAAAACAAGTTACACTATTTGGCTCAAACAGCAAAACACAAACCTGTAATGTTGATCCTCTTCATTATCGCTTTGCAGAAGATCATCATTCAGTTCTTCATCTGATATATCTGACTGAGTCTAAAATTGGGGGGGGAAAAAAAACCCTTGAACTGATTTTAGAAGCTTGTAAAAGGCCATACACTTCCTTTATTTTCCCTGTGAAGTATCCAGTCTTGAAAGAGGAAATCTGACACCAGATTCTTCCTCTTCTGTCTCCCTCAATTACTTTCTTCTGGATCTGGAAACAATAATCCCCATAAGGGATCTGTGGTGGGTAGACAAGACAAACGCTGTCCTGGATCCAATAATCTCTTCACTCAGCCCACCTCACAGACTTGTTGCTGTTGTGGGAAAAAATAGATTTAGTACTATACTTAGACACAAATTAATAAAAATGAACTGATAACAAACAGGCAGGGCTCCAACAGAGCATTTGGAGTTCTTTACTGGAACAGCAGGAGACAGATGATTCTAAACAGTCAGGAGCTGCACCGTTGTAGTTTATTACAAAGTAAAGTGATCAAATTACTTTTTCCCATATATGCAAGCATATACTTTAAACAGACTGATTTACCTTTTTGCCAGTCAACAAATCTTCTCCTAGTAAGTCATCATCTAATTCACTAGGGAAAAAAAGAGATATAGTAATCAATTCTTCAAAACAGTGGCAAAGCAGCAGTTCCTTTGTCAGTATCATTCTACTTTACCCCAAATATACTTGAAGATCTCAACAGCAATGCAGACTAAAAAGAGGGTAACCTCATTTTTCATTAAACTAGAAAGACACATTTCTACACTTAAGTCAACTAAAGCAGAGAAACAGAATTGCTTGAGCATGGGGTTGGACTAGAACAGGGGTCCCCAACCCCTGGTCCGTGGACCGGCACCGGTCCGCAACATGCCAGAAACCAGGTTGCGCAAACAAGCGAAGCCCCATCCACGGGATGCAGGCAGCACACAAAACCACACCCCTCCGGTCCACAGAAGAACCTCTCTCCATGGAACTGGTCCCTGGTGCCCAAAAGGTTGGGGGCCGTTGGACTAAAAGACCTCCAAGGTCCCTTCCAACTGCGTTACTCTGTAATTGCTAAATGTAAGTTAGAATTCTGATTAATTCCAAAGAAAGTTTCTATTTCAATAGCACAATAATTCACTCAGAATTCTCTGAAATATTTTCTCCCACTAATACCTAACAAAGCTGAAGTGTACTAAGTCAACAGAAAGGGCCCTAATGTGCAACTGCAGCAGAGTCTAATTCAAAGGTGTGGCTTGTTTTAATTCTTTACAAGATAAGCTACTTTTTACAGCATAAACCTTTTTAATGAAAAAATGCAAACTTGTTCTGCATAAAGATAGTTGGAAACATCAGCATACTTCAGGCACATTATACAAAGACCTAGTTCTCTGGATAAGACTGGGACAGTTAGAAGGAAAGAGAAGAGGATGCCAAGCAGCAAAGTGGACAGACTCAGTTACAGTGGAAATCAGTACACTGTTGTGAGACCTGGAATACCAGGTTTGGGACAGATTCTCAAGGAGAAAATCCATGTGGCCACTAACAGTCAACACTGATTTGATGGCACGTCATCAAGCATCAGCCAAAGGAAGATTGTTAAACTTTAATTAACCCAAGTGAAACATGATCTGAGAGTGCAGGACATTTCAATCAGTACCTTGTCACACTCACATTACTAAATAGTTATCATAGAATTAACAAGCATCATAGAATTCCCTATGGAAGGACCTACAGGTAGTCCTCAACCTACGGCCATAATAGAGCCTGCACATTACGGTCATGTTATGACAGTTGTAAAGCTGGTCATCAGGTGACCGACCCAATTTTACAAACTTTTTTTTGCAGCGGTCATTAAGTGAATGCCATGGTTGTTAAGCGAACCTACTGTTTGCTATTGCATGTTTTTGCTGAAAATCGGAAGTAAACACTAGTTTTTAGCAAAAACTTTGTAAATCAAAGTCATGTGAGAGCGGGACTATCAGGTGCAAAAAATCAGGAGCCAGGATAGAGTTCAAAAATACTACAAATTTATTCCATGCTACCTATACACAAGAATACGATCTACTAACGGTCACGGCAACTTGGCACTAGATAAGAGTCAATGGAATTCAAGAGGGGCTGGACTTAGGTCTCTTGTGGGAGCAGAGTGACGCCAAACAGTTGAAGTGTTTTACCCCTCCCTCAGGCTCAGCCTGGTCATCTTGTACATCATTCCCCCCTCCAACTTGGTCCCCCCTCCTCCATGGGCTCTTCAGAGCTGCTCTCCCCCTCCTGCATAGCCTCTTCAAAGTCTGAGTTCTCATGGAAAATGGGCAAGGGCCGCAGGGAAGCCATCTCAAAAGAAATCTGCGTCCCCCGCTTCTGAAGTGGCTGGTGAGCCAGGTGGCAGTTGCTGAAATACAGAAACAGTGTTAGAAGGTCCCCCCTCCCCTGCCCGGGAGTTTGAAGGCCAGAGGTGGAAGGCCAATCATAAGCCCATGTCCTGCCTCCCCCTGGAGCAATCCAGAGAGGTTGGTTAATGTTGTGGCTTGCCCAAGTCCCGCGCAGCTGCTCATGGATCCGGAAGACCAAGAACCGACCATGGGGTGGCAAGAGCAGTCTGTATCTCCGGCACCTGAGTCCGAGACTGAGGGGGACGCAGAGCCAGAGGACGATACTCAATCAGGGCCTTCTGCACCTCCCCAGCAGGAGTTAAGTGACTCCAGTGAAGAGGAGGAACCTCTGATTGATGCTAGGGCACGCAGGCAGCTAGCCGGCAAGAGTGGCTTTGTAGAAGGAGGTCTCCTCACAGGTAAACCTGCAGGCAGAGGGGCCACGCCCTAAGACTATATAAGGTTGAATCACAACGGACACTCTTGCTGGAAACAACACATGTATTTTACCTGACTACTGTTTACACTTTCGGTGATATCAGTTGGACTAACTCCAGTCCGGGCTCTCGGCCAATTCCAGCAAGTGAGGAATTTAAGGACTTAATGATCTGTTTGTGTTTTTTTGTATTTGAAATCCCGGCCAAAGTGTTCTGTGATTTGCAACAAGCACTTTGGGAGAAACCCTGAAATTAACTTATTACTAAGCATTTATTAGTGATAAAGCCTTCTTTATTTTGGACAACAGTGTGTGTGTGTCGTTTCCTGGGGGCTTGCCGCGCTGGGTCACAACAGGTTAACTCCTTCATCAATAGGTTCCTCAGGAGGTGCGGAGTGAGGGTCTGGGAGTTTCGCCGGTCATGGTTTCTCAGGGAAGCGTAGATGAAACTGACGAACTAAATCAGGGGCACAAACATACCATGCATTCTCCCAGGAGCGATCACATACAGGGTAGCCTTTCCAATGAATCACAAACTGAATGCCTTTGCCTCTGTGTCTACAGTCCAGGATTTCCTCCCCCTCGTATTCAGTTTCTCTCTCCATGATGACTGGTGGGGGGAGTGCTGGAATCATAGAGTGCTTGGAGGGGCATCTTTAGACAGCAACGGTCGATGAAAGACTAGATGCACCTTCATAGAGGGAGGCAACTGGAGATGAAAGGCGACAGGATTGTCCTGTCCGAGAACCTTCAATGGTCCCACAAATTTAGTATCTAGCTTCTTGGAAGGTGTCATGGCCCCATCGGATCCCAGTACAGAGTAGGAGGAGAAGAAGTTGGAACCGAGACCATCCTACAGGGATGGCATATCTCCTTTGGAATGTTTGGAGAGGCCAGGGGCTGAGGACGATGCTGTCCCAGGCCCCTCAGGCATTGGGGAAGGTGGTCAACTGGATGGAAAGCTGCTTGCCCTCACAAACACGGGGGGAGGATTGGCTGCAGACAGGCAGTGGTGTTGAGAGGCAGCACATCCCCTCTGATGAACAGCTACCTCCCCCACTCAATCCAAAAGCATGGAGAGTAGAGCGGAGGCAAGCTCAAAGGAGGTCTGTGAGGCTGCTCAGGATAAGGTTGCCCTGCCCCTCCTCACAAGGAACACCTGGAATGGGTTGACTTAAGCAGAAGACGGGGGAGACTGCCTTTATCAGGAACAATTGTTTGCTTTGGCATACACTCCCCCAGCTTTGGAAAAACTCAGCCTTGACTCGTGTTTCTGCCTGTGCCTTGCCTTGTGCCTCTGCCTTGTAGACTAGCTTTTTGCCTCTAGACTTGCCTTTTGCCTTGTGGACTTGCCTTGCCCTGTGGACTTGCCTTGCCCTGTGAGCTTGCACCTTATCTTTGGACTACCCCTCTTCCTTTGCAAATTGGTTTTGTTGCTTATTGGCTTTTGTTTGTGGGACTGAGGGTGGCTGCCTTCAGGGAAGTGGGGGGGAGCCTTACCAGCCATTCTACAGCCATTTATTGTGGAATTTAATAGAGCAAAAAAGGACTCTATCAAAGCCTGCCTCTGCTTAGGCGACCTGGATCATAACAGAAGGTCTTGAGGATGCCAAGAACTTGGTAGAGAGCCAGACCTTGTCCCCTACTGCTATTGGTAGCCCCTCCCATTGGTGGGCATCCGCAACCTTCTTGTAAGTCTGCTTTGCTTGGTCAAGCTGCTGCTTTAATAGGGTTTGGGCAGCAAATTGTTCCTGGAAGAAGTCAACAGCTCCTACGATGAGTAAGTCTAGTGTGGGGTGGTCTGGTAATACTTTCGGGTGTATGCCACACAAAGCTTGAAAGGGTGTCTTTGAAATCAATGTGTGGAGAGAGTTACTATAAGAAAATTCTGCAAGGGCCAATAACAATAGCCAGTTGTCTTGGCTGTAAGTGGAATAACACCTCAAATATTGTTGGAGAAGCAGCTTAGTCTTCTCTTCCTCACCATTCGTGCCTGGGTGGTGGGCTGAAGATAGGCTGACTTGGCCATTCAAGAGCTGGAACCGTGCCTTCCAAAACCTGGATTGGAACTGTGGGCCTCTGTCTGACATTAGTGTTGACACCATTCCACGATCACAAAAGACATGGTCTAGGAAAAGCCGGGCATCTTTGGCATCAGATAAACCTCTGCAGGGTGTGAAATGAGCTATCTTGGTGAAAAGATCTACCACCCCCCCCCGGCAAAATGGATGTGAAGCCTTGGACAGGGGGAGGTAAATCAGTAATGAAGTCCAGAGGGACTGTATGCCTTGGGCGGTGTGCGTGGGGGGGGGGGGGGAGTGGCTGCAAGAGGCTTGCTGACTTCTGATGGAGGGACCTGGCCTTTCTGCATGAGTGGCAAGATGCCACATACACCTTGATGTCTGCTGTCATCTTAGGCCACCAAAAGTCTCTTAACATTCTGTGCAGAGTTTTGAACATTCCCTCATACCCCGCTATCTGGTTGTCATGGCAAAGCTGCAAAACCTCTTCTCTTCAAGGGGGAGAACACTAATCTGCTTCGTGCTTCAAGGCTCCTCCTTCCACCATGAACAGTGATACAGTACCTGCTGGGGATTCCTTGAGGTCATTTATCTAGACTTGGGAGAAGTGGTCTAGATGTTGCTGTGTCTTGATTCTGGTGGTCAAGTTCTGGTGCGGTTGGGTTGCCCCCAACCTCTCAGAGTGTGATGGGTGCGGTGGTGGCCGGAAATGAGAAGGTTGCAAAATTCTGGTGGCTCGTGGAGCCTGTTAGGCTTGTGAATACTCTGGATTGTGAGAAAGAGCATCTGGCATCAAGTTCTTCGCCCCTGGGACATCTTGGATGGAAAAATCAAAGTGTGAGAAGAATTGGCTCCACCAACTTGGAAGTGCCTCCATTGCTGAAACGCAGATTTTACTGCTAAGAGCTCCTTGTTAAAGATGTCATAGTTCCATTCTGGGGCAGTCAGTGCTCTAGAGAAGGCGGCACAGGTCAACAGGCATTTGTCCTCATCAGTTTCTTGTAAGAGGACTGCTCCAATCGCAAAATCCCAAGCCTCTGTTCGAACTAGAAATCTTGTTGATGGGTCTGGGTGTTGGAGGAGGGGCTGGTGGGCAAAAAGCTTAAGTCTTCAAATGCTGCTTAGTGTGTGGGAGTCCAAGCAAATTTTACTCCTTTCTTTGTGAGTTGGGTGAGAGCTCTGACTTTGTGAGTGAAGCTGGAAATAAACTTTCTGTAGAAGTTAGCAAAGCCCAGGAAAATCTGAACATCTTTGGCTGTGCATGGGGCTTGCCATTCCAGTACAGCCCTGACTTTCTGGGGGGTACATCTGTATACTGTTTGTGGAGATACGGCACCCCAAAAAGTCTGTTTCAGATCAAATGCACATTTTTCTGGTTTGGCAAAGAGATGGTTGTCTCTGAGCAGTGGTGAAATCTAAAAATTTTCCCTACCGGTTCTGTCGGCGTGGCTTGGTGGGCGTGGCTTGGTAGTCATGTGATCGGGTGGCCGTGGCCAACTTGTAAAATGTGGTGAAACTCACTTAACAATGCTCTTGCTTAGCAACCAAAATTTTGGCCTCAATTGTGGTCATAAGTTCCCTTCCCCCTTCCTCCTTCCTTTCTCTCTCTTTCTTCCTTCCTTCGTTCCTTCCTTCCTTCCTCTCCCCTTTCCTTCTTTCTTTCCTTCCTCCTTCCTTCTTTCTTTCTCTTTCTTCCTTTCTTCCTTCCTCTCTCCCCCTTCCTTCCTTCTTCCTTCTTCCTTCGTTCCTTCCTCTCTCCCTCCCTCCTTCCTTCCTTCCCCTTCCTTCCTTCCTTCTTCCTTCTTCTTTTTTTTCTTTCTTTTCCTTCCTTCCTCTTTTCTCTTTTCTCTCTCTCTCTCTATCTCTCTCTTTCTCTTCTTTCTTTTTCTCTCTCCTTCTCCTTCTCCTCCTTCTCCTTCTCTCTTTCTTCTTTCTTTCTCTTTCTCTCTCTCTTTGTCCTCCTCCTCTTCCTCCTCCTCCTCCCTCTTTCTTTCCCTCTCGCTCTTCTTCCTCTTCTTTCTCTTTCTCTTTCTCTTTCTCTCCCCCTCTTCCTCTGCCTCTTCCTCTTCCTTCCCTTTCCCTTTCTCTCTTTCTCTTTCCCTCTCTTTCTCTCCTCTTTCTCTTTCTCTCTCCCTCCCTTCCCTCCTCTCCTCCTCCTCCTCCTCCTCCTTTCTCTCTCTTTCTTTCTTTCTTCTTTCTTTTTTTCTTTCTTTTTCTCCTTCCTTCCTTCCTTCCTTCCTTCTTTCTGTGCTCTGGGAGGGCGGGCGGCCCGGTCTGGCAGCGGCGCGTCCTGTCATGGGTTGGATGCGACGAGCGGGACCCGAGGCGGAGGGGAAGGCAAGCGGTCGGCAGTCGGCCAAAGGCCCCGCGGAAGCCGAGCGCGCCAGGCCTAAAAGGCAAGCGAGCCTCACCACATCCCTCCGAAGCGGCTCCTCGGACAAGCGCAGCAGGTCTTCCTCCCCACCACCACCGCCAGCGTCGGCCTTACCTTCTAGATCCTCCGCCCGGCGTATTTGGTAAGCCTGCCTCACCTACTCCCTTCCCCGCGGGCCGCAGCCCTGCCATGCTTGGTGGAGCTGATGCTGCTGCTGCACTGGGGCTGAGAGCGGCGGCGGCGATCCGGGACGGCAAGCGGATGTACCGGGGCTGCACATGCGGGGCTTCGGGAGGCCAAAAATGGCTGTATTCGGTGTATAAGACACACGAACATTTCCACCCTCTTTTAGGGGGGAAAAAGGTGTGTCTTATACTCCGAAAAATACGGTAAGTTAAAAGCAGATAAAAATACTGAAAAGACAGCAATAATAAATACTAAAAATCAAATAGACAATCCCTTAAGAGCTTATAATAGAATAGAGGGGGGGAAAGGAAGAACTTTCAAAAATAATGAAAGGGTTATGGATGGATATTCAAAAGATGCAGCGGAAGGAGATAAAGGGTAAGGCAGAGGGAACAATCAGTCTGTGTAAAAATGCTAGAAAGACATATAGGATTCCAAGAGAGAAACATAAAAGAATCACCAAAAAATCAATAAATGATGAAAAAAATATAGTTTTCAAGGACTATAAATTCAGGGGACTTAAGAGATATAATCTTGGGACTGATTAAATCTTATTGATAACTGGTTTTATTGGCATTTATAGAAAATTGAGATATTGAAAATGTGGTGGAACACTGAGTGATATTTATAATATTAAAATATTAGGGGTTAATAAGTATATTGTATAAAGAAATGTTATTGATGTTTACATATACTTTTGGAGAAAGTGATAAAAACTCATAAAGAGAGAATAGTATTGTTTAAAGATAATGAGGTAAGAACCCCAACAAATGGGAAAAATAAAGAAATAAGTATAAATTGGGAAAATAGTATAATATAGATTGATACATAGAAGAATATATTGAAGTTGGAAGATAAAAATTCTGTATATGTAATTGTATTATTACTGTGAGCATTGTGTGAAAAATATGTTAACCCAGTCATTATACTGTCCACAAAAAATGTTGGTCGTTAAAGAAAAACTGCAAATAAAACATATGCAAAAAAAAAATCAGGATGAGGATAACAATCAGGTAGAGGATAACAAATTTACCAAGGAAATCAGAGAAAACTTGGTTCATAAAACTGGAAAACACTGCCCCTGCGTTTACTAACCTGAAGGGGACTACAGTGTATTAAAACTTGACGTACCTGGTGTCGAAGGCGGTCAACTAATCATGGCCCTCTTTCTAATAGGATTTTAAGCATTGTGACGCTCCAGTCTAGAGAAAATGTGTGTCTTTTGTAGTCTATCCAAAACGTCTGAAATTAGTGGTAGTGGGTAGTGGTCTCTGACCATCAACGAATTAGGTGCTTGGTCATTGTGGACTATTCAAAGAACCCCCCTCACGCTTGATGCGCTGGAGTATTGCTTTTTGGGGACAAAAAAGGTTGGAGCTGAAGCTGGTGATATGGAAGGTCGGAGAAAGCTTTTTTGCACGTTAAAGAGTCCAAATATTGCTTCAAGGTTATTAACTCTTTGGTTGACATTGGATACTGCCTTTTGGCAGGTAATTTCACACCCAGGATCAGGTCTATGGCACAGTCGCAGTCTCTGTGTGGAAGAAAAACTGCCACTTTCTCCTCCAAAACATCTTGAAAGTCTGCTTACTTGCTTGGTAGATTGGGAATCTCCCTGCTAGCGTTCAGAGGTGGCTGGAATAAGACAGACAACCAGGGTCATTAAAAGAAAGCAACCGTTGCTTCCGCTTAGTTGTGAGGTTGTGAAGTAGCAACTAACTGGCTCCTAACACTATAGGAAGGTTCAGATGGCTAGCACAAAGTCTCTGAGTGGTTACCTATGGTTAATTGCAAAGGTACTATGGAACGTGTAATAAGACCCACTTTTAAAAGCCGCCCATCAATAATTTTTACTTGCAAGGGGAACTTCAGAGGGACCATTGGAATCTTGAAGTCCTCTACTGTTGCCAGGGTAATAAAGTTAGCTGTTGCTCCTGAATCTATCAGAGCAAGTAGGATTTCCTCCCAACCGGAGCGGAGGGATTAAATGGAATCAATCTGTAACAACAAACTTGGTGTGATTGTCTGTGAGCCCTGTTCAATGCTTGGTGAGCCCACTCCCCATGAGCTCTTGTGGGAAGGGCTGTCACTGTTTCCCTGGTCCTAGGGTTTGTGATCTGGGCGTGAAAATTTTTGTGAGATCTGATTGTCAGGCACAAGGAATCAGGAGAGATAGAGTTCATTGGAATTCAGGGGGGCTGGACTTAGGTCTCTTGTGGCAGTAGAGTGACTCCAAACTGATGACACCACTTTCACCCCACCTCGGGCTTAGCCTGGTCATCTCTCATAGGGACGCAAATGGCCATAAATGCAGGGCGGCTGCCAAGTGCCCAAAATTCAATCACGTGACCAAGGGGGCAGCCATCAGAACTTCAGAACCAAACCATAAGTACTTTGGAAGGGGTCTGTTGTAACTTTGAATGGACACTAAGCAACCAGTCGTAAGTTGAGAACTACCTCTATTTAGTTAGTCCACTCCACTTGCCTAATGAAACCCTTTAGTTACCGAGGGACATTTGGGGAGTTTCCCAAAATTCTGGTGGCTAGTTCTGGAATAAGAGGTTGGCACACCAGTGCTTGATGGGTGTCCTGTCCCTCTCACACATGCACACACCACGAGAGTTTGAAGTCTTTATTGAGGCTTCACCAGCTCCAAATAGTATTCCTCAGGATTCACCCCACGTAGGAACTAGCGCAAAACCCAATGAGTCCAATCGCCAAGTCCGAGAACACAGAGCAGGTCCGTAAAGTCACCCACCAGGTTTGGAGTCCCAAGGCAAGTCCACAGTCTGAGCACAAATCTCAGAACCAAAATCCAAGTCCAAAGTCCAAGAAGCAAAGTCCAAAGTCCAGTTGCAGGGTCAAGGCTTAAGTCGAAAGGCAAGAGTCACAATGGCAGATCAGACGCACAGCAAGAAATGCATGAGTTATTTCCAGCATCGGTTTGCTCTGCATGCTGGGCTAAATAGCTGCTGGCTGGTGCAGCTCATTAGGATGAGGCTGCCACTGCCTCCTGATGAGTAGTCTCGCTGACCTCCATTGCACCTCCCTCTTCTCAGTCCTGTGTGCCCTGGGATCCGGTGAAGGATGCAGTTTCTCCTCGTCCCTGCTGATTAGCTACAGCTGTGCCCCTTCTCCACCCTCTGCTTCTGGCTGGTCTTCCGAGCCTCCTGGCTGCACCTGCATCTCTACCCTGTCTTTATCAGCCAAATACTCGTCCAGTTGCTTCTCCAGCCTTTCTGAGGTTCTTGGCCTCTCCTCCTCCACTTGCCCAATCCCACCTGATTCAGACTCTCCCATGTCTTCCAGACACTCCTCCACTTTGTACCCCACTACAAAGTTCCTGAAGCTGGCTCTTCCTCATCATGGGAGTTGGCTTCTGGGTCATTCATTACACTGGGTGTCAACTTCAAAACGGATCAGGCCTGCTGCAGCCATTTTTTCCATTTCTCAGATTGCCACACAGTCTGGGAAAGGGGAAGTCTGGAATGTCAGACCAGACAACAACAGACCATCCCGTGGGAACCAAGGTCATCTCAACAGGTGCTGGCCAGAGACTGAGGGGAGTTACCAAGGAGATGCCAGAACAGCTAACTGGACAATGTGACCTGTGACCACGAGGGAGGGAATTATCTATTCTTTAATTATACTGAAACCGTGGGAAATATTTAGAGCTGGTTTCGTTTTCATCCGTGCCAAAATGATGTACTCAATAAAACAGTTCTTTGAGAAAACTGAAAGTCTCGGAGTGCTGAATTGGTTGGGTTCATTAGTCAGAACCTTGACATTAAACCAGCTCCTTTTTAAGCTTTAATTAGCAATCAACCCATCCAGGGTCCTGAGCCCCAGCCACCTAACCGATCGCCTTCAGGAGGACGGAAAAGACTCAGGGAAGATAGTAGGGATGGAGCGAAGGAGCAAGCCTGCATGCCAGCCTAGCACAGGCCCGGTGAAGGAGGTGCAGGGAGCGGCTCAAGCAGATCCTGGGGCCCAGTCGATGGTGACCCGACCGAAAGCCTAAGCGGAGAGCGCCGAGCGGTAAGCGGGGCGGGAGGAGACCCTATGGACCAGAGACCTCTACTGAGCGGGAGAGGACATCTGGCGGAGGAAAACGCCAAAGGCAGCCGAGGCCAAATTCCCCCTGACCTCCACCAGGACTTTGCTCGCATTGATGCCAAGGTGGAGGGTGAAGACACCGCCGAGTAGACATACCTGACTGCCAACCGCAGCCTCGGGTGGAGCAGCTGAGGGAAAGTTTCTCCCACATTGAAGTGCACGGAGTGGAACCAGTGCGAAGGATGGAGCCGCTGCCCAAAGCCGGAATCCACCCGATCCAGTCGCCTCCAGCCCACTGAAGCCCGAGTCTGGTCGTCATGGGCAGGGCCGCCAGCCGTCCTCCTAGAGCCGCTGCCTCAGTGGGCCCTGGCCCCCGGCAGAGCCCCATGAGACCCCAGTGAGCAGACAGCCCACCTGCAGGCTCAGGTGGACAGCCGGTCCCCCCGGGATGGCCCTGACCCATGCCATGACCCTACCACCCTGTGCCTGGCTGGTTCCCTGGGCACTGGGAACCCCCGCCTCCGCAAGTGGATCCCCTGCCAATAAAGCCCACCTTCGATGGGAACCCGGAGAACCTGGCATTCTTCTTTAACCAGGTGTGGGCCCACCTGGGCTGGTATGCCCCGGCCTATCTGGACAAGGTGGCGATGGTGAACACCATGACGGCCAACCTCAAGGGGTAAGCAGCGGAATGGGTGACAAGCCTCCATGACGAAGACGCACCGGAGTTGGGAAACAGAGAAGTAGCTCGGCAGGTCTTAGATGTCTCCTCCCCTAGCAGCAAGGGAGAGGAAACTCCGACCGAGGACCATCCTAGCTAGACAAGTGGGGCCCTACCGTATGATGGCAGGAAGGAGAGAGGAAGATGAGGCTGAGGAAAGGGGTCCCTCCCCCCACAAGAGACTGTGGAGGAGAAGCTGGGCGGCAGAGAGCGGAGGGGGAGAAAACCGAGCATCTGAAGACCACCTCGGAGAAGCCGTCAGGAATTCCGCTCATTCCTAAGGAGTACAGAGACCTCGCGGAGGTGTTCAACGAGGAGTGTGACGTCCTCTCCCCCCACCACCCTACCGACTGCGCTATTGAGATCCTGCCAGGAGCAAAGCTCCCTGTCAACCCTGAAGCTGCCCTGACCGAGGCCATTTTGAGGCTTCAGTGTTGCCACAGTGGAGCTGGGGGATAGGGAGGGGAGAATAGAGATAGCTAGGGTTTGTAGCCAAAACAAAATACTTTCTCCTGGGAACCAAGGACATTCCCACAGGTGGTTGGAGGGAGGAGGAGTGAAGTTACCAGGCAACCGGACAACACCTTGATTGGACCATGTGACTGTTTGGGGAGTGGGGGAAAACTTTTACTTTTAATTAGGTGAAAACCACGGGAACATTCAGAGTTGGTTTTCAACAGCCTGTGCCAATATGATATGTCCAATAAAACTGTTATTTGAGGAATGTTCCTGCCTTGGAGTTCTGTTTGCTATGGGTGTATTACTTGAAAACCTGACATTAAACCAGCTGCAGCTCTTTCGCTTTGAACAAGTCGATGGGTCGCTAATAGGGGGAGCCCCTGCCACACTCCTCAGCGAACCCGTAAGATTAGACATGGGCCGGCACTGGGAGCTGATCCGGTTCGTAGTGGCACCAAAAATGACAGAATCAGTGATTCTAGGCCTGGCATGTCTGGACAAATGGGGCCCCACCATCTCGTGGGAAGGTGGCTACAGGAAGCTGAAGCTGGGAATAGCCCCCCACAACACTACCGGAGAAGGAGCTGTGCAGTGACCGAATGGCACTAAGTGAAGCAAGAGCTGCAGCCTCCTCACAGCCGCCCCCAGGCACCTCCCAGATCCCCAAGGAATACCGGGACTTAGCCAGGGTGTTCAGCGAGGAGAATTGCAACACGCTACCCCGCCACCGCCCCACAGACTTTGCCATAGAAATCGTACCAGGAGCAAAACTACCCAAGCCAAAATGTACTCCATGACCCCCCAATGAGATGAGAGAACTGAGAGAGTACATCGACACCAACCTAGCCCGGGGATTCATACAGCCAGCCAAGACCAGAGTGGCCGCCCCAGTCCTCTTTAAAGAGAAAAAAGACGGGTCAATGAGGCTCTGCGTTGATTTTAGGGGAATTAACGCCGTATGTGTGGAGAAGGGGTGTTGGTCTTACCTGATACGCTCCATCTCGTAGCCGTGGAGACAGCATCCATGCAAGGGTTAACTCCGTCTATTATCCAATCAGGACTGAATCTGCAAGTAAATGACACGCCTCCTCACGCTGTGACTTCCACTTTTTTGACGAAGGTGTTAATGCAGACAGACGTGGTGCTCCCGTTGCTGAGAAAACCCTTGAAGAGCAAGGCCAGCTGCCATCTGGGCGGGGATGGATGCTGTCTCCACGGCTACAAGATGGAGTGTATCAGGTAAGACCAACGCCCCATCTCCATGCTCGTGGAGACAGCATCCATGCAAGGGACATATCAAAGCTGGCTGTCCTAGTGGGAGGGAGCGGCCCAGTCTTGCAATTCGTGGTCCGAGCGAACACGCTGAAAAACTCGTCGACCAAACGCCGCCTCCGCCGAAGCATACGAATTCAGCTTATAATGTCGTATGTATGGAGAAGGCGAAGACCAGGTAGCCGCCCGACAGACCTCCTCCAGAGAAGCTTGAGACGCCCAAGCAGCCAAAGTAGCCGCACTCCTGGTAGAATGGGCGGTGATGTGTCGAGGCGTAGGCAAGGCCTGAGCCTCGTAGGCCTTGGCGATACAGGCCCTAATCCAACGGCCCACGGTGGAGGAGGAAATCTTGGAACCCATCGAAGAAGGTTGAAAGGAGACAAAAAGAGATTCAGATCTACGAAATGAAGAATGTAAACCGTGAGTGCTCTACGAACGTCCAGCGTATGCCACCTCCATTCGAGCCTATGAACCGGGCGAGGGCAAAAGTTCGGAAGAACCAGCTCCTGGGCCCTGTGGAAGCATGAGTTAATCTTGGGAACGAAGGTAGGATCAAGACGCAAGACTACTCTGTCGAGTGGAAAACACAGAGATCAGAACGAATGGACAGCGCAGCCAACTCCGAGATTATGCGAGCTGACGTTACTGCCACCAGGAAGGCCACCTTGTAGGATAGATGTCGTAAGGTGGACTCCTGAATAGGTTCAAAAGGACTCTGAGTAAGGGAATCGAGAACCCTAGACAAGTCCCACGTGGGATAATGATGAACCACAGGAGGTTGCAGGTTGGTCGCAGGTTGGTCGCCCCACGTACAAACTGCCAAACTACTGGATGTTGTGACAGTGAATCTTTGGCACCGCAACTTAGGATAGACGATAGAGCCGCCACTTGCCGTCACAGAGTGTTGGGAGCGAGTCCCCTGTTCATGCCAGCCTGAAGAAACTCCAAGACATGATTGACAGAGGCCTCCAAGAGACGACAGCCTTGCGTAACGCACCAAGAACAAAAAGGCTCTCCAGGTGGCGTCGTAAATCCGGTTGGTGGAATCTCTGCGAGAGGCCTGGAGAGTCCTGATGACGTCATCTGGAAGATTGTCTTCCCTCAGCAAGCGCCGCTCAACCTCCAAACGGTTAGATGAAACCAATAGGGGCCCAGGTGAACTAGCGCCCCCTGACTGAGATGGACCCTGGTCCGCAGAATGACCCATGGCCTGGCCACCGACAGGTTGATGAGGTCCGCTAACCAGGAACGTCTGGGCCAATGAGGCGCCACCAGGAGAAGCTCTGGCCCCCTCCTCCAGAAGCTTCCGAAGAACCCTGGAAATGAGGGGAGGGGGGAAAGCATACAGCAGGCCGGGAGGCCAAGGGCTGTGCAAGGCATCCACCCCTTCCGCGCCGGGCATCGAGAAGCGGGAGAAGAAGCGGGCAGCTGAGTGTTGTCCCGGGTGGTGAAGAGGTCCACCGAGGGAAGGCCAAACCTGTCCGATATCTCCTCGAACAGCGACGGTCGCAGGCACCACTCCGCGTGGTCCACTGTGGACCGGCTGAGCCAGTCCGCTTGTATGTTCGCAGCTCCTGAGATGTGGTCCGCTCGAATGGACGCAAGATTGTTCTCCGCCCACAGGCCAAGCTGGAACGCCTCTTCCATGAGGGCCTTGGAATGAGTGCCCCCCAGTCTGTTGACATGAGCCTTCGCTGCAACATTTTCCGTCAGAACTAGAATGTGGCGACCGGACACCACCTCGCGAAACTCCTTGAGGGCCAAATGAATCGCCCGAATCGCCCGCAGTTCTAGCCAGTTGATATTGTGGGACAGATTGCTCTGGGACCACTGACCTTGAGCCATGTGCGACAGGAGATGAGCCCCCCAACCTGACAGGCTGGCGTCTGTCGTCATGACCAGACGATGCGGCTCCCGGAACAAACTGCCCCTGGAGATGGCTGCCGAAGTCCACTACTGCAGCGATCGAAGTACCTCGACTGGGACCATGACCTGTAGGGGAGACGTACTGGAACCCGCCCTCTGAAACGGAAGCAGGAACAACTGCAGACACCTTGAGTGGAGTCGAGCTCACGGCGTGATGGAAATGTAGAAAATCATCTTTTCCAGAAGTTGGGAAAGAAAGTGCAGCATCACCAAGCGATCCCGACAGACGGTTGCTGCCATGTCCCTGAGACTGGACTGGCGCTCCTGCGATAGAAATACTCGGGACTCGACCATGTCGATGATTGCACCCAGGTGCTGGATATGAGTGGCGGGAATCAGATGACTCTTGGCCCTGTTGATAGAGAAACCGTGTCCCTGAAGAACGCGAATGGTTGTCTCCAAGTCTCGGGCCGCCTGAGCTTGAGAGGCTGACAGGATCAGGATGTCGAGGTAAAATTGAATGCGAATGGGAAGTGAGCACAGATGACCTGCCAGTGCTGCCATCAGCTTTGTAAACACCCGTGGGGCGGAGGAGAGACCGAACGGCAGAGCCTGATACTGGTAGTGCTTCCCTGCGTAATAAAAACGAAGGTACTGTCTATGGGCGGGGAGAATAGGCACGTGAAGGTAAGCTTCCGTCAGATCTACTGACGTGAGGAAATCGCCCTTCCTGACGGTTTCAAGAATGGACTGCAGGGAATGCATCTTAAACCGTCGGTAAACAATGTGACGGTTCATGGTCGTAAGATCCAGAATCGCCCTCCAGCCTCCTGAGGATTGTTGGATGAGAAAAGGAAGCGAATAAAATCCCTGGCCCCGTTGCTCCTCCAGTACTGGTTGCGCGAATCTCGAGCAGATATCTTATAGTCGAATTCATGAGGAGTCTCTTGGACCTATTTCTACATACGGGGCATGGAATGAAAATCTTTGGAGGATACCTGGAGGCCTGTTTGCCCTGCTTGTCCTGGGGCTGGCCCTGCCTGTGAGGGAATGCTCGTTGGTAGCGCTGGGACTGGAAACCGCCCTCCTGCCCCCGAAAGGACGAGGGATGATAGTAAGGAACAGGCTGAGATTCTGATCTGCGAGAAATGGAAGGCAGGATCTTGCGCTTGTCTCAGGACTCTATGAGAAGAGGTTCCAAGGCCTCTCCGAAGAAGGTAGAACCTGAAAAGGGAGCCGAAGCCAAACGCCATTTGTTACGGGCGTCAGCCTGCCACTGCCTCAGCCAAAGCAGACGTCTAGAAGCCACTGCGCTACCAAAAGCCTTGGCCGAAAAACGGGCCGCATGGAGCGTGGCATCAGCTGAAAATTCCAAGGCAGCCATAACCTTGTTCAGGTCGTGATGTGACCTAGTGTCATCTGCTGGGAGTCTATCCTGTAGCTGCCGGAGCCAAAGCAATGAAGCTGTTTTAAAAAAGGAGGCAGCCGTGGAAACCTTCACCGCCCAAGCACTGGCCAAGTGGCCCTTGACCAGCAATTGTTCGGCTCTCCTGTCCTCAGGCCTCAAGGCCTCTTCTGGAACCCCGGTGGTAACCGAAGGGGAAGCCAGGGCTGCCACTGGGCCATCAACAGTGGGAATCTGGAGGCTGTTAGAAAGGCCAGACTCCACGTTGTAAAAGCGTTTCTCAATGCTATTGGGATTGGGGCCTGAACCTGGCGAGGTCCACTGCCGTTGAACCAGATCAAGAAACATCTTGGGAGCCGGAATCTCCTCTGTTTCAACCGCAGGTTCCACAAATAGAGTGTCAGCCGGATTAAACGACCCCGATGCTGAAGCAGAGGAACCAGGTTCAGATCCCAACTGGGTGGTGGTTTTGGCCTTGTAAAGCAAGGATCGAAAAAGCTGAGGACGAAACAATCCCACAATTGAAGT
>QLTV01001363.1:85212-109050 GCA_003457575.1 Thermophis baileyi | reverse complement strand
GACCCAGAAGGCTGAAACTCCACATGTGGGAATTCCATAATCAATATACAAAAAATACCACCCAAAATTGCAAACAGCCATTTCCAGTGGGGAAAACAGGACAAAGCAGGGTGGGGGAAAATATTTTCCTTTGCTATATTTCCAGTGTGAATTAGACCATGGCAGGGTCCCTACAGGAGAGCCCTTTTAAGGATTATGTATTGATAGAAAAACAACTAACTTAACTCTGTTCCTAAATGCTAAAGCTGTTGCACATAAAAAACAGAGGAGCTCTGATCAACTATCACAGCCACCATTTTGACAGTTTTGCTGTACTGTTGTTTGTGGACGTCCCCACTAAATGCAAGCACGGGATAAACTGAGCCTGGTTTGTTCTCAGTCTTTTAAGTGGCCACAAACTACTAGCAAAAGTGGCATTTGATCACAAGGCAAGGAGGCATCAAGAAATGTTTTCCTTTTTGCATTTGAGCATCCAAGGAGGGACAGGAAAGGAGAAAGGGAAAGAGGAAAGACAAAGAAGGAAAGAGGGGAAGAGAGCAAGGAAGGAAAAAGGAAAGAGGGGAAGGAAGAAAAAAGGAGAATGAAGAGGGAAGGAAAAAGAAAAGGAAAAGAGGGAGGAAGGAAGATTATGAGAGAGGGAGGGTCTGAGGAAAGTCCTGCCTTAGCACTTGGCCACCATCAGCCCTGCTGCCCTTTCGCCATCCCCTTGCCCTCTCCTCCTGACCTCTCCTGGTAGTCTCCCATCCTATCGCTGAGGATGCTTTGGTTACAAAGCTGGGTCTCCTCGCATGGAGAGGGAGTGGGCCTCCCTCTGACCCACACACTTTGCCCTCCCGTACACACCATGAGCAACCTGGCCAAGGAGAGCGAGCACAGCAGCAGCCTCAAGGAGGAGGTAAGTGCAGCCGGGTGCCCCCTTGGGGAAGCGGGGCTGGGCTGGGCTGTGGGGTCCTGGTGCCCTGGGAGCTCAAGGGCTGGGCTGGGCACTTGCCCTCCACTGCCCATGGCTCCGGGAAGCCTGCGCCATCAGGGGGTCCTCTGCGTGGCCTGAGAGGGACAGCGAGGCTCCTCTGGTGGACAAGAGTTTGGTGCTTGCCCTGGTCTCGCCTTCCTCCGCTGGAGACAATGGATCCCCCCCACCCGACACGAGCGACGTCAAGCTGGCCATGCCCACCCCAGCCATGCCCACCCCAGCCCCAGCCCCTGAGGTCAACCACAAGCCTGATGCGGCCCTCAATGAAATAGAGTTTGACACCCCTGCCCTAGACTGACTGCCTGGTTTGCAGACTATAGTTTCTGTTCCCCTCAGAATTGACTCTCCTATCACCAATATTTGCCTTTTTTTTTCCTAGGGAAGTCTGGAATACTTTTCTTCCTGTCGCAGGAATGCCGAGTTGTGCCTCTTAAGAAACTATTGATGAATGCTCTTTTGTGGGTGTCTGTATATTTTCTTCCAGGGGGAGGCTATGAAAACGATTGTTCAGTTCCAAAGGGGCTTCATTGGAGTGGGCTAGGGTAGATAATAGGGGCTTTGCTCTTGGTTGTTGTTTTCTTCTAAAAGTGACACGTGTCCATCAGTCTTGCTCTTTGGGTACACATGTAGGGACATTTTTTACCAAAGCTGTTTGTTCCCTAATTGTGTTCAATTTAGGTATATCGTTTTTTTTCTTTATGTTCATATAAAGGGTCATCTTTTTTTTAGAAGCTGTTTGCTCCCTATTGTGTTTTATTTTGGTGTAGTCTTCTTGTTTAGGTTGGGATTTCTCACTTTGCTCATTGAGTTTCAGAGTGGCTAGAGTTGCCTTTAGAGCCTTTACTTTTTCTTCTAGTAATTCAAGTAGTTTATATTTGATACATAGTTTGGGTCTTTTGTGGGCATAAGCTCAAACATATGACACATCTTGCAAGTCACTATATTGTCAGTCTCTATTTCCATGACGTTTTTCTTTGTTTGCTAAAAAATTAAAAATTTCTAAAAATTTAAATATTTTCCCTGTTGCGAAGTTTCAGTTTACAATAGTGTACAAGAATTCTTGGCCTTTTGTTCTTGGTCTTGAAAAAATTATCACTATCTTCCGTTTTGAAGTGTCTGTCTCTTTTTCCATGGTTTGTTTTCTCTTAGCTCATTAAGAATTTAAAAATTTCTAAAGAATTAAAATAACTTTTAATTTTTAATTGAAAAAAATTAAAAAGTTGATTTTTTTTAAATATTGAAAAAATTAACATTGAAAAAGATTTAAAAATTGAAAAAAGAATTTAAAATTAAAAATATTTAAGAGTTGAAAAAAGATTAAATTTTGAAAAAAGAATTTAAAAATTAAAAAAATAAAAATTTGAAAGACTTAAAAAAAAGGAATTCAGAGATTTTAAAAATTTAAGAATTTACAAGAGTCCTTGGCCTTTTATGAAGTAATATGCACTTCTTTTTTGTTGGAAATCTCAGGCTGTTTTCTACGAGATGCCATGGATGTCAAACTCGGGGCGTCACGTTACCGTCACGTTGCCAACACATGACGTTTTTCGCATTCGCGGAGCTGGGTTGGGCGTGGCCTGTGTGTGACGCATCCAGCCCGCAGGCTGCCAGTTTGACACCCCTGCTCTTCTCCCTGCCTTGAAAGTTTATTCCTTTCCTCCCTGTCCACAAGTGTTTTGTACTTATGCTTTTCTTCCCTGCTTTCTTGTCTGGCCACTGCTGGGGTTTTCAGGTATGATGTGCTCATGTGGGCACTCTGCTCTGCTTAACAGATCCGCCGCACTGCTCTCAGCCGCTGCTGGTCCCCCGCGCTGCTCTTAGTCACAGGTCTGGGCGCTTAACTCCTCTGCCACTTAGCTCTGCACCGCTGCCTGCTCAAGGTTTGCCATGCTGCTCACAGCCACTGATCTGCTGCCACCTAGCTCCGTTTCACTGCTGCTCAGTGGCCTCCGTTTGCACCGCACTGCCTCCACTCAGGTGTCAGGCTGGGTCACTGGGCTGCCTCTCCGGCTCTTATCTCTGCTGTCTCTCCTTCTCTCAAATGGGTCGCTGAGCCACCTCTCAGTTGGGACACTGAGCTGCCTCTCAGCTGGGCCTTTTTGTTCTAGGAGTTCAAGTTCTTTTTTTGTTCCCTCCTGTAGCTAATCTTGATGTTGCCCTCTCCCTTATGCCATATATATTCCTCCTCCTCTGCTCGATATAGTTCAACTGTCCCAGGAATAGAGCAGAGATAAAGCCTTCGGTTGTGTTGATCATGAGAAGCGATGGAGAGCCCTACAAGATCTGGGGGGGGGACCAGCACATCTGGTCAAGTTGGTGCAATCACTACACAAATCAGGAAGCCACTGAGCAAACACCATATGGAAACACCAATTGGTTTAAGATAGAGAAAAGAGTGTGATAAGGTTGCATTCTCTCTCCTTATTCAACCTGTATGCCAAAATGATCATGAGGAAATTAGATCTTGAAGAATAAAAAATCGGGGTAAAGATTGGAGGAAGAAACAGCAACAATCTTCAATGTGGCTGAGGGTATCTAATAAAGGCATAAGGATGGGTGGGAGGAAAGCAAATCCCTCAGAAGAACAAGGTCAAATGGAAGGAAATAGGAAATAAAAACGGAACGCAATAACATGCCCGCCACACTTTATTCTACCTCTGATGTCCTATGCCTTTATCTCGCTTTTATTAGCCACAAGACCTACCTCCGCAATCCCAGGCTCTCAAAGCACTGCCACCAAACCAGTGGCACCTTTTCCTTCCCATCCCCAAGAAACACTTCCAAGTATCCCTTAATCTTCCCGCTTCCTCTCTCATCGTAGCGCCCTCAAACCCAGGAAATCCTCCCCAGGTGTCCCTCAATCTAACCTCCCACCCAACCCCTCAGGACAAGCCTAACGCCCCTGTATAGCCCAGTGTGTCTTCTCGCGAGTAAACACACGCATGCGGCGCAAACAGCAGCATCTCTTCTCCAGTAGCTCACGAGATCAATGAGATCAGTTTCTTCTTCCCACTCACCCTGGGGCGTCCCCCACCCGGTTGGGGCCCGCAGCTTTCCCCGCGCGTCAGCCGCACCCACTTGGTCTTGGGAGTACGAGAAGGAAACCTCCGCACCTGCTCCTGCTCCTCCTAAGGTGGCTGCCATGGCGTCGGATCTTGCCGGGTCGCGGCGTGAAAGCCCGCAACTCTCCTACCTCTCCCAACGGCAGGAGCTACTCTCGTTCAGAACCGACTGCCAGCCGCGAAGCGTAAATCTAGCACAACATGGCGGCCGGCTGGTGAAGAGAAAGCAGAGGAGGCGGGTGGGGAGTGTTGCTAGAAGCGCCGCGTTGTAGTCTGGGATACTGGAAGACTGACTGTTCCGCTCCAGTGCGGAAGATGGTGGACTCAGCGGAATGGCCAATCTGCCGCACTGGAGACAAGGCGAGGGAGAAGGGGGAGGGCGTTACGGTGACGCCACGGATTGTAGCATAAGCCGAGAAAAGCGAGCCTCTCTTTCCCATGACTTTATGGTCATACTGACAAAAAAAAAACCTGGAGTGCCAGGCGCATGCGCGTAAGAATTTTTTTTTTTTTAGTTTTACTTGTTTATTATAGAATTGATTTGCCGCCCATCTCGTAACGAAACGGCTCTGCGCGGCTTCCAGCATTAAAACATTAAAATCCTAACAAATAAATATATTTAAAAGAATAAAAATAGAAATCCCAATCAAGATAAAATATAGTTAAAAGATGGGAAGGGAGGGAAAAGGTTGCGTGGGGGGTGGGATTGCCTCTTAATTCAACAACCACCTCCAATGTGATACTCCCCTGTGGGAAGCCCTCCCCCCACGAAGAATGAAATATTTTGAGGAATATTGAGCCGACGTGGCGCAGTGGTTAGAGTGCAGCACTGCAGGCTACTTCAGCTGACTGCTAGCTGCAGTTCGGCGGTTCAAATCTCACCGGCTCAAGGTTGACTCAGCCTTCCATCCTTCCGAGGTGGGTAAAATGAGGACCCAGATTGTTGGGGGCAATATGCTGACTCTGAACCGCTTAGAGAGGGCTGTAAAGCACTATGAAGCGGTATATAAAGAGCTTATTGAAAGAGGAAGACAAATATCTAGATAGCTATATTCATAGGCAAAGCAAATACTGCAGGAAGAAATCCATTCAAGACAGGATATTTCAAAACTCCTTGCAGCAAAGTTTGACAGCTAACAAAGGCAGAATGGTAGGATTAGAAAGCAGCCCCTCACCCAAGATCCAGCACAGGACGAAAGCCATTAGCCACAATAGGAATTGCCCAACACCCTTTCAGAACACAAGCTCCTTCATTGCACCATCCCAGAGCAGTCCAAACTTCAAAGTCACAGAAACCTGGGAGCTCAGATAAACAATAAGCCAGAGGTTGACCAGATTAGCTCAGACAAGCACCTAGGATTTGCATTTCCTCTTTTGCCTATAGAGCCAGCTATGACCCCTACATAACCCCTACATGACCCCATAGGAATCTGACAACAGCCAATAGAATATTAAAGGACATGTTCTTGCACAGGAACAGAAAACTCAAATACAAAGCCCAAAGAAGGTATAAAAACCACCCACTCTGAACTCCATTTTGTCAGCTGACCCAGAACTGCACACTGTCTTTGTGGTTCTGTTCAATAAACCAACTTTCCAATCAGCCTCCATGTTGTTTCCAGCTTCTTTCTCCCAGCTTGGAACTGAACCAGATGGATTTTTCTTCCAACACCCCCATTTGGGGCCCAAAGCCATCTGGCAGAGCCAGGTCTTCAAGCTACGGCAGAAGGACAGAAGGGTGGGAGCAGGGGTGGGTTCTAACTTACCTCGCCGCCGATTTGCTTCCTCCCGCGGCACGTGGCTGCGTACGCATTGTGCACCGCATGGCTGCGCCACACGGGCGCACATGCACAGTGCCGAAAACTCAGCTTCTGCGCATGCGCAGAAGCAAAACAAGCAAAAAATAGCAAAAAAAGCCAAAAACAAAATGGCGGTGCATGTGCAGTGCCGGAAACTCGGCTTCTGCGCATGCGCAGAAGCAAAAAATTCCCAAAAAAGATTTCAAAAAAAAAAATTCAAAAAAAAGGATGGCAGCGTCCACGGACCGGCACTGACAGAACCGGATCCATGACGTCACCACCGGTTTACTACCGGGAGGAACCCACCTCTGGGTGGGAGCCAGTCTCACCTCAGGGGGTAAGATGTTTCAAAGGGCAGGAGCCACAGCAGAGAAGCCCCTTCTCCTGGACCCCACCAACCAGAATTCCTTGACCAATGGGGCCTGCATCAAACCAGGTCTGTCTGGGGTAGTGCAACCCCATACAGAACTAACTTGGTTAAAGCCTTGAAGTTCTGTGCACCCAAACCCATTCCATCTTGCCAGGGTTCAGCCAAAGCCTGTTGTTCCCCATCCAGGCCTCCTCAGCCTCTGGGCACCACGAGAGGGTGGCAACAGCATCACTTGGATCACCAGGGATGGAGCTATAAAGTTGAGTATCATCAGCATACTCAACCCCTGGTGGCGAATGATCTCACCCAGAGGCTTAATGTAGATGTTAAAAAGGAGCAGAGAGAGTACCGAGCCCTGCAATACACCACAGAGGAGCGACTGTGGGCTGGACCTCTCACTCCCTATCAACACCGATTGAGACCAGCCTTAGAGAAAGGAGCCAAACCAACGCAAAACTGTGCCACGGCAAACACGGCAGCCGGCCCAAAAGGATACTGTAGGAAGTTAGCACCCACCCCTCTCCTAGAAGAATGAAATATTCTAGGAAATATTAAAAAGGCAGAATATTATACCTCCCTGGATGAGAAAAGGAGAAACATGCTCTTGGAAAGCAGCCCCCACCTTTGCTAATAGCCCCAGAAAGGCTGGACCAGCTTATCTACAACACAAAAGACATGGCCCTCAAGACATGATAGGATTAGCCCTCTACCCATCTAGCAACAGAACTCACCACATGGCACCTGGGGAGATTACATCACCCAGCAAGATCCAACCAAGCTTGGGACTCAAGACACTACAAAGTTACCCCTGCATGGCCCCATGGGAATCTGACAACCAATCAGAATACCTTTCTTTCACAGGAACAGGAAGCTCCAAGGCGGGGCCCAAGAGAGGGTATAAATATATACAGTATATCTCTCTCTCCCATGTGCTCATTTTGCCCAGGACTTCAAACTATGTGGTCCAGTGGTGAAATCTAAATTTTTTTCCTACCGGTTATGTGGGCGTGGCTTGGTGGGTGTGGCTTGGGGTCATGTGACTGGGGGATCAAAAGACAGACACTCACTTTAACAATGTCCTGCTGGAACAGGGTTGGACTAGATGACCTCCAGGTCCCTTCCAGCCCTGGATTATCCTCTGAAGCTGCATCTAGTGCCAGGTTTGTAGTCCTTCCTTCCTCTCCTTTTTCCCTCCCTTCCTCCCTTCCTCCCTTTCTTTCTTTCTTTCTTTCTTTCTTCTTTCTTTCTTTCTTTCTTCCTCCCTTCTTGCCGTCCTTCCTTTTTTTTTTCTTTCTTTNCAGGGAGCCTGCTGGGAGCAAAAATGGACCCCCCACCCCGCATTTTTGGCCTACACCCCCTGTTTTTGGCCTAGCAGGCTTCAGGGGGAAAAAAAAGTTCCGAAGATCAGCTGTGCGATGCGCGATCGTCGGAACTTTTTTTTTAAACTTTTTTCAGTATTTTTTACTACCGGTTCTGCGAACCAGTAGAATTTTTTACTACCGGTTCGGGCGAACCGGCCTTAACCGGTAGCATTTCACCCCTGATGTGGTCCTGTCCACCATTAAACCATCTTTCCAAATAGCCTCCAATATTTCCAGTGTCTTTCTCCCCACTTGGAACTGAACCCAGATGGACATTTCTTCCAACAGTACCATGGACAATGGTATCAAAGGCTGCTGAGATATCAAGGAGTGCAAGGATGGTTGCACTACCCCCATCCCACTTTCACCAGAGATCATCAGCAAGCATGACCAATGCCATTTCCATCCCTTAACCGGGCCTGAATCCTCACTGAAAGGGGTCCAGATAATCCATTCCATCCAGAAACCTCTGACACTGCCTCTCATGGCCCCGTCTGAGGAGGAGGAGATGGAGCTGGGGCCGGTGCAGGGGGATGGTGCAGCCCAGGGGTGGGTTCCACTTACCTTCCCCACCGGTTCGCATCGCGATGTTTTGCGCGGATAAATAATGCTGTTTTGCTGCTCTTACCGCCACGAGGTAGGCCTTAATAGCAGCTCTAAGTCATGTCTGGTCGGAGTCATCCTTCATTTTCCTCCAGTGATGCTCTAGGCATCTCTTAACCCTTTTCAGAACCTGCAACTCCTCCATGAAACACAGGGAGAGTCAGGAGTGATGGGTCAAGAGAGGCCACATGGGCGTGATCCTGTCCAGGGCCCTGGCTGCCCTTTAATTCCAGGACATTAGCAAGGCTTTGGCAGGGCTGTGCAGCAAAACCTCCAGAAAGTCCCCCAGTTCCCTCTGGAACCCAATTGGGTCCATCAGTCACCGGGGATGGATCATTTGAATGGGCTCAGCCTCCTTGCAGAGGGGGATGGCATAAGAGAGTCTCAGGGACACCAGGGCGTGATCTGACCATGACAAGGGAGATAATGTTAAATCCCCCACCAGATCACATTGTCATTGCTCCATCAAGAATATCATGTCTGGTGTATGACCACTGTCCCGAGTTGGACCCGAGATGATCTGGGATGGACCCATGGCTGCCATGGTGGCCATGAACTCCTGGGCCGCTTCCGAGGCCATACCGAGGGATGGCAGGTTGAAGTCTCCCAGAAGCATGAGTCTGGGGAACTCCACCACCAGCTCAGAGATGGCCTCCAGCAGTTCAGGCAGGCAGGTTGCTATGCAGCAGGGAGGCTGGTAGCAACTTTCCCAACTGATCCTGTGAGCCCAGCTTCAGAAACAGGGTCTCACAACCAGAAACTTGTAGAGCAAGCTCCCTGAGTGCCAGAAGAGATTCTCAGATGACCACTGCCACCCCACCTCCCCTACCCTGGGGACTCAGCTGTTGCCAAACCCTAAACCCAGCTGGACACATCTCCAAGCGGGGAAACCCGCCATAGTCAGCTAGGTCTTAGTGATGCATGCCAAGTCAGCTTGCTCCTCAATAAGAACTTGAATAAGGGGAGCCTTATTATTGACTGATCTGGCATTTACCAGCAGCAGCCTCTGTGGGTATGCTGTCCAGGAACTGGAAATGAGCTCAGGGGACTGGAACACATCACCGATACTACACATTGGGGGCGTCTGGCCCTGTAACAGCCTGACCTCTGGCTCCCGTAGCACCCCATACCCATCACCACTCTAATAAGTCGTCCTGCCCCATGTCCCTCAAGGTGATCATCCTCTCTCCTCCCCAACCTCCCTCCTGCTAGAGCCAAGGGTTCTACCATCCCCCTCCAGCCACTCTCATGCACTTCCTAAGACATTCTGGGGAGATAGGTGAGGGAGGGAGCCTGCATGATGCTATAGCTTAAACTCTCAGCACTAGCTGGGCTACCACCTCTACACTCCCCCCACCACATATGCAACATCCTCCCACCTCAGCTGGTCCCTCTAACTAGCCAGCCAGAGGGAGGATAGACTCATCCCAGCCCCCCACCTGACTCTAGGTTCGTGATGGCGAACCTATGGCACGTGTGCCGGAAGTGGCACGCAGAGCCATCTCTCCGGGCATGCGAGCCGTCGCCTGTTGCTCTTCCGGGTTCCAGCGCACCAGCCAGCTGGTCTTCACACGCGGGAGCGCCGGAAACCGGAAGAGAAGCCACCCGGTGTGCATGTGCACACCGGGCAGCTGCTCTTCCGGTTTCCGGCACTCCCACATGTGTGAAGACCAGCTGGCCGGCGCGCCGGAACCCGGAAGAGCAACGGGCGACAGCTCGCATGCCCGAAGAGATGGCTCTGCATGCCACTTCCGCCACACGTGCCATAGGTTCACCATCACGGACCTAGAGTCAGGTGGGGGGCTGGGATGAGGAAGGGAGAGCCCTACTGGCCAGGAGGGCTTGTTTGTACAGGGATTGGGCACACTTCCCCGGGGATAGCACTCACAGGAGGGGTTGAGCACTGGCAGTGGGTCAGCTGGAAGTGACGGAGAACCACGACCATCAGCTGGAGGGGCGGAGCCAAGTGTAGGCATGCTGGTGGAGAAGCGGAGAAGCCGCAGCTGATGTTCCTGGAAGCAGCTGGAGAGGGGCAGGGTGGCCCAACCCTTTAAATTCAGCTGTGAGGTGGCAGCGAGCAGTGCTGACTTAACCGATAGTTCACTTTGTGCTGAGCTTCTACCCTGCATTAAAAGCAATTCACGAACTGTGCGGCTTGCTGTTTTCTGGTGCTGTGAGCGCAGAACATGACAGTAAGTCGGCGCTCCCTACCTCATCTCTCGCTGTTTGCCTGCAGTGTTCCCCGCGGCCCGGTTCAGGGCAGGGGAGCGTCATGGGGATGGCTGAGGGAACGGCAACGAAGGCCGATGCCAGAGCAGCAGTTCCCAGTGGCAGTTATTCCGGAGCAGGCGGACAAGGCAGCCCAGCTGGATGTGCGCCCCAAAGAACGTGAGGCCCTTGCTAGCGTGCAGCCGGCCCAGGAGCCGTCAGATTCAGACGCAGGGCAGGAACCGGGTCCCACGGGGGACTGGTGGTGGAGTTCATTGGTGGTCGCTGGCTCTGGAGCCCCGCTACCGACTCCAGATTTGTCTGGTGGCCATTTGACGCGGTGGCGGGAGAGGCACCTGTCAGACAGTGACAATGAGGGGGAGTGGAGCCATTCCACCGCACCCGGTAGCCAAACAATGGAGCAGCTCTGGGAGAGGTTTGGCGAGGCCAGTTTCTGAGACGTTGGGTCCTGGCGTTGGGAGTTGGGGGGGAGGCGGCGACCACCTGGAAGGCCCAGCCCCAGTCCAGCCAACCGCCTGCGTGTCCACCCACTCGATTCCACTTGGCCAGCCCTAAGTTCCGGCTGGAGGGGGTTTACGGAAGACCCCAGGAGCCCCAACCAGTGAGGGGAACGGTACTGGGGTCCTCCATGGTGGAGCACACAGTGAGCGATGCAGACAGAGCCATGGGGAGGCAACGGGACTGGCGGACAGTGGACCCCAGTGGATGCACCCACGGCCACCCAGCCCACTTCTGGCCCAGCAGTGAGCAGCCCCTAGGGGACTTGACCAGCACCAGGCTGATCAGACCCCACCAGGTCCAGGGTGGCCTATGGGTTTTTGGCAGCCCCCTCCTCCACCATGGGAGCCACCGCTTTTGAGGGCCATGTTTGATGGGAATCCAGATAGGCTGGCTCTTTTCCTGAGCCAGGCAATCAGTCACCTGGACTGGTACGCCCACCTTTACCCATCCCAATGGGCCATGGTCATGGCAGTGACAGCGGCATTGGAAGGTGAGGCCACTGAGTGGGTGGCGGATCTTCACAGCGAACACACCCGAGAGCTGGGAAACGCTGGCTTGTTCCTGGAGGCTCTGCAGGACCACTCCGAGGACGTGACCAGGACCCAGCAGATGGAAGGGGAGATCCTGACTTTGAAGCAGAGAGGCAGGCTGGTGGTGGAATATATGCGCGAATTCCGCTGGATTGCTGGTAAGTTGTGGGTGTGGCTGGAATGGCTGCTGGTCCACCACTTTAAGGCGGGTCTGGACCGAACGTTGCGCCAGGCCTGCGCATACTGAGGCCTGCCCCCTCGCCTCAATGCTTGGTACCAGGCGGTTACTGAATTAGATACTGAACGCCGAGAGTGCCACCCCAAGGGGGAGGTGGTTCTCAAGCCCAGGAGGTTCCCCGACAGGCCACCGAGCATCACCCGGGTGGCCCCTCCTCTGGGGATGACCCCACCAGAGAGACCTACTAGACTGCCTATCCAGTGCTTCAGGTGCGGTCAACCAGGCCACTGTGCGGCCGAATGCCCAGTCCCTACTCCTCAAGCGAAGGTCAAAGTCCCAGGGACAGTGAAACCAAGGACGATGCCCTGGAAGACCCCTGAGAAGTCTAGAGGGGCGCTGCAGGCTGTGACGGTCCCAGCATCACTGGCCAATGAGTGGGGAGTGACGGTGGAAGGGGAGCCACACCTGGCCGGCTATGACAGCAAAGACAAAGGGGAAGGAGACGTGATGGTGAGTGAACCCATCCGCCCCTTCGTTCTTCCAGTGACACTCATGGCCCAGAAGTCGGGGGGGGGGAGGTCGCGGTACGTGCAAGGCTTTGATAGATTCCAGATGTACCCGTTGCCTCATTAGCCTAGCGACCGCTATCGAGTTGGGGGTAAGGGCGAAGCGAATGTCCAGGCCCATGGAGTTTGAGCAGGTGGACGGCTCTTTGCTGGGAGTGGTACCAGCCACCCATATAACGGAGCCGGTGAAGTTGGAATTGGCCCAACATTGGGAACTAATCTGATTCATTGTTGTGCCTAAAATGACCAAATCGGTAATTTTGGGGTTGGCTTGGTTGGACAAATGGGGTCCCACTATTTGGTGGGAAGGCGGGTGTCGGAGAATGAGGATAGGCACCAGCCCCACGCCCCCTCCACACGCCCAACCCCAGAGACAGGGAGGAAGTGCCACTTCCAGTCCTGAGGCCGCGGTCGCACGGGCCCAGGTCGTGGGGAGCCCATCCTTTCCTCGCGTGTATGAGGACTTAGCCGACGTATTCAGTGAGGAGGAATGCAACGTCCTGCCTCCGCACCGACCCACCAATTGTGCCATCAAGATCCTCCCCGGAGCCAAACTGCCAAAGCCTAAGATGTACTTGATGACGCCCCGGGAAATGGAGGAGCTGCGACGCTACATAGATAAAAACCTGGCGAGGGGATTCATCCAGCCGGCCAGGTCCCAGATCGTGGCCCCTGTCCTATTCAAAGAGAAGGATGGGACGATGCGTCTGTGTGTGGACTTTAGGGGGATCAATACAGTATGTGTGGAAAATACGTACCCCCTCCCCCTCATGAAGGACATGTTGGTCCATTTGGCCAAAGGGCGAGTATTCACCAAGCTTGACTTGCGGGAGGCATTTTACCGAGTCCAGATTAAGGAGGGGGATGAATGGAAAACCGCTTTCAACTGTCCCCTAGGGAGTTATCAGTTTTGGGTAATGCCGTTCGGCCTGCAAGGGGCTCCTGCGGTGTTTATGCAACTGATTAATGAGGTCTTGCATGAGCGTTTATACCAAAGGGTGCTCATGTATTTAGATGACATCCTTGTCTACACCACGACCATCGACAAACACATCCAGTTGGTGAGGCAGGTCTTGCAAAAACTGTTGGCGGCAAACCTGTATGTAGAGTTGTCCAAATTCGAGTTCCACAAGACCTGCTTGGACTACCTGGGATATCGCGTGTCCAGCAACAGGGTAGAGATGGATCTGGCGAAGGTGCGAGCGGTTATGGAATAGCAGGTGCCTAAGACTCGCAAGCAGTTGCAAAGCTTCCTGGGGTTTGCGAACTTCTACCGGCAGTTCATCATCTCGTTCTCCAGGGTAGCCCTGCCGCTAACCGACCTTCTAAAGACCAAGCATATGGCGCATAAAACTCGACCCAACCAGCCTCTCCAGTGGACGATAGAGTGCCAGCAGGCCTTCAAAACATTAAAGGCCTTGTTTGCCCAGGAGCCAGTCCTTAAACACCCAGATCCCAAGCAGACCTTTGTGGTCCAGGACGATGCCAGCGATGTGGCCATGGGGGCAGTCCTTCTTCAAGCCAACGAGCGAGGCGACTTACAATCTTGCACCTACACCTCGCGGAAGCTCACTGACACTGAACAACAGTGGGCGATTTGGGAGAAGGAAGAATTCATGGTCCATTGGGCGTTGATGACGTGGCAGCATCTGCTGGAGGGGAGCCAAGTGCCCTTCGAGATGTGAACAGATCATAAGAACCTGGAAGCCCTCCAGACCCCACACAGACTATCACCCAAACAAGTCCGATGGGCGCAGTATTTTAAGCGTTTCTGCTTCGCCTTGAAGTATATAGCAATAGCACTTAGACTTATATACCGCTTTACAGTGCTTTACAGCCCTCTCTAAGCGGTTCACAGAGTCAGCATATTGCCCCCAACAATCTGGGTCCTCATTTTACCCACCTCGGAAGGATGGAAGGCTGAGTCAACCTTGAGCCGGTGAGATTTGAACCGCCGAACTGCAGCTAGCAGTCAGCTGAAGTAGCCTGCAGTACTGCACTCTAACCACTGCGCCACCTCGGCTCTGGGGGTAGGAATATTCCTGGGGGTAGGAATTTCCTGGCAGATGGCCTGTCGAGAATGCCGCAGTACAACAGCGATCGGGAGGAGGTAGTTTACGCCATCCTACCTCCTCCTCAACAAGCGGCTCAGGCCACAACCCGATGGCAAGCGGCATGACTGCCAGGAGAGGGGATGGATGAGCTGACCCGCTCCTTGGAGGCGGCCCTGCTTGCTGACCCCTGGTTCCGGGAGAACCAACAGCTGCTAACCCAGAGGGATGGCCTACCATGGAAGGGAAGCATCTCAAAAGGTCTGAGCTCCGGACCTAATCCAGTAGTAACAACTCCAGTCATGTGGGTGGGTGATAACTGGGTTTGTTTATTAAGCCGGACTCAGGCACACAAATGAGATCCAAAAAGCACGAAGAGGAAAAACAGTCTCAAAAGATCCGAACTCCGGACCTAATCCAGTAATAACAATTCCAGTTGTGTGGGTGGGTGATAACTGGGTTTATTAAGCCGGACTCAGGCACACAAATGAGATCCAAAAAGCACTGGTCACGAAACAGATGCAATCCGGAATTAGTCAGCGCTGGGAGGCATCTGCCTCCCAGCGCGTTTATATAGGCAAGCCACGCCCTCCACCGGTGTAGGCCTTGTCCAGAAGTTGGCTGTGGCTCTGATCGGCTCCGCAAGGCTTCACAGCTGTTCGACGTCTTCGCCCCCCCACAGCTGATTGTCGGGCATTCCGGTTGCCTCGCGCTGGCCGCCTCCCAGCCACACAGCTGATTGGCGCTCCAACAGAGGTTCATGCTGGCCGCCTCCCTGCCACAGCTGATTGGCGCTCCAACGGAGGTTCTCCGGCATGCGGCTGCAGCCGCCGGTGTCACAAACCCCCCCAACACCAGGAGCTTCCCTCCCCCCCCATTAAGGCAAACCCCAAGGTTTGAAATTATATGTACCTCACAGCCAGAGGACAGCTGTCCTACAGTGATGCCATGATGCCCGACAAGCTGGCCACTTCGGGTTCTTGAAAACATTACACGTCGCCAACAGACAGTTCTGGTGGCCAAAGTTGAAAAAAGACACAGAGAGCTATGTCTGAAGCTGTACCGTCTGCACGGCCATGAAGAAGCAGCCAGGGAAGCCCCCAGGCCTCCTGCAACCCGTGGCTAATCCCACCCAACCCTGGGAGGAAATAGCCATGGATTTCATCGTGGAGCTCCCTGCAAGCGACAGGAATGCCGTTATATGGATGGTTATTGACCTGTTCTCAAAGAAAGCCCATTTTGTGGCCTGCCCAGGCCTACTGTCGGCACATAAGCTGGCGAAGATGTTCCTCGCACACATCTACTGCCTCCACGGCGTCCCGTGAAGGATCATCTCAGACTGGGGAGTGCAGTTTACAGCCAGTTCTGGAGAGAGTTTCTTAGGATGATTGGGTCTTCCCAAGGCCTGAGCTCGGCTTTCCATCCAGCTACTAACGGAGCATCAGAGAGAGCTAATGCCATGGTTGAGCAATATATCACATGCTACGTGAACTACCAACAGACCAACTGGGCTGAGCTCCTGCCTTTTGCCGAAGTAGCCTACATCAATGCTGTACATAGCAGCATGGGGCTCACCCCCTTCAAAGTGGTAAACGGGGTGGAGTTCGTCCCCATCCCTGAATACCCTTGGGAAGCCCCCTCATCCGTTAGCCTGGCCAAGTGGGTGGAAAACATGCAACAGGTATGGGAGGGCGTGAGAGTGGCTTTGAGGAAAGCAGCAGAAGTCCAGAAAGCCCAGGCCGACAAGGAATGGGGTCCCCAAAAACCCTTCCAGGTGGGAGAGAAGGTGTACCTCTCCACCAAATACCTACGCCTGAAAGTGCCCTGTCGGAAACTGGCCCCAAAATACCTGGGGCCCTTCCCCATACTACGCATCATCAATCCGGTCATGGTGGAGCTGAAGCTCCCTCAGCTATTGGGAAAAATACACCCAGTCTTCCACAGTAGCCTGTTAAAGCTTGTGGAAACCATGGCTGTCCGGGGCCCACCGCGGCTGAAGCTCGGCCCAATTAACGTGGGGGGGAGGTCCATTACGAGGTCGCTCAGATTCTAGATTCCTGCATGCATAGAGGGGTCCTGCAATACCTGGTCCAAAGGAAGGGATATCCATTGTCGGAGGCGTCCTGGGTTAGGAGCCGGGATGTACGGGCCGCACAGTTAGTTAGGAGGTTCCACCAAGAGCATCCCCAAAAGCCAGGGAGGGACGCAAGCACAGATCCTAACTCGTATGCCAACTAATTGTTGTCTTTGCTTGCTTTCCAGTTGCAATCCCCATGGTAGAGGGGAGCCGCCTGTCAACCCCCGCATCGGCAAATGTCCGGCGTGCCATCTTGGGGTTGCCATACATGGGGGGGAGGAAGGGAGAGCCCTACTGTCTGGGAGGGCTTGTTTGTACAGGGATTGGGCACGCTTCCCTGGGGATCGGACTCACGGGAGGGGTTAAACGCTGGAAGCGGGTCAGCTGGAAGTGACGGAGAAACGCACCCATCAGCTGGAGAGGTGGAGCCAGGATTAGGCATGCTGAAGATTGGACTCATGGGAGGGGTTGAGCACTGGCACTGGGTCAGCTGGAAGCGACGGAGAACCGCTAACATCAGCTGGAGGGGCGGAGCCAAGTGTAGGCGTGCTGGTGGAGAAGCGGAGAAGCCGTGACTGACATTCCCGGCAGCAGCTGTAGAGGGGTGGGGTGGCCCAACCCTTTAAATTCAGCTGTGAGGCAGCAGCGAGCAGCACTGACTTAACCCATAGTTCACTTTGTGCCAAGCTTCTAGCCTGCATTAAAAGCAATTCACGAACTGTGCAGCTTGCTGTTTTCTGGTGCTGTGAGCTCTGAACATGACAGGGTGCACATTAAATTATTTCACTGTAAGGAAGCAAAGGAAGGACTTGCATACAGTATAACTAGGGTGCACATATTCGTTCTCATCCGTGGTGGAATCTGTTGACTTGCAATGGAGAAATCATACCCATGTTTTCTATTATTGCATTATTTGTGATTCTGACATTCCACAGGTGGTTTTAAATAACTACAATTGTAGTCTAGTTTTGCATCACTCTTGTGAACTGTATTTGTAGAGTTAGTTGCCATTCATCCTATGGTAACAGAGAAAGGAAGGTCCCAGCCTCCTTGGGTAGTGCTAATGGATTCAAACCATCCTATCCCTAGGGTTAGGGTGCTCCACTACCAAAGAAACAACCCAACCACTCACAAGAGAAGCTGTGTAAGAACACTATTTAGATGAGCACAAACACACTGCAGCAACCCTGAGCATCAGAAAAAGGAGACAGATCATCTACAGGTAGTCCTCCAGTTACGAATGTAATGGAGCCTGCCCATTCCATTCGTAACCCGAGGATTCATGGGAGTGAATCCTTGAACGAGATCACTCCCTTCTTTCGCTCACGCATTTGCTAATCAAACGTGAGGCTCGTTAAGTGCACATGAGGTATTTCAGGGTGGGGAAGGCCATGGAGGGCCTACTGATGGAACAGGCCACCTGCCTAAGACCACCCAAAGCCACCCCGACCCACTGAAATACCTCATGCTCCGCAAATTGCTTTCCCCCACCCAACCTGCCACGCCGGGTCACTTACCTTGTGAAGATCTAACAAGCAGTCTCCTCTCCAGTCTCGTGTGCCCCTCTGCAGTCCCGTTCGGGCCTCTGCAGGCCTCCTCCGGGCCCGGAGGCTCCATTTCGGCCTGCAACGAGCCAGGCGAGGCCTCTGGATGGCTGAACAGGGCTTCTGAGGGGCAAATCCACCCCTCGGAAGCTCCATTTCAGCCGGCAACGTGCAGGACGAATGTTGCAGAGCCTCTGCGGTTGTTCATAAGGGTGAACAATTCGTAAGTTGAGGACTACCTCTACACTGAAATTCTAGATGTGAAGCATCTGTAGCAGATCAGACTGGCTGGCTGTGAAAGAGGGGGGTCAAAAAAGTCATGGTACCAGCCACATCTGCACCATCAAAGCCACCACCTTGATTTTTTTGACCTCTTAACTCAGCCTGCAGATTCCCCTGAGCTTAGAGGAAAACCCTTTCAGCAGAATTTTAAATCCTTTCTGTGGTAGTGTTTTTCCATCTCAGCTATTGTAAGATGCATGGACTTTAGTTCCCAGAATTACCCAGCTAGCATGCTGAGTTGAAGTCCATAGATGCTGGCTGGCTAGAGAATTTGGGGAGTTGAAGTCCATGGATGCTGGTTGGGGGATTCTGGGAGTTGAAATCCACCCATCTTAAAGTGGTCAAGATAAAGAAACACTATTCTATGGACTTGGGGAGAAAAGATCAGAAAATGCAGTTATCATGAACCTCTCCAATGAATAGTAAATAAGAGCATGTGTTATGTGGGTGATTGTGTGTGTGATTTCATTTCCATAGCAACCAGCATTCCTTCCTATAGAAAGAGCCCCCTCCCCAGAATAAAATATTCCCCAGAGTAAGAAGAGAAGCAGAATAGAATATTTCCCCAAAAGAAGAAGAGGAGAAAAATCTCCTTAACAAAGAAAGCAGTTCCTGTCTCTCCTCTGCTAAAATGTCTGCAGGAGAAGCTTAAGTTTTATGAATGGATATATTCATACATTGTATCCATTCATAAAACTGACTTCCACCGACTTCCATTCATAAACAAAGCGTGGCTAAAGTAATCTCCGAATAAACGGCAGGAACTGAAACTGACTTTGCAAGCAAGACCAAATCAGAAAAACAAAACACTTAAGATTTACATCTCCCTTTGCCCTTAAGACCAGTCACAACCCCACACACCACAAAGAAAAAAACTCACAACGAAAATTAAAATATTGTCTCCAGTCTTTAGAACATAGAAAGAACACAGATACCAACATATCTATAACAAAGAACCCAAAACATATAAGAACTCACTCACTCACCAATCCAACTGGCCAGCTGCCTCCAAGAACACGCTTGTTGTTGTTATTGGGAATAAACAACCTCTTTTCCCAGCAGCTCGCCTCACAGCTCATTCTTTTCACTCACTGTCACTGCGCCACTTTTGCTCTCCCAGCTTGAAGAACGGACCCAATTCTTTCAACAATTTGGTGACCATGAAGGGAATCCAAGCTAACCTGACCAATGGACCTGGCCTGGGTAAGCCTTCACCTTGCCAGCAACAGACCCTTTGTATCTTTGGGTGAGTTTCCTGCACCTTGCCCATTCAGAGGAAGGTAGTAAAGGGAGTCTTGAGTTTTGTGCTCAACATCTGCTCAGAAAGGAGGTGAGTACCTCCAAATTTTAACTATTGGTACCCAGGGAACGTGTTTGTGTGTGAGTGTGAATTAAAGGAAGGACCCCTTTCTCCCAACTACAGCTGGATCCTGTCCCCCCCCACGCTATTCGTAGCTGCACCCAGGCTGTTGCGAGTCCCATAGGACTGTGACCGATAGAAACTGGAAAGCAAGGGGGTTTAGCTGGAGCACAGGAACTTCTGTGGGGAGAAAGGAAACGGTGTGTGTGGGTAGCGGGAGGAAAAGTGAGAGATTCATACCTGGGTAACTGCCAAGCAATCACTGGGCAAAGTCCTACTTTTCCAGGAGGTGCCTGTACGCTGATAAAAGAACCAGAGTCCTCCCAGACCCTTTTGGTCTGAGAACTGCCAGGTGGTATGCGAAAGGCTAAAAGGAAGCCTTTCCAGGGTGGAAGGCTTTTAAAAGGAGCTTTGCCTTGCAGAAGACTCCGCAATAGAGTCTGTCCATGGATTATGGGAGATCCTGCAAGGGAGTCTTGCTGTGTAAAGCAGGGACTCAACCTGAGTGGTACCAAAAGCTATGGGAAACTCCGCTAGGGAGATTGCTAGAAGCCTTGGACGAAAAGAGGCTGCCCATCCAGGCAGGGATGAAAAAGAAGCGTGCATGCCAATTATGTAAAGAATGGACTTTGCTCAGGGATGAGGCGGGAAAACCAATTTGGCCAGAAAATGGTACTTTCGAATATAAAGTATTAAAAGCACTAAGGCCTAAATTAAAACCCTCTCAAGTACCCTACTGGTACTTCTGGGCAGAGCTCTTAGACCCAGAAAGTCCCCAATCAATCAATGGCAAGGGATCCCAACCAGATGTAAATATCCCTTGATTAAATGAAATCGCAGGAGCCACGTTCATGCCCCCCCCCCGCTGCAAAAGCCAGTCCCTGGATGAGGAAGAGGACAGCTTGAATACATCTTCACCCACACCCCCTTCTCCCCATCTGACCTGGTGATCTGGAAGAAGGACACCCACTTCTTCCAATCAGATCCCCAGACTGTAAGTCGCACCCTTCAGTCGATCATTGACAGCCACAATCCATCCTGGGGGGATAGGATGCAACTGCTTCATATCTTCCTCATGAAGGATGAGATTCTCAAGCTGTTCGAGAAAACTGAAGAAATTGCAAGATAACCAATCATAAGACGATAAGAGTTGCATGGCCACTGAACCACCCTGAGTGGGACTGTAATACCGTTACCCATTGGGATGAGTATAGTTGGGCTAAGGAGAATTTACTGGGGGCTTTACAGGAAATTGGGCAAAAACAGTTGAACTGGTTGGAATTTCAACATACAGTACAACGCGAGGGAGAGACACCCAATGCTTTCTGGGTCCGTCTCCTAGAGTCAGGGGTTGCTTATGCCCATCTGGATATGAGAAACCCCAAGGACCAGTGAATCCTAGCATTGGCTTTTGTTGACCAGTCGGCCAGTGACATAAGAGGCCACTTCCATAGGAGCGTGTCTAACTGGTCCACCATGGAAATCTCAGAATTGCCAATTTCATGTTTGACCAAAGGGAAAAGTTAAAGGAGGAAGACAAGGAGAGAAAGGAAGCCGAAAAAGAAAGAGAGAGATAGGAGGGCAGAAAAGAAGGGCAGAAAGGAAGGAAGACCTAAAAATGTTTGCAGCCCTGCGAAATGACAGGAGGCATTCTAGCTACCAGTTCTCAACTGTCCAAGCTCCGGACCTGGCCAAAACAGAAGCACAATTGCTCTGGAACTGTGAAACAGAATCAAGGTTTATTCAGGCCGGAGCCTCAGCACAAATTGAGTCCTGTTAAAGTTCATTGTAAAGTCAGCCCTGGGAGCCACTGCCTCCCAGCGTCTTTTGTAGGCGGGGTCCACACCCTCTCCGCCTGGACACGCCCCCGGACATCCAACCATCATCCGGTAGCCGACTGGCCAGTTTCAGCTAGCAGTCCTTTTGCAGCAAACAGTCTGCCAGGGCTCTACTCTCCTTTCCCAGCAACCAGTCTTCCAGTCTTTCCCAGCAACCAGTCTTCCAGAGCTCCGCTATGTGGGCCACCACCGCTTTGTTACAGCCACCGCTAGTCAGCTGGTTTTCGGCATCCCGGCGCACCACCGATCAGCTGGGCTGGGTGACCCGAAACGCTGCCATCGCACGCTGCGTCCACCTGGTAGGCACTGGAGCCTTCACCACCGAACAGCTGGTTGGCGGCCGGCTCTCAGCCTCCAAGCACGCTGCCGATCAGCTGTTCCAGGTGGCCAGGACTGCCGCTGCCGTTCGCTGCTGCTGTTTGCTGTGCCATTGCTGCTTTTCCCAAATCCCCCTCCCCCAGGTATGGCAAACCCCCGCCGGGGTTTGACAGGCGGCTCCCCCTACCAGGGCCGCACCTGAAAGACAGTAAGCACATAGGTATTAGTTCTGGCAGCCTGTCACTGTTGCCCGCCCCCCACCCCAGGTTTGTGGGGATACTTCTGCTGGAACTTCCTGAGTAGTTGGGTGGCCCTCATGTCTTTCTCTGCCACCCAGGAGGCGTCTGTAGAGGGGTACCCTTTCCACCACACCAGATATTGTATTTTTCCCCTATGAACCCGAGAATCTAGCACCCGGTCAATTTCGTACTGATCCCCCCTGACGGGTCCTGGCGGGCGTGGAAGGGGCCGGATGTGGGACTCTTCCACCAGCTTTAGCAAACTGCTGTGGAACACTGGGTGAACCCGCCCCAAGAGGCAAGGCAGTTTCAGTTCAACAGTGACTGGGTTGATCACCCTCACTAGGGAAAGGCCCCAGAAACTTCAGGCCCAGCTTTTTGCAGGGTACCTTCAACCTTAGGTACTTGGTTGAGACATACACTTTCCCTCCCACTTGAAAGGGCTTGTGAGGTGCCCGGTTTTTGTCCGCTTGGACCTTGTAAGTGTCGGCTGCTTTCTTTAATGGCACTCCATACTCCCTGTATTGTCTCCATCCACTCGTTGGGCCGACAAGGGGAAGGAGGTTCCTGGGGGTACTTGGGAATAGGCACAAATTCTACCCCATGTCGACCCTGAAGATGACATATGTGTAGCCATGTTTTATTGTAGCCTTTATAATCTCTTTCTATTAGGTTTTAGGTTTGTAGTAACTGAATTTAGCAAATATTTCAGGTTCGCCACTTTCTAACTGTTGACGGGGGTGTAAAGATAAAAGGGGGAATGTTATGTCTAGGTGGCATTCTTTTCCCGTGGGAAGAGAGCCGATCCCTGCAGAATATTTCAGGTTCGCCACTTTCTAACTGTTGAGGGGGGGGTAAAGATAAAAGGGGGAATGTTATGTCTAGGTGGCATTCTTTTCCCGTGGGAAGAGAGAAGATGCCTGCAGCTGGCTGAAGGTGGAGTTTGGAGTCACCGGGCTGTTGGACTGATAATTGATTGGCGGTTGTGACTCAGGGGGGAAGTTTCTAATTTATGCTTTTATTGGGTGTAATTCCGGATCCGGTTCAGAATCGGAATTACACCAAGTCTGTGCCAATTTTATGTGTTCCTAATAAATGGATTAGAAAAGGAAGATGGATGCCTTGGACTTTATTTTTTGGGACATGTTACTTGGAGGCTTGACAGTTGCTTGATGGGGATTTGACTTTGGTGTTTATTCAGATTATCTCTATTGAAATTGTCAGTACATGTATAGACATTTTTGTCATACTTCCACAAATGTATGAAAGCAATGGTTGCAAGGCATGGTAACCCAGATTTTCAACAAAGGCATCACAAATTTAATACAACTTTTGTATGAAGTCCCTAAAAACAGTTGCCACAAGATGACCTTGTAAAACCCCTTGATGTTCTGTCATTGAAGAATATCTTTTGGTGAAATGTCAGCTGTGGATCTGGTATTTATCAACTCAAGGCTATTATTATTACTATTTTTTAAAAAAAGTTCTAGAAAGGTGTTCTACAATAGATTTCTGAAGACTGCTGCAAAATTATTCCTTAATGCTCTCCCTCTACAAATCATTTTTGTCATTTGTGGGTGTCAATCCGTGATTGATTCCTCATCTGACAGCTCTGTCACTACCTTCTATGTCTTCGATTCATTCCCCATCAAACTCTGGGCACATCATTTAAATACCTCATAGTTTTTTTTTAAGACTAAGTAACTGACATCTTTTATATTTCATTTGTAATAGACTTTTTCCCTTAAAACCTAATAATTATTTTTAAAAAAGGAAATAAAATTGGCTTTGATAGTTCCTTTGATCAGTAATTGATTTTTTGGGGGTAAGGAAGAGAAAGATATTAGTCATTCTTCAAAAGATCTGCCATGTACTAAGATTTATTAGTGTTAATATTACTTTCAGGTCTGGTGAAACTTAGCCTGAAGATCTGCAAAAGTTTCAGTGACACAAAGCT
>QLTV01001363.1:50913-67343 GCA_003457575.1 Thermophis baileyi | reverse complement strand
CATTCCTTTGGGGTCATTGAGTACATCTTGGGTTTTGGGAGCATGGCCCCCGACTCAAACTCTATCGCGCAGTCCGTGGGTCGGTGAGGGGGGAGATAGTTGCAATCTTCCTCACTGAAGACCCCCCTCAAGGTCTCTGTATTCTACCAGCACCTGCTGGGCGCCTGGGAGTTTGGTCTCGACTGCAGGGGCTGCCGGCTGAGGCCGGCCCGGGCCGATGGATTCTGGCCCCTTCAGTCGGCTCTTCTTCTTCTCTTTAGGGAGTAGCGGCCCAACGCTCATGGTTAGCTTTCGGTATCCGTCTTCCCACTTTATGGTGGGGGTCCATTTGTCGAGCCATGCAAGCCCCAATATGATCGTTTCTGACATCTTGGGGGTGACTATGAACCGGATGAGTTCGTGGTGGTTCCTCTTTGGGAAGGAGAACGTTGGCTGGGCCAAGTTCCATCTTGCGGCCTCGGGTCCCGAAGTGGGGTTGGTCCAACTTACGTTTAGTCATCCGAACTGGTCAGGGAGTTCCATCAGCGATTGGCTGCGCGACAGTGGCTGGGATCCCTCACCTTCGGAACGTCCGGTCAGCGTAAGTTTCTGCTGTCTCCACTCGTGGGCCGAGGCTGATCCCGCGCCCAGGTGTGGTTCCCACATTCGATCTGTGGGAGAGCTCAGCCCCCCGGCTGCGCTTCTAGAGATCCGCTCTGGCTGAGAGGGGCGCTCAGGGTTCGGTTGCTTGCGCCGAGCCCCCAACTGGCGTTCCCTCTCCATGGCCTCTTCGGCTTCCACCACGGCTTTGGAAGGAAAGTGGAGGGTCTCGATGTGAATACGCGATCTGTCCTCTACTTGCTTCCCCGTGGCATGCTTCTCTTCCTCCATCTTCCCTGAGTCTTCACGCTGCTCGTTGCCGGGTCGGTGTTGGGGCTCAGGACCCCAAACAGCGCCCCGAGGATTCGGGGTAGCTGGATGAATTTTAAGGGAGATTCGGGTTAGTGTCAGGATTCCAAATAGCATCCAATTTTAAATCAGAGTCCGAGGCAAAGTATTCCTCAAAGTTCCAATTTATTAACAGAGCCATGTTGGCACATCTGGGAGAAACCCGAATCTCTCAGAGATCCAATTTATTAACAGAGCCATGTTGGCACATCTGGGAGAACCCCGAATCTGAAGCTGCAGGGGTTTCTCCACCCAGTTGAAAGTTCAAGCCCTTGTCCCCACACCCTCAAGTTCATCACGTTAACCAATCTTCTTCTACCAGCGTGGCAGCTACTCCCATCTTCTTCCGTGCAGGTGCAGGACAAAGGATGACCTTGACAATCTAGAAGGAATTTGTTATGGCTACATGCATACATCCCTCATGCAATGACCCCTCCCAAATTCCCATAGCAAAGAATACATTTTTAAAAAGCATAAAGTGTGGCAGGCCAAAGACTCCGACTATAATGGCTTCGGCCTGACACCATCTTCCATTCATCCCCCCGCTTCACCCTGACCTGGTAGTAGGCCTCCCGCAGGTCCAGCTTAGTAAAGAACCTACTCTTCACCAAATGGGCCAACATGTCCTTCATCAGCAGAAGGGGTACATGTTCTCCACGCAAACCCCGTTGATCCCTCTGAAATCAACGCACAGATGCAGGGTCCCATCTTTTTTCTCCTTGAAGAGTACGGGAGCTGCAATCTACGACCGTGCCGGCTGAATAAACCCGCTGGCCAGGTTCTTGTCGATGTACCGCCGCAACTCCTCCATCTCTTTGGGCGTCATTGAGTACATCTTCGGTTTTGGGAGTTTCGCGCCAGGTACGATCTCGATGGCACAATCAGTGGAGCGGTGGGGCAGGGTAGTAGATCGCACTCCTGCTCACTAAAGACCTCTGCCAGGTCTGCATAGACCTGGGGGAAAGAAGGGCGGGCCGCTGTCCGGGCCTCCATGGGAACCCCCTCCTCCCTGCTCTCACCTCCTCTCTGAGCCTGCTTGTGGAGGGAGGCCGGGGACCGACTCCTATCCTTAACTTCCTATACCCACCTTCCCACCAGATCGTAGGGCCCCACTTATCCAACCAGGCTAGACCTAGAATGACGGATTCGGTCATTGTTGGCACCACGATGAACCAAGTCACTTCCCAAGGCTCCCCCATCTCCAGCCTCACGGGCTCTGTGACGTGGGTAGTGCCTCCCCAACAGGGAGCCGTCAACCTCGAACTTCACGGGCTTGGGCATCTCTCTCACCTCTCACCAGCTCGACCGTCACCACCCGGCTGATTAGGCTGATTAGGTACCGTGTGCACCCTGAGTCTATCAGGGCCCCATACTCCCTACGCTGCCCTGACTGGGGTCCCGTTATGGTTACGGGGATGATGAAGGGGTGGATGGGCTCACTTACCATCGGCTCTTCTGGCACGTCATCCTTGCTATCGTAGGCAACCAACTGGTACTTTGTCGACGTCGCCTCGTCCTCAGTTCCTCCTCGGACTGGGGCCTCCACCTGGCATGCTGCCCTAGACTTCTCTGGGGCTCTTCGGGGTGAACTTGCTACTTTACCAGGGGATCTGGCCTTTACCTGCGGAGCAGGTGCCGGGCACTCGGCCACACGGTGACCCAGTTGGTTGCACCTGAAGCACCGAAGCAACGGCCGAATGGCTCTTGCTGGTGCAGCCGCAACCGGGGCAGGAGCCACCTGGGGCCCTCCGGCCAATCTCTCCACAACCCCCCGAGGTCTAGGTCCCAGGGACAGAACTCACACAACCCTGTGTCCAGGTGAATGACCGCCTGGAACCAATCTCTCAGCCAGTTCGGGATGCCCCAGTAAACACAGGCCTGGCGCAATTCTCGGTCCAGCCCCACCCGGAACTGGTGGACCAGCAACCGCTCCGGCCAGGCCCGCAATTTACCAGTGACCTGGCGAAACTCCCAGACATATTCGACTGCCAGTTGTCCCCTTTGTTTCAATGCCAGGAGCTCTCCTTCAGCTTGTTGGGTGCAGATTCCGTCCTCAAAACGGACCCGTAGCACTTCTAGGAAGAGACCTGCATCTGCCAACTCCTGAGCGTGCTCGCTATGCAGGTCCGCCACCTACTCAGCAGCCTCACCCTCCAACGCAACTTTGAAATACAAATCTGACACCAACTTCTATTACAATGATGGTTTGAATACAACCCTCTTAGTACAACTGAAACAAGAGTTTAATGTAAATTCACAACTCTTAAGAGGTGAAGTTTGGGACTTTTTCTTCATGGATACTTATAAGGTTGAAAATTCTTTGAGAAAAAGAGATCTAATTAATACCTCAGAGAAGAAGATTTTATTCTACATGGAAGAGCTGCAAATTAATCTACGATTTTTAATAGAACAACTTTGGGACTTCTTTTTCATGGATATTAACAAGGTTGAGAATTTCTTGAGGAAAAGGGATTTGAAAGACATTCCTAAGAAGAAAAAGATTTTATCTTATGAGGGTAAGCTGGAGGGAGTGACTTAAATTTAATGAGCTAATCAGAGTTAGGATGGATCTTTACAAGTCTGATATATTTATTGAAAGAAAGACTTAATGTAGTTTTGTGTTTATACAATTGGTTTGTAAATGTTTGTTTTCTGTCTTTTTATATAATGTTTGAATAATTCCCAAAGTTTGTAAAATATTGAAATCCAATTTGAAAATATGAATTATTAATACTTTAAAGAGAAGAAAAAGATTTTATTCCATGAGTATAAATTGGAGGGAGAAATTTAAATTTAATGAGCTAATTGTAGTTAGTTGGATTTTTATTGGTGTGATATATATATAATTGAAAGAAAGCTTTAATGTAGTTTTGTGTTTTGGGTTCCCGGTTTATAAAATGGGTTTGAAAATGAAAGGTTTTTCCCTCCTTTATATATAATCCTCGAGTAATTTTTAAAGTTTCTAAAGTATTATTGAAAGTGAATTTTAAAGTATGTATGTTAAGAGGAAGTTTAAAAAAAGCAAAGTTAAAAAAAGATGTATTAGAACTTATTGATTTTAGAAATGTTTTTAAAGGAAAGTTTAATGTTTTAAAATTTAGAAAAAGTGTTTTTTCCCTTTAGGATTAAAAAATTTGAAAGAATATAGTGAATTTTATTAATACAAATTATGATAGTCTATAAAGATTAATGAGTAAACAGAAATATATATTATTTCCCACAGCAAGGAAAAGCAGAGATTGTTAAATCGATTCCTTTACCCAAAGAAGAGAATATATTTAATTTTGTTTCTATTTGGAAATCCCTTCCGGACTTTGTGCTTGTGTTGAAAAAAATGAAACTTTGATTTTGTTTTTATTGATTAGATAGGTTTGTTGTTATAGAAATGGCTAGTATATACTATTGTATAAAAGTAAAAAGTTGAGGTTGTAATGTTATTATCTTCTACTGTGGAAAGAGAGTTGGAAGTCAACACCTTTTTTTCTTTTTCCCTTTCTACCCCATATTTTCTCTTCTTCCCCTTTTTCCTTCCCCTAGTTTTTCATTACTTTTTATTTCCCTTTGTATCTTATATTTTGATAAATCAATAAAGAAAAATGAAAAAAAGGAAAATCCACTATACCCTGACTTACAGGATCTGCCACCCTCACTATTGAACCTGTAAGGAAACTGATCAAGGCATATATGGCACAAGAGGTCCTCCAAAGGTGTATATCCCCATGCAATAACCCGATCTCCCCAGTGTGAAAACCTTGGACCGATCCAGAAGGAAACCCTATCTTTCGCTTCATGCACGATCTATGCTTCATAAACTCTTATGCAATACCAAGGGTAGTACCCAACCCAGCCACCATCATTACCAAAATCCCAGATTCAGCCACTTATTTTACCATAGTAGAACTTTGTGCAGCTTTTTTTAAGCATCCCAGTAGACCCAGCCTCCCAGTACTTGTTTGCCTTCACTTGGGAAGACCAGCAATTATACGTGGACCTGTCTTCCCCAAGGATACACAGAATCGCTCACCCTCTTCTCGCAGATGTTGAAAGTTGCTTCCTGCAACGAGCCCTTCCGTGTGCTCCACTTATATAGCCTATGGGAGGGGCCAATTATCTCCAAGCCTTACTCCCGAGTAGTCCTTCTCCTCTGAAACTGTTCTTGCCTTCTGGCAGCTCTGTGCATGCGCGCATTGAGAAGAGGCTCCCCCTGTTCCTCTGCCTTGCTCATGTCAGCCTCTGGAGGCTCTGGAGTCGGGACAGACCACCCAGATGGCCCGGGCTGGTTCCCTGCCTCTGGCACCAAGCCTTCTCCAGACTCCGGGCCTGGCCCATGTTCCTCCCCAGCCTCCTTGCTGTCCGACTCTGCTGCCAGCTCCGCAGGCCGCTGGCGGACCACAACACTATCCCTCACCGCAGGGCCCTTCCCCCGGGTCTGACGATCCAGATGCGGTCGTGATGGGAATCGGTCATGGAAGGCTTTCACCAAAACAGGTGCATGTACAGAGGTCGCATCCTCCCAGGTGAAGTCCTCCGGCCCATACCCCTTCCACTCAATGAGGTACTGGAACCGGCCCTTCAGCCACCGGGAGTCCCGAATGCTGGCGACCTCATACTCGGGCGGTCCAGCTCCATCATGTGGCGCCGGCTGGGGACAGTCAGGTTGGCGGAGCGGACAGGCTGGCCGTTCTGGAACAAGGAGGGAGCGATGGAAGACAGGATGGACCCGCAACGAGCGTGGCAATGTCAGACGGTAGGCGACCGGGTTGATGACCGCCTCAACAGGGAACGGGCCAAGGTACCGGTGATCTAGCTTCCTGACCGGCCAGTCTGACGGAAGGTGCCTGGTGGACAACGAAACGCGATCCCCCACAGCCAACAGTGGTGTTGCCCGCCGAGAGCGGTCTGCAACTCATTTGTAGTCCTCCTTGGCCTTCTCAAGATACCGTCGCACCAATTGATGGACGGCCTGCAACTCGGCCAGAAAGTCATCCGCTGTTGGAACCGGTGAGTCGAGTTGCGTGAGAGGAAAGAACCGAGGATGATATCCCACATTGGCTAAGAAAGGGGTCGTTTGGGTGGAGGTATGCTGAGAGTTATTAAATGCGAACTCTGCAACTGCCAAATACTCCCACCAATTGTATTGTTTCTGGTTCACAAAGCAGCGCAGGTATTGCTCCAGGATCCCGATGACTTTCTCAGTCCCGCTGTCGGTTTCTGGATGATGAGCCGATGACAGGCAGATTTTCCCCTCTTGCGCCAATGACAGGCAGATTTTCACATCCAAGGCCGTCATCAGCCCTTTCCAAAACTGGGCTGTAAATTGGGCCCCTCTGTCCGAAACGACCCTAGCAGGTAGGCCGTGTAGCCAAAAGACATGTTGGATAAACATGCGGGTGGTGGCGCGAGCTGTCGGTAATCCACGATATGGAATAAAATGCGCCATCTTCGTCAGCATGTCTACCACCACGAACACGGTCGTGAATCCAGAAGACGGAGGCAAATCCATCAAGAAGTCCATGGAAATGGCGCCCCAGGGTCTCTCCGGTGTCGGCAAGGGCTGGAGCAGCCCTGGGGGAGCTCCCGTGGCCGACTTGGCCTGTTGGCATCGTACACAGGACGTGACGTAGGCCTGGACATCGTGGCAGAGTCGGGGCCACCAGAAGGTCCGAGAAACTAAGTTCAAGGTTTTAAAGAGACCGAAGTGCCCCGCCGCAGGGTTATCATGGCACTGTGACAGGATAAGACCCCGGAGCGGCCCCACCGGTACATAGAGTCTATCTCGGTACCTCAAGAGGTCCTCGGTAAACATCCAAGGAGAAGCGGGCCCTACCTCACTCTTCCGTTGCTCCACATAAGCATCCTGCCGCTGCGCTTCCCGGATCTGAGCCCGTAAGTCCACTGGTTCCTGAACTGCGGAGAATGACTTGACGGGCAGAATTGTCTGGGGCGGAAGTGGGTCTTCGATTTGGGAATACTTGGGTTTCCGCGAGAGCGCATCCGCTCTTTGGTTGCGCCCACTGGGGATGTGCTTCAAGGCCTGGAATGCCTGCTGCTCAGGGGTACCCCACCGGAACGGGACTTTTTTCTGCAGGAGCCGCATAAGGGGCATGGTCAAGAACGCGAAGCCAGGGATAAAGGTCCGATAGTAATTGGCGAACCCGAGGAGTCGCTGGACATCCTTCACTCGCCGGGGAGGTTGCCAATGACGCAAAGACTAGACCTTGCTCCACTCCATCGCTATGTCCTCGGGAGAGATACGATGTCCCAGGAACTCGATGGTGGTCTGATAAAACTGGCACTTTTCCAGCTTCGCATACAGTTGGTGCTCCCGAAGCCGTTGCAGGACCAGGCGGAGGTGATGTTGATGACTCTCCCGGGAGGCTGAGTAGATCAAAATGTCATCCAAATAGACAACGACAAACTGGTCCAAGAGATCCCGGAAGATGTCATTCATAAAATGCTGGAAGATGGCAAGAGCATTGGTCAACCCAAACGGCATGACCGTGTATTCGAAATGTCCGTAACTGGTGCCGAACGCCGTCTTCCATTCATCCCCGGCCCAGACCCGAACAAGATTGTAAGCTCTGCGCAGGTCCAACTTGGTGAACACGGTAGCCTCCCGGAGCCGTTCTAACAGTTCGGGAATCAGGGACAGAGGATACCGGTTGCGCACTGTGATTGCGTTTAATTTCCGGTAATCACAACAAAGATGCAAGTCTCCGGTCTTCTTTTTTATGAATAGGACCGGAGCAGACAGGGGCGATGATGAGGGCCCGATAAAACCCCGAGCCAGGTTCTTGTCCACAAAGTCCCATAACGCGGCCAATTCAGGGTCCGACATCGAATACAAACACCCCGCTGGGAGCGGCGTGTCTGGAATTAAATCAATGGGGCAGTCGTACGGCCGGTGCGGGGGCAATTGGTCTGCCTCCTGTTCGCTGAAGACATCCACGAAGTCCGAGAGGTTGAAAGGCAAAGACACCTCGGATGGACACAGCACCTGACCTGCGCAGACTTGGCGGGTATGGTCCACACATTGCAGGCTCGGGAACGAGATGAAGTTCTGTGACCAAAGGATGTGTGGATCATGAGTCCGGAGCCAAGCCAAGCCCAAGACCACAGGTAAATGCAGGCCGGAAGTAATGTAGAACTGGATGGCCTCCTCATGAGTACCTGTTGTGGCTTGCCCCCGTCCCGTGCAGCTGCTCATGGATCCGGACGAACAGGAACAGTCCATAGGGTGGCAAGAGCGGTCTGTAGCTCCGGCACCGGAGTCCGAGACCGAAGAGGAAACAGGGCCAGAGGACGATGCTCAATCAGGGACTTCTGCACCTACCCAGCAGGAGTTCAGCGACTCCAGTGAAGAGGAGGAGCCTCTGATTGATGCCAGAGCACGCAGGGCAGCTAGCAGGCAAGAGTGGCGGTGTAGAAGGAGGTCTCCTCGAAAGTAAATTTGCAGGCAGAGGGGCCACGCCCTAGGACTTTTGTTTGTATTCATCTTGGCTGCCTTTTGAACTTCGTTCCTATCAGTTGGATTGACTCCAGTCCGGGCTCTTGGCCAACTCCAGCAAGTAATTGTATTTGATGGACTTAATGACCTGCTTGTGTCTTTCATATTTGGAATCCCGGCCAAAGTGTTCTGTGCTTGAAAACAAACACTTTGGCAAAGAATTAGTATTCACTTTAATACTAAGCAATTATTAGTATTAAAGCCTTTTTGTTTAAATAACAGTGTGTGTGTGTCGCTTTCTGGGGGTTTGCCGCGCTGGGTCACAACAGTACCGATGGTCAGGCGCACGGGTTGCGTGGCGCCCTTAATAGGCCCAGACAGAAGCACCCGACCATCAATGGTCTCCACGAGCATGGGAGGATCCACCAGACAGACAGGGACGGCAAATTTGGTGGAAAACGCCTCGTCCATAAAGTTTGTGGTGGCTCCGGAGTCCACCAAGGTGTGAGCCGGAATCCCCTGTGGGCTACTGCAAAGGAAGACTTGTGCCGCCAGAATCAAGTGATGAGGGGGTCCGGGATCCACGTCCACAGGGCGTGACCCGGTGGTGGTGCACGCCCAACCCAGGGTCTCCCCTAGCTCGGGCTCAGGGCGTTTCCCGACAGGATTGTCTGTGGCTGTGGGGCAGGCCCAGGAGCCGACACCCCTCGTCGCTTCTTGGGGCAAGAGGCAGCCATGTGTCCAGGTTCCCCACAATACAAACACAATCCCCCTTTTCTGTCCTTTTCAGTTACTGATAGGCGGGGTCTGGCTGCGCCTATTTCCATGGGCTCCTCCCGTGGAAACGGGGTCTCACGCACAACTGTTACTGCCCGGGTCTCCTGGGAGGCACGGCAACTGGTCCGTCTCTGCAACCTCGCATCAATCCTGAGGCACAGATGAACCCGCTCATTGAGAGTCGGAGGAATACCCACACGGACCAACTCGTCCTGTAACTCCTCCGACAACCCATCCTGGAACGCGTCCATGAGGGCAGCCTCGCTCCAGGCCTTATCCTGGCTAAGCAGGCGGAATTCACTGATGTATTTCTGCAGGGGTTGCCAGCCTTGCTTCAAAGACTTTAGATGCCTAGTAGCTGTCTACATTTTGATGGGGTCCTCATACATGAGTCTGAGGTGTTCACAAAACCCCCTGAAGTCATCCAACAAAGGACTATCCTGGACCAGCAGGGGCGTGGCCCAGCGAGCCACAGAGCCGGAGAGCAGGCTGATCATAAACCCCACTTTATCCCGGTCAGTGGGGAAGTCTTCAGCTCTCAGGCTGATAAAAAGCTGGCATTGTCCCAAAAAAGCCGTGAACATGTCTTGTTTGCCATTAAACTTATCTGGCAAAGCTACCGGGCATTTCCTCCGAGGAGGTGGTGGAGCAGCGTGGGCTTGGAGCTGAGCCACCTGGCCAGCCAACAAGGCTAGCTGTTGATTAAGCAGCGCATTCTCGGCACGCAGCTGCTCCATCTTATTAGAGGTTAGTTTGTAGTTTGGGGCAGGAAGCAGACTGTTCTGACCTAGGCTTCCTGATCAAATCATACAGCACAAACGGCATCCCAAAAACCTCTTTTATTTTAACGGCTGGTAATTATTTGCATTCCCAGCCGTAATAAGTCCCAAACAAAGGATAACAAGTCTGACAACAGTCTTTTGGGGAAAGGCAGATAAGCACACGAACCTTGATCTTCCTTGACAAGCTGCCAAAGACCAATTAGCAAGAAACTTGGCAAGGCCAAACAGAAACACAGAGTCCGGGCTAGAATGACATGAGTTGAACAAAGTTGCTTCCTGCGACGAGCCCTTCCATGTGCTCCACTTATATAGCCTATGAGAGGGGCCAATTATCTCCAAGCCTGGTGCTCCACTTATATAGCCTATGGGAGGGGCCAATTATCTCCAAGCCTTACTCCCGAGTAGTCCTTCTCCTCTGAAACTGTTCTTGCCTTCTGGCAGCTCTGCACATGCGCACATTGAGAAGAGGCTCCCCCTGTTCCTCTGCCTTGCTCATGTCAGCCTCTGGAGGCTCTGGAGTCAGGACAGACCTCCCAGATGGCCTGGGCTGGTTCCCTGCCTCTGGCACCGAGCCTTCTCCAGACTCCAGGCCTGGCCCATGTTCCTCCCCAGCCTCCTCGCTGTCCGACTCTGCTGCCAGCTCCGCAGGCCACTGGCGGACCACAACACTAGGTGACATTCTTTCCCATGGGAACAGAGGATGTGCCTGCAGATGGTTCAAGGTGGACTTTGGAGTCACCGGACAGATGGACTGTGAGCTGATTGGAGAATGTGACTCTGTGGGGAAGTTTCAAAATTTGCTTTTTTACTGGGTGTAATTCCGGGGTTTAGCCAGAGCCGGAATTACACCAAGACCTTGCCAATTTGATATGTTCCTAATAAAAAGACTTCGTTGGAATATGACTGCCTTGGACTATTCTTTATGGGGACATATAACTTAGAAGCTTGACATTATTCCGGTTCTGTTTTAAAAAAGAAATAACCCACGAACCCCAGACGGGGATCACTATCCAGAGTCCTGAGCCCTGGCTGCTTACCCAGTCTACTCAACCGGGCAGCAGAGGAGACTCAGGGAAGATGGAGAAGAAACGGAAGACCAAGGAGCCCACCCGCAAGCGTAAGCTCTGTGGAGGGCCCTGCAAGAGGCTACCGATCCCCACGGAGACCCTGCAAGTGACTGCTGTGGTAGAGGACATTGTGCACCAGATGGGCACCTGTCCCAAGACTGGGACAACTGTCGACTGGGCAACTGGAAGGGGGATCCAGCTGATGGAGAGGGATCTGCTTGGACAAACGACGCTCCCCGACCCTCTGACTGACCGCTCCTTAACCACTTCTCAGGAATCTATAGCCATGTTCTTAGAGTGGAGATCGACGGGGCCCATCGACCTGAATGAAGCCAGAGAGTGGCAGTACCAGACGGCGATGTGCAGCCAAACCTTCGAGGGGCTACCCGACCAACTTGAACAACTCACAATTGGCCGTGAAGCTCAAGACCAACCAGCACGGCAAATACCTCCCAGAAGGGACCGAGCTACTCGAGCTTCCAGTCCTTCAACCCTGGGCCTGACGCAGTTACTGGGTGAGATAAGTCCCCCCAGGAGAGGCTGATCTACCGCCGTAGGGGCTCGGCCGGCCAGCCGTTTGCCACCGCGCCTGACCTGCAGAGAGGCCGGTAGGCAGAGGAGCCCACAGAGGTGCCACTGAGGGACGAGCCCCCCTCCCCAACCATGTCTCCCTCCAGTTGATCAGAATGTTAGGTCTCTGTCCATGTAGTTGGGTTGGCAATATATAAACCAACGATGTATGTATGTATGTTTAAAACAAAATCACTGTATTGATTTATGCTGTATTCTGATTGGTTGATTGTGTTGCAAATTGCCATAAGAGGGAGCTAGAGATCATAGCTTATTCTCTCTGATATGCTCTATTTGATATTCTAGTCTCTGTTGTATCTGAGCTGTGCTTATATTGTAATATCTTTGTTTACTGTGAATGACAAAGGCAACCGGTAAGAAGACTCTGTAATTGTAATTCTCTGGACTGTTATTCTAGCTAGTTATGGATTTAAACGTGTATGACCTGGACTGTTTATTGGACTGTGCTATTTCTTAAAGTAAATTTTAACTCAATTTAGTGTATCTGTGTGTGGCTGAATAGTTATTCATACCTACTATCATAACGTTTCTATGTGCATATCCTTGTTACTCAAGGGTTACTCTGCACATACCTTAACAAGATACCCCTGGCTTGGTGTTTTACCCTGGCCGCAGTTGGGTTCAGGAACATGCCCATGTGGCCCCTGCCCTGGTGCCAGCTCCACCACCGCAGCAGCCGCCAGCACGAGCTAACGTCTCGCCACCGTTCAATACAATGTTCGATGGGACCATGGGAAAACTTGCTTTCTTCCTAAATCGAGCCTGGTCCTACATCGACCACTATGGGGATGAGTTCCATGATGACAGGGGCATCATTTCTGTCCTAGGAGATAACATAGAAGATGAAGCAACTCCATGATGAAGGAGCTCCAGAATTGGATAACGTTGATGACTTCCTGCGAGAACTCTGGGCCCGATTCGAGGATTCCTCCCAAGCCCAGGAAGCTGAGGCAGAAAGCAAACTAATTAGGCAAAAAGGATGGCCTGCAAAAGAAGTTGTGCAAGAATTCCGCCGCCAAGCAGGGAAGCTGAGAAACTGGCCTGAACGGATCTTAGTGCATTACTTCAAAGAATACATCGATGAGGAACTACTAAAGATGTGCCTGTGCCGGGGAGTGCCAGATCGAATCCTCGAGTGGTACAGAATGGCAATTGCGATGGACAACGAATTAAGACAGCATCGCAGAACCGCACTGGAGAAACAGCCCCAGAGGCAACTCGGACGCCACCTCACCCCTCGCCAGATCGAGGAGCATCCCAAGGCGATCTCAACCACCCCCATTAAGTGCTTCCGCTGTGGGCAACATGGCCATCGAGCCTCCGAGTGCCTAGCGCCAGCCCCAGTTCCTCAAGTGACAGCGCCTGCCCCAGCCAAGCCGAGGAGAGCCCCGAGAAAGCCAGTTGAAAAAGGGAAGTTTGCCTGCCAAGCCGTAGAGTTCCCCTCCCCCATCCCATAGGGGAGGAAGGAGCTCCGGCCTCTGATCTGCCAATAATAAAAGATGCAGACAGCGAAGAAGATGACCCAATGGTAAGTGAAGCCATCCAGCCTTTTGTAATTAAAGCAAAAATAACAGTGCCCTGGACAGGGACTCAGGGGGACATAGAGACTATTACAGACACTGGCTGCACGTGCTGTCTCATCAGCCCAGCCACTGTGGACAGATTGGGCATTAAGACGAAACCTCTGAGAGCTCCCATTCAGTTCATGCAAGTCGATGGGTCAATGATAGGGGGACGCCCAGCCACACTTGTTACCGAAGAATTGAAACTGGACATGGGAAAACATTGGGCATTGATTTACTTTATAGTGGTGCCAAAAATGACAGAGTCAGTCATTTTGGGCCTCGCCTGGCTAGACAAGTAGTGTTCTTCAATCACCTGGGAGGGTGGCTACCGGAAGCTCAAGCTAGCTTTAGGCCCCGAACCGCTTCCAAACCCATCAAATGAACCGATCAGCCCACAACGACCCACCACTAACCGAGAGGAGGCAACGGCAGCCCCGGGGAACTCCTGTAACCCCAGGGACTAGAGACCTGGCTGATGTGTTCAGTGAGGAAGACTGTAATGTCCTACCCCCCCACTGAACCACAGACTGTGCAATTGAAATCGTGGAGGGGGCAAAACTACTGTCAGGCCGAAGCCATTTTCTTTGGATCTTTGGCCTGCCACACTTTATGCTAGTTTAAAATGTATTCTTTACTAAAGGAATTTGGGAGGGGCAGTTGCATGAGGGATGTCTGCATGTAGCCACAACAAATTCCTTCTAGATTGTCAAGGTCATCCTTTGTCCTGCACCTGCACGGAAGAAGGTGGAGTTCCAACCAAGCTACCAGAAGATGAAGCAATGAAGATTGGTTCATGTGATGAACTTGGGGGTGTGGGGACAAAGGCTTGAACTTTCAACTGGGTGGAGAAACCCCGAAGACTTCAGATTCGGGATTTCTCCCAGCCGTGCTGACATGGCTCTGTTAATAAATTGGAACNCCACCCTTGGGGCGCTGCTCGGGGTCCTGAGCCCCAGCACCGTCCCGGCAACGGGCGGTGCGAAGACTCAGGGAAGATGGAGGAGAAAGATCGAGCCGCCGGGGAGCGAGGAGAGGACGATCCCATTAAAAGGATCAGGATCCACTACTCCCCCTCCCCGGATTTCGCAGCTGCCATGGAGGCCGCAGAGAGAGAACGCCAGTCGGGGGCTCGGTGCAGACTGCCGGCCCCTGAGCCCCTCTCTCGGATGGAGCGGACCTGCCAGGGAGCAGTTGGGGGGTTGAGTCCTCCCCCCCCAGCGAGCGTGGGAGCCTCACCTGGGCTCGGGAGCGGTCACGGCCCATGAGTGGAGGCAGCAGAAGATCCTGCTCACCGGTCGGTCCGAAGGCGAGGGATCCCAGCCGCTGTCTCGCAGCCAATCGCTGACGGATCTCCACGACCAGTTCGGCCGCCTAACCGTAAGTTGGACTAATCCCCAACCGGGACCCGAAGCCACTAGATGGAACCTGGCCCAGCCCACGTTCTCCTTCCCAAGGAAGTACCTGGGACCCCAGTCGAGTGGGGACACCACCTCTTTCCATACTGCAGTCAGCGGGACCCCGGGGGACCCTCCAACCGGAGTGAAGCCCACGTGGACCACAATTCACCCCGAGCCACGGGCAACCCACCACGCTGACCTGGCGAGCCCGCCTCTAAGGCAGCAGGGAGCGTGGAGGCCGCAGCCTCCGGCCCAGCAACCAAGCCTCGGCATGGTGCCGCCGTGGCAAGCCCCTCCTGGATGGGCTTTCTTCCCCGGAGTGGGATGGGCACAGTGTCAATGGACGCCCGGGGCCCCTCTGCCGCCAAACCTCGCGCCGGGGCTTGGGATGGCGCAGCAAAACCCCGTGATGCCTGGCCTTGCCGCGCAAACCCCGCCGCAAGCGCAAGGCCCCCTCCCCCCCGCTGGGGGAGCAGGCCAACAGATGCAGCTGGGAGGGGGGCTAGTCAGAGGGCCACCGCAGCCAGCAGCCAGCAGCTGTTCCGCCAGCCGCGCACATGCAAGCCGCCGCCCCACCGGTCCGAAAGCCACCTCCCGGTTCCAGGCGACATTCGATGGGGACCCCAAAAAATTGGCCTATTTCCTCCACCGCGTGTGGGCTTATGTGGACGAGTATGGCACGCGATTCCAGTCTGACAGACAGTTAATCGACAAGATAACCGAGGGGATGAACGAGGGGGAGGCAGCCGAGTGGGTGGCCGAGCTACATGACGAAGCGGCCCCCGAGCTAGATGATGCGGACGAATTCATCCAACTAATGAGGGTCCGGTTCTACGATGCGGCCCAACAGGTGGACGCTGAGGAACGAATCAAGGGATTAAGGCAGGCGGGACACCCAGTGAAATAGTGTGGGAGTTCAGAAGAGCGGCCGGGAAAGTGCGAGACTGGCCCGAGCGACTCTTGGTGCATACGTTCCGTGACGCCCTAGATCCTGAATTAAAAGAGGCGTGTGAGATCCAAGGGGTTCCCGATACGATCCAAGATTGGTACAGCACGGCCATCGCCCTAGATCATGTGGTCCGTGGCCGGAAGAAACCCCCCGCAGATCGACAAGCCCGGACGCCGCTGGGGCGCCGCGTTCCCCTGAAACCAACCGTCGCCCCGAGCCCTGAACCAACGCGAGGCGTGAAATGCTTCCGATGTGGTCAAGCTGGCCACCGAGCGTCCGAGTGCCTGGCGCCAGCCCCAATAGCGTTGCCACGGGCCAAGCCAACCCCGGCCCCCAGGAGGAGGCCGACGAAACCACCAGAGCTGGGTCGCATGGGACTCCAAACAGGGGAGTCCCCTCCACCCTCTGACAACGCGGAGACATCGCCAGCAGAGGAACCACCCCCACGATGGGATGAAGGGGACAGTGGCGAAGAAAACCCGATGGTGAGTGAAGCCGTTCGCCCCTTCCTCGTTAAGGCAAAAATCACGGTGCTGGGGACAGGGAGAGAGGGAACAGTAGATGCAATAATAGACACGGGCTGCTCGAGATGTCTAATCAGCAAAGCAGTGGTAGAGAAGCTGAAAATCAGCACCAGGCCCCTAGCGAACCCCATCTGCTTCCAACAGGTGGACGGATCGTTAATCGGGGGGGCCCCGGCCACTCTCCTCACCGAGTTGGTAGACCTGCAGATAGGACGCCACCACGAACTCATTCGCTTCGTAGTCACCCCCAAGATGTCTGAAGCAATCATTCTGGGGCTTGCGTGGCTAGACAAGTGGACCCCTACCATAAAGTGGGAGGATGGGTACCAAAAGCTGACCGTGCATATCGGGCCGACGCCGCCAGCAAAAACCCAAAGCAGCCCGAAGGAGCCAACATGCAAGGA
>QLTV01001363.1:19730-32520 GCA_003457575.1 Thermophis baileyi | reverse complement strand
TGTTCGTGCTTTCTTGGTGGCTTCCCATCCTTTCTTCAGTTTCTCCATCCATTCAGCCAGGGACATCGAAGTGGGAGCTTCGGTAGGGAGTTCTGGCATTGGTACAAACTCTTGGCTGCTGGTGATCTGGAAAGGAGTTAGTCCAGTGCTGCTGTGGACAGCGTTGGTGTATGCTACTTCTGCGAACGGCAGCAGCTCCGCCCAATTGTCTTGTTGATAGTCCACGTAGCAGCGGATGTATTGTTCCACCATTGCGTTCTCACGTTCCGCTGCTCCATTTGTACTCGGATGGAAAGCCGAGCTGAGCCCTTGTGTGGATCCAATTGCTCGTAGGAACTCTCTCCAGAACTTGGCGGTGAATTGCACGTCTCGGTCGGAGATGATTCTTCTTGGGACTCCATGCAGGCGGTGGATGTGCTTGAGGAACAGGTTTGCTAGTTTCCTGGCCGACGGTAGACCGGAGCAAACAATAAAGTGGGCTTGCTTGGAGAACAAGTTGATAACTGTCCAAATCACCGTGTTTCCATTGCTATCTGGGAGTTCCACTATGAAGTCCATGGAAATCTCCTCCCAGGGCTTGCTGGGGTTGGCCACTTGCTGCAGCAGTCCGGGCGGCTTTCCTGGCCGATGCTTCCTGGTCGCGCATGTGGCACAGCTCTTCACGTAGTCTTCCACCTCCACTTTCATCTTTGGCCACCAGAACTGCCGCTGGGTTAGGTGGAGAGTTACGTAGTCTTCCACCTCTGTTTTAATCTTTGGCCACCAGAACTGCCGCCGGGTTAGGTGGAGAGTTTTTAGGAATCCAAAGTGTCCTCCCAGTTTGGAATTGTGGCTTCATTGGAGCACTTCCAATCTGAGGCTGGCAGGCACGTATAGTTTGGATCCCTTCCAAGCCAAGCCTTCGCTCATCGTCAAGATCTCCTTGTTGTCGTTGAGCCAGGGGTCACTAGGCAGGGCTGCTTTCAGCGTTCCTGTCCATTTGTCCTGGCTAGGAGTACTTGGTTGTCTGGCTTGGCCCCGGGTGAGGACTGGAGCCGCTGTTTCCTCTGGCGAGGGAGGAATGACGGAGTGGACTTCTTGTTCTCTTTGGCTGTCGTATTGTGGTTTTCTCGACAAAGCATCTGCCAGTAAATTCTTCCCAGCTGGGATGTGCTTCAGTTCGAATTGGAAACTTCCGAAGTATTGCACCCAGCGTATTTGTTTGGGTGAGAGTTTCCTGGGGGTTTTTAGTGCTTCGAGGTTCTTATGATCTGTCCACACCTCGAACGGTACTTTGCCCCCCTCTAGGAATTGCCTCCACGTGAGCAGCGCCCAACGAAATGCATAGGTTTCTTTCTCCCAATTGGCCCATCTCCTCTCAGTGGCTGTGAGCTTCTTTGACACGTAAGCGCACGGCAGGAGTTGGCCCTTTTCGTCTTTCTGCAACAGCACCGCCACCACCGCTACGTTGCTGGCGTCCGACTGAATTATGAACTGCTGTTCCGGGTCAGGGTTGCAGGATCGGTTCTTGGGCAAAGAGTCGCTTCAGCCTTTCGAATGCTTTTTGGCATTCCATTGTCCAACCAATTGGCTGGTTGGGCTTTGGCTTGGTGGGTGATGGGCTGGTCTTTAGCATCTGGGTCGGGGTGCTGCAGGATTGGTTCTTGGGCAAAGAGTTGCTTCAGCCTTTCGAATGCTTTTTGGCATTCCATTGTCCAACCGATTGGCTGGTTGGGCTTTGGCTTGGTGGGCGATGGGCCGGTCTTTAGCAGTTCGGTCAGTGGCAGCGCCACCTCGGCAAACGCGGGGATGAACTTCCGATAGAAGTTTGCGAAGCCCAAGAAGCTTTGAAGTTGCTTGCGAGTGCGTGGGGGCTGCCAGTCGAGCACCGCTTTCACTTTCCCTGGATCCATCTCTATTCCCTCACTGGAGATACAGTATCCCAGGAAGTCTAGGGAGGTTTTGTGGAATTCGCACTTGGAAAGTTTTGCGTACAGCTTGGCGGCCAGAAGCTTTTCTAAAACTTGTCGCACTAGCAAACTCACAAATGTAGCATTTGCACACAAGTTTTGTCTATCCTATAATATGGATATCTCCTTCCAAGAGGCTGTGGGGTTAGCAACTGGTTGTAAAAGGCCTGGTGGTTTTCTGGTGTGTTCTTTTGCTGATGCACACACGGGGAAATTAACAACATATGTTTCCATGTCTTTCTTCATACGTGGCCACCAAAATTGGCGTCTCACAAGATGCAGTGTTTTGGGGAACTTCCGGCTGTACTTCCGGCGCCTTCGGAAGCAAGGACCGTGAGCTCCGCGAGCTCCGCGGCGCCGTTCCGAGCTCTCCCTGTCGGAGGGCTCCAATTGGAGCCATAGCAACCCTGGAGGGTGTATACAATAATATAAAACATGATGCATGTATACTGGTCTACCTGGCGATATCCTCATCTACACTGAGACCATGGACGAGCACATACCCCTGGTCCTCCAGGTACTAGAAAAACTTTTGACAGCCAACCTGTATGTCAAGCTATCAAAATGTGAATTCCACTGCACACGGCTAGACTACCTGGGCTACCGAGTGTCAAATGGGGGAATAGAGATGGACCCAGCCAAAGTACAAGCCGTCCTAGGCTGGCAACCCCCTCGCACCCGCAGACAGCTACAAAGTTTTCTAGGGTTTGCAAACTTCTACACGGACACAGAGAGACGATGGGCAGCATGGGAAAAAGAGGCATTCACGGTGAGATGGGCACTGCTAACCATGGTGACACCTGCTGGAAGGGGGCAAGAAACCATTCAAAGTCTGGACTGACCACAAAAACCTGGAGGCCCTCAGGACCCCGCGAAAACTATCGCCATAACAAGTCCGTTGGGCTCAATACTTCAACCGTTTCAACTTCGTGCTAAAGCACATCCCAGGGGGGAGGAACTTTCTAGCTGACACCCTCTCCCACATGCCCCAGTACAAATGCGAGCGGGAGCAGGTAGTGGACGCCATCGTTCCCCCTACCCAAATAGCGGCCCAAGTAATCACCAGACGACGACGCGACCGGCATGACCAACCAGCAAGCGATCTAACGGCGAAACTCAAAACCGAACTGCTGGCAGACCCCTGGTTCCGAGACAAGCAACACATCCTAACAAAAAGAGATGACCTTGCATGGAAGGGGACAAAGCTCTATGTCCCGGAATCCCTACGCACCCTGATCCTCCAGAGGAGCCATGACGTTAAACTGGCAGGCCACTTCGGGTTCCTAAAGACTTTACACTTAGCACGGAGACAGTTCTGGTGGCCCAACATAAAGAAAGACGTGGACAGTTATGTGAAAAGTTGCACCATCTGCGCCACAATGAAGAAACGACCAGGAAACCCCCCCGGACTTCTACAATCAGTAGCAGAGCCAACGAGACCATGGGAGGAGATCGCAATGGACTTTATAGTGGAGTTGCCGAAAAGTGGGGGAAACACGGTGATCTGGACTGTAATAGACCTATTTTCCAAACAGGCGCACTTCATACCCTGCAGCGGACTACCCTCAGCCCACCAGTTGGCCAAAGTGTTCCTGAAACACATCTACCGCCTGCATGAAGTACCAAGAAGAATTATCTCAGACAGAGGGGTCCAGTTCACGGCTAAGTTCTGGAGGGAGTTCCTACAGTCCATTGGGCTGTCCCAGGGCCTTAGCTCGGCCTTTCATCTGAGCACCAATGGGGGGGCAGAGAGACTAAATGCCATGGTAGAGCAGTACCTGAGGTGCTACGTGAACTATCAGCAGTCCAATTGGGCGGACCTCCTGTCTTTCACTGAGGTCGCGTACAATAATGCTGTTCACAGTAGCACGGGACTAACCCCGTTCAAGGTAGTGAGCGGCATGGACTTTGTCCCAATGCCTGAGTACCCAAGGGAGCCCCCCTCCTCAGTCAACTTGACCGATTGGATGTTGACGCTGAAAGCGACCTGGGAGAATGTCAAGAAAGCACTAGCTAAAGCGGCACAAACCTATAAGAAACAGGCAGACAAACACCGAGCTCTCCAACGGCCATTCCAATTGGGGTGTTGTGGCCCGCCAGTGGCCTGTGCAGTTGTTAGCTGATTCAGACAGCGAGGAGGCTGGTGTGGTGATTCGCCAGTGGCCTGTGCAGCTGGCACCAGAGTCGGACAGCGAGGAGGCTGGAGAGGGCTCAGTGCCAGAGGCAGGGATTCAGCCAGGGCCGTCAGAACCTCCAGAGGCTGCCATGAGTGAAGAAGAAGAAGAGGAGGAGCCTGTTCTCAATGCGCACGCACGCAGAGCTGCCAAAAGGCAGGAATGGCTCCTGAGGAGAAAGACTACACAGGAGTAAGGCTTGGGGCTAATTGGCCACTCCCAGTAGCCTATTTAAGGTTATCAGAAAGACTCTTCGTCAGACTTTTGTTCTTTTTGCTTGGACTATTGCCGGCTGTTAAGAAGGTTAATTAACAGCTGTTGCACCAAAAAGACTGATTTATACTTTCACTGACTTACGAACAACTGCTAAGAAAGTTCATTAGTAGTTGTTAATAATAAAACAAGGTTTGTTCGGACGCTGTTTGTGCTGTGTTCCTGGGTCCAGCAGCTGGGTCAGAACAGTGGGGAGAAGGTTTACCTCTCCACAAAATATTTAAGGTTAAAACTCCCTAGCAAGAAACTGGGGCCAAAGTTTATGGGACCATTCCCCATAGTAAAGATAATCAACCCAGTCACGGTGTAATTGAAACTGCTAGGGAAGATACACCTGTTATTCCATAGTAGCCTCTTGAAACCTGTGGTCTGATCGACCCTGAGGCCACTACCCCGTGAGCCCCCGGACCCCGTGGTCATAGGGGGCCAGACCCATTATGAGGTGCAGTGAATCCTTGATTTGAGGTGGCACAGGAGACAACTCCAATACTTAATCAAGTGGAAGGTGCCCTTATCAGAGGCATCTTGGATAAAGAGTTGAAATATCCAGGCTGATCGCCTTATAGCCAAATTTCACGCGGAAAATCCAAACAAGCCTGGAGGGGGGGGGTCGCATCCCTAAACTCTATACCTGTACTCAAATTGTTTTTGCTTTGCGCAGGTCACCTTCGGGAAGTGAGGGGAGCCGAATGTCAACTTGCAAAGCTTTCAAGTTGCCATAAGCAGGATTGGGGGGGGGGGGGAGAACCTGACGGAGCTGCTTGGTTTCCCTAACTGAAACTACATTCCACAAATGCCTTTCTACAGATTGTGTCCTAGGTTACCGGAGTCAGCAGGAGGGGTGTGGGTTTCACAGCCCGCCAATGTGGTTCATTGGAGAATGTGATTTATGACATGCCCAGGGAGGAGGGGGGAGACAGGGTCATGGGGCCCGTAAAGTACGTGAGGTCAGTTCTGACTCCATCGGAGTATTGCCGGAATGTTGCTCCTAATAAATGACTGTATTTCTTTTGAAGCTTGGCTCGTGGCTCATGAATTAATTAGGGCATCTTTCGGAAACTTCACAGGAGTTTCCTCATTCCCGGTTGGGAGGAGAGGAACCTCAACAGCCTGTTTGGCGATTCTCCCCTTATCCGGCGGTTTCCTCGGGGTTCTTCTTCCCCTGGATGTCGAGGGGGTCCAGATCTGAGGGACTGGGGCAGGGGCCAGGCACTCGGACACCATGTGCCCATGTTGGCCGCATCGGAAGCACTTGATCGTCCTGGGCGGTGTAGGTTGCAGTGCTTCAGTCAGCTTGACCTGGGCTCGGCGGCCCAGAGTCCTCTTTGCTGGTTTCTCTGAGGTCGGCTTCCGATGGGGGTGGATCTTCAGGTCCATGGCCACGGCTATATTGTACCAGTCTTGTATACGGTCCGGAACTCCTCTAATGCCGCAGGCTTGCCTGAGGTCCTGGTCCAGGGCCTCTTTGAAGTGGTGGACAAGGAGGCGTTCAGGCCAGTCTCTTAGTTTCCTGGCCAGCTTCCACAATTCCCATACTAAGTCCTTCGGGGGTTGGCCCGCTTGCTTCAAGGCTTTGATCTGGGCTTCGGCCTCTTGCCTGTGGGCCGTGTCCTCGAATCAGGCTCGGAGCAGCTGGACAAATTTGTCAGCATCCTCTAGCTCAGGGGCTCCTTCATCGTGTAGTTCAGCTATCCAGTCTGCCGCGTCCCCCTCATTCATGCCATCAGCAATTGCTGATACAATATCTCGATCAGTCTGATATTGGTCCCCATATCGGTCGATGTGGGACCAAATCCAATTGAGGAAGTAGGCCAGCTTCCCTGGGGTGCCATCAAACGTCGCTCTAAACCGTGGAGGGGGAGCGGCTGGCGGGCAGGTTGCGGTGCCGGTGCCGGTGCCGGTGCCGGTTGTGGGACCAGAGCTGGCATCCACTGGTATTGAACCCACCCCTGCCCAGGGTAAAAGGCCCAGCCAGGGGGATCTGGTCGGCAGGAGGCAATCTGAGGACCGGTTGGTGGGGGGGGGGTGTTGGGCCTCAGCAGCCCCAACGGTTCTCCTCGCAACCTTGGACTGGACTGCCCTAGCGGGCCTTGCAGCTGCACCGCGCCGACTCTAGCAGGAGCTGTCATCCCGGTAGACTAGGCCCGACGGGGAAGGCTAGGATGCGATCCGCTTCACGCCGAGTGAAACGAGGCCGACGCTCCACTCTGGGCAGTTGCGGTCCCCTGGCCCGGGAAGGTGAACGTGGGCTGAGCCAGAACCCAGCCGGGTGGGCCGGTGATGGTAGGTTGTGTGATGCTGCCCACGCTGAGCTGGTTGAACCGCTCCGGTAGAACCGCCAGCGACTGGCTTCACGGCGGCGGCAGAAGGCCCCACTCCCGGGAATGGCTGAGATCAGCTGGTCTCAGTGCTCTCCACTCGAGGGCCTGGGTGTGCTCTGCTCTGCTCGCCCCCATCTGCGGTTCCTGCAGCATCGCCCCGATCAGCAACTCCTGGGACGGCACGGCTCCCGCAGCCTCGCCCCATAGAGAAGGATCCAGCTGAGTGGCTTGCCAAGGCGCCGGCTCTTTGGGCTGGGCACCCTGTCGGCGTCCCGCTTCAGTGGCCTCCGCTGCCAGCACCACAGACTCGGAAGGGGAGTAGATGGTCTCGAGGTGGTTCCCTCTGTGGTTGCCGTTCTCTCCTCCATCTTCCCTGAGTCTTTACGCCGCCTGGGATCGGGTCAGCGCTCGGGGCTCAGGACCCCGGACAGCGCCCTGGAGGTCGGGGAGCTGGTTGAGTTTTTAAAGGAGATTCAGGTTAAGACCAGTTTGTCAGGGTTCCAAGTAACACCCCCAACGAAAGAAGAATCAGAGGCTAGAAGTTCCTCAAATCTCCACTTTATTAGAGATGTCATATTGGCACATCTGGGAAAACCCGAATCTGAAAGCTTCCTGGTTTTCCCCACCCTAAGGAAAGTCAAAGTCCCTTCCCCTGCACCCACCCATCACATGGTCCGATCAATCCACCGTCCCAACTGGAGATGCCTTCTAGTCACGCCACTCCAGATGCAGGCTGAACGTCCTTGACTCCCAGAGAAAAGAATGTTGTTATGGCTAGATAGCTCTACAACTCCATGCAATCCCCCCTCCCAGTTTCCCACAGCACTAAGTGTGGCAGCCCTGAAGATCAAAAGAAAAGATGGCCTCCAGGGCTGACACTGGACACTGTGGGTTTTTGAAAACCCTACACCTGGCCAAGAGACAGTTTTGGTGGCCAAGAATGAAAAAGGACATAGAGAGTTATGTTAAGAGCTGCGCGACTTGCACAATGATGAAGAGACCGGGGAAGCCCCCTGGCTTGCTGCAATAAGTAGCTGAGCTGACCCAACCCTGGGAGGAAATCGCGATGGACTTCATAGTGGAACTCCCTGAGAGAGGCGGAAATACAGTTATTTGGGCAGTAATTGATCTATTTTCAAAACAGGCTTACTTTATAGCCTGTCCCGGACTACCCTCAGCCCACAAACTTGCGAAGCTGTTCCTGAAGCACATCTACTGGCTGCATGGAGTACCAAGGAGAATCATTTCAGATTGGGGGGGTTCAATTCATGGCCAAATTTTGGAGGGAATTCGTACGGTCGATTGGTTCCTCCCAAGGTCTTAGCTCGGCTTTTCATCTGAGTACCAATTGTGCGGCAGAATGAGCTAACGCAATGGTGGAACAATACTTGAGATGTTACGTTAACTACCAGCAAACTAATTGGGCAGATCTCCTGCTGTTTGCTGAAGTTGCGTATAACAATGCAGTGCATAGTAGCACGGGACTTACTCCCTTTAAGGTAGTGAATGGAGTGGAATTTGTCCCAATGCCTGAGTACCCTCAGGAACCCCCCTCCTCAGTCATTCTGATGGATTGGGTCTATTCGTTGCAGAGCGCTTGGGGAAATGTAAAGCCAGCACTAACTAAAATGGCAGAGGTTCCAAAGGAGCAAGCAGATAAAAGACGGTCCCCTCAGAGACCATTTCATGTTGGGGAAAAGGTTTACCTCTCCACTAAATATCCACTATCCTGTCAGAGCTGAAGAAGCTTCTTGGATGAGAAGTGAAATGTCTTCAAAAGAAAAAACAAGAAAGTCCAGTTGCCTCCTGAAACAGCACCTTTGGGACAATCATGACCTGGATGTTGTGGCCCGCCAGCGTCCCGTGCAGGTGATCATGGATCCCGAGGACGATGAGGTGGTTGTGGCACTGTACCATCGGCCCATGCACCTGACGCCCGAGTCAGAGAGCGAGGAGGCTGAGACTCAACCAGGGCCTTCTGTACCTCCTGAGGAGCCCATCAGGGCCGAAGAAGAAGAGGAGGAGCCTCTTCTCAATGCTCGGGCACGCAGGGCTGCTAGAAGACAAGAGTGGCTACTCAGGAGGAGGTCTCCTTGAGAGTAGAGCTGCAGGCTAAGTGGTCACACCCTTAGACTATTTAAGCCCTGACCATGCTGAGCCTTGTTGCAGGAAACAACCGTTTGATATCACTCTTGATCTTTGTGACTCCAGTCTGCTCGTTTACTTGTTCCAGTACGGGTCTTGTTTCCTGCATTCCTAGCTCTGGGAGTATTGCCAAATACAGTCAGACCTGCTCATATTATCTCTTGGACTCCGGCCAGCTGTTAAGATTAGACATTTACCAGCGGAGGTTTGAAAAAGCCTATTCTGCCTTTATTTTGTTTTCAAAATATTATGTTGCTCCTAAGAAGTTATTAGGAGACATTTATTAGTAAAAGAACAGTGTTTTGCATTTTTTGTGTGCGTATAAATGGTGGCTCTTCCCTGGGGCAGAACACTGGATGACTGAGAATCTCTACAGACTAACCACTAAATACTTAAAATTAAAACTGCCTTGCAAGAAGCTACCGTATTTTTCGGAGTATAAGACACACCGGAGTATAAGAAGCACCTTAATTTTTGGGGAGGAAAACAAGAAAAAAACAATTCTGCCTCTGCCTACCAGCATCAGGATCAGCGGCGTCCTCACTTTCACTCGGATTTTGATAACGAGCAGCACAGATCTTTTTATCCGTTTAAAACACATACTCACAACTACTACTGAAATCAGAGAGCAAACAAAAGAAGATGAGGATTGAAAGGGAAAATACATAGAAATTAATGACAACAGCAACATCACTTAGACTTACCGTATTTTTCGGAGTATAAGATGCACCTTTTTACCCCCAAAAAGAGGGTGAAAATTTGGGTGCGTCTTATACACCGAATGTAGCCCCACACACCCGCTGGCCCCCACCCTTCAGAGGTTTTCGGCCTCCGCGCGTCACATTTTCGGGCGGATCCAGGGGGCGGGGATCCTCACTTCCCCTCGGAGGTTTAAAACAAACCCTATCACCCTATGGGCATTTAACTGGAGTGGGTGGGGTGGGGGATGATTTTCATGGGGGCAGAAGAGAGACTTGGCACCGAAGGCTCCACTCCCGAGACGCCCCCGTCTTCCTACCTATAGCCGTAGGCGTTGAAAGCCTGGCTTTCTCACAGCAAGGCCCGATAGAGACGCAGCACTTCAGTCCTCCTGGACGCTGCCATCTCATAAACACGTTGCCGGGCTTCCCAGCAAGCCCACTGCGCCTTTGCTGCCTCAGTCGGAGCCTGATTCCCAAAGCGGGAGGTCGGGACTTGTTTGGCGAAGGGGGCATTGCATGAGAGGCGTAAGGCAAGGCGGCTCACTGCTCTGCCTGCCCCTTCTCCAGATGACCCAGGCGGAGGGCGGTCGGCTTCTGCTCCTGGCCCAGGAGATGGATCTGGCCAGGAGGAAAGGGAAAGTGAGTCTGCGGAGAAGGAGGAGGAGGGTGCACAGCTCTGCAATGTGCATCGGGGAACCGGGATAGGAAAGCATTTTCGGGTGGCAGCACCGGCTGGAACCGCCCGCCGCCTGAAACGCAATGCACTTTTCCCGCACGCCCGGTTGAAGATCCACAGCTTTATCATGGCAGCCGTTCAAGCAGATGGTGAACTGCCTCTGCTTCCGATCGTGCTCCACCTGGATGGGGAAGCCGCCGCCGCTGCTGCTGGGCACCAGCAGGTTGAGCGGAGCCGCCTGCGCCATGGAGGAACCCCCCCACCCTGTGCCTTCCCCCCCTCTCCCCCGCCGCTGGCTGCTTCGCCTTTCTCCGCGCGTGGTGGGGAAGGGCTCGGAGGGGAGCCCGGGCAGGGGGGTGGAAGAGAGCGTGGAATGGGGGGATCCATCCTCCCCAATCATGATCAAGCAGTCCTCGCAGGCCAGCTGCCAGGGGAGCAATCCGTGTGGTTCTCCAGCCAGGAAACTTCATAATGGGAAGAGTAGGGGGGGAAACCCCTCCGGCCGTGAAGCCCGCACTGGACGACAGGAGCCGAAGCAGCCTTCCAAAAGCAAGGTTTTTGGAATCGGGGAGGAAAGTTTAGACGAGGTTGGGAGCGGGTGCGTCTCTCGACTTCTGAAGCCGTTTGAGTTCCATTTCGCTGATTGCTCTCGTGAGTGGAAGTGCTCTTGTTTTAAACCTCCGAGTGGAAGTGAGGATCCCCACTGCCTGGAACCGCCCGAAAATCCGACGCGTGGAGGCCGAAAACCTCTGAAGGGTGGGGGCTGGCGGGTGGTTGGGGCTACATTCGGTGTATAAGACGCACCCAAATTTTCACCCTCTTTTGGGGGGTAAAAAGGTGTGTCTTATACTCTGAAAAATATGGTAGGTTCTAAGTTTCTAGGCCCGTTCCCAATAGTGAAAGTCATCAACCTGGTCACGGTGGAGCTAAAACTTCCTCGCCTACTGGGGAAAGTGCATCCTGTCTTCCACAGCAGCTTATTGAAGCCAGTAATAGGTTCGGAGCTAACACCAGTAGCTCAGGTAGCTCCCAGTCCCATAGTAGTAGAAGGGGAAACCCATTACAAAGTAAAACGAATCCTAGACTCTAGGCTATATAAGGGGAAACTACAGTATCTAGTTCGGTGGAAGGGTTACCCCCTGTCAGAGGCTACCTGGCTAAAGAGTAAGGATGTAAGGGCTGAGAGGCTGGTTAGGAAATTTCATGACAAGAATCCCCAGAAACCCAAAGAACCACCTGAGGGAAGAGGGGGTTAATGGAGAATTAATGTGTGCTTGTGCTTAGTATCTTTCAGGTGCTTTTACTCTGTAAGGGGGGCCGATTGTCAACTTTCAAAACGACTCTAGCTGAGGCATTTTTTTCCCCGTTTCTCAGTTGCCACACAAATGATGGAAGGATAGGAGGTTTGGAATGCTATTCTACAATGTGCTAGACAACACAGGCAGAGGCTGGTAGAGCCAAGGTCATCTCAACAAGTGCTGAGCAAGAAAGGAGGGGAATGCCTGAAGAGCCTGCCATTTACCCAGTTGGGCAATGTGATCTGTGACACTTGGGGGGAGGGAATCATTTACTCTTTTAATTATACTGAACCACAGGAAATATTTAGAGTTGGCTTCACATTTGAATGTGCCGATATGATGTACCCAATAAAGAGAATCTTTGAGAAGAGTTCCAGTCTCAGAGTTCTGACTTGGTTGGGATCATTACTTGGAACCATGACATTTATGGTTGCACCATCCCTATGGTAGTTTAATTCACCAGGTGGATTGAAAATGCAGTTCTGGCTTAATGTCAACCATGCATCAGCTCAAACCCTTAAGTAAGAACAATCCTTGACTCCATTTGGTGAAAAAGGTATAGTTTGCTAAAGGTCAAGCAGAATACAGTAGAACAAAGCCAGAACTTGAGTTCATGCGCCAAAACTCCAAGTGAAAACTTTTCTCCGCTTAGGCATTTCCCATTGCTGCCCCTCTCCCCCTGTCCAATCACTTTTGAATAAGATGGTTTGGAAACAGCCGCTCTGATTGTAGACTGGCTTGCAGCTACATTCTTCTCATCATGGAGTGACCTTGACCAGGCACTCTCACTCTCTTAACTTTCACTTTCTCCCCCAGGCACTCCCCCTCCTTCTAGGGTTCATGGCAGACTGGTGCTGAAGTGATTGCAGAAAGCAGGCATGAGGTGGCAGTTCTGACACCCATACATAAAGTAACAATACAATGGATACCTTAATATTAATTAATCAGCTGAAGTTTGAAACCTTTAACGTACAACAAATTTTTACTCATTTATTTTTCACATTTCACAGACAGAAGCCAGGAAAAGCACCAGGCCCAGACAAGATAACTCCTTCTTGCTTAAAAGTCTGTGCTGACCAATTGGCCCCCATCTTCACCCAAATCTTCAACAAATCACTAAATATATTCCAGGCTTCAAACGCTCCACTATCATCCCAGTGCCGAAGAAGCCCTCCATCAAGGAACTGAATGACTAGAATAGAATAGAATATAATTCTTTATTGGCCAAGTGTGATTGGACACACAAGGAATTT
>QLTV01001362.1:6287-17824 GCA_003457575.1 Thermophis baileyi | reverse complement strand
TTAAAAGAAGGGATTGAATAACCATTTGTCTGAAGTGGTGTAGGGTTTCCTGCCTAAGCAGGGGGTTGCACTAGAAGACCTCCAAGGTCCCTTCCAACTCTGTTATTCTGTATTCATAACATCCCAAAAGGTCCTCAATAGGAACTTTTTCGTTGAACCTGGTTAATACATGGATTAAGCAATAGGAAATACGGTGCTTGTTGGCTACACATGGAAGTAAAAAATCAAAATGACACAGTGGCACATCAATCCAATATTATTGGCAAGGGTCCATAACAGAACAAGAGAGTTGAAAGGGACCTTGGAGATCTTCTATCTAGTCCAATCCCTTGCTTGAGCAGGAGGCCCTGAGAAAAATGTCAACTTTATCATCCAAAAGATAGAGGATGGAATTAGAGGGTCAGCTATACTGGACTTAATACTAAGAGAGACGAAATGAAAAAGCAACAAACATATTTGGGGGCTTGAGGCTAAAACATACAAATATGGTTGCAGGAATTGGGTATGTCTAGTCTACAGAAGAGAAATACGAGGGGTGAAATGATAGCAGTCTTCCTATATCTGAGGGGCTGCCACAAAGAAGAGGGGCTCAACCTCTTCTCCAGAGCCTCTGAAGGCAGAACAAGAAACAATGGATGGAAACGAACCAAGGAGAGAAGCAACCTAGAAACAAGAAGACATTTCCTGACTGTGAGAACAACTAACCGGTTTTCCTGCTGACGTTGTTTCTAGTCTATTGAATAGAAGTACTAGGGGTGAAATGATAGCAGTCTTCCTATATCTGAGGGGCTGCCACAAAGAAGAGGGGCTCAACCTTTTCTCCAGAGCCTCTGAAGGCAGAACAAGAAACAATGGATGGAAACGAACCAAGGAGAGAAGCAACCTAGAAACAAGAAGACATTTCCTGACTGTGAGAACAACTAACCGGTTTTCCTGCTGACGTTGTGGCTGCTCCATCACTGGAGGCTTTCAGGAAGAGACTGGACAGCCATGTGCCTGAAATGTGTAAGGTCTCCTGCTGGAGCAGGGGGCTGGACTAGATGACCTCAAAGATCCCTTCCAACTGTTCTTCCGCAATTCTAGTTGCTTCTCTGCTTCCACGCCGTGGAGGGAACCAAACACCCTGAGTTGCTCCCGGATTCTCCTCCGACCTGCCCTCAACTCACCTTCCAGCTGATGCTTCGAACCTTGGAAGAGGCGCGCGAGCCTCTCTGCACGCCACTCTCCGGTCGTGTTCCGGAAGAGGAAGTTCCTTTGTGTGTCGCCTCTCCTTCTATCCTTTCTAGCAATACAGTACTCGATGGTCGACCTTTAAGGTCAACCGTAGAGGCCGCTGTTGTACTGTTGGCTTACTAGTCACAGATGCTGCCATCCCGCGATAGGAGGGCGAAAAACAGGCTTGTCCCATCTCTACCGACGGCATTGGCTAGATCTTCTCACTGATTACGTGCTATCAACCACTTTCAGACTCCTTGCAACCTATCTTTGCAGCTGAGCCAAGTGAAATAGTGAAAGTACACATTACCTTGTGAAGATTAGCTGTATGCTTCCTCTTTTCTGTGTCAGTCCTTCAAATACTGAAAGACTGCTATCATATCACCCCAGTCCTTCTCTCTGTTAGCCAATTCCTACAATCGTTCATTGTATGTTTTACGCTCCAGTCCCCTAAATGTCTTTGTTCTTCTTCTCTGCACTCTTTCTACAGTCTGAACACCTTTTTTGTATCCTGGTGACCAAAAGTGGATGCAGTATTCAAAGTGTAGTCTTACCAATACAGTATAACACAGTACTAACACTTCATGTGATCTTGATACTATCCCTCTGGTGCTGCAGACTAGGACTGCATTCAGTTTTTAGGTAATTACAGCACACGGCTAGCTCATATTGAAGGGACATAGTGACACGAATCAATCTAACCTTTGCTATTTGTTTCTGGTAAGAATTGCTTGTGCTATTTTGCTACGGTTAGGAATTAATTCTGTAACCCTCGCTTGTTAAGAATTGTATCCTTTGCTGTCTGGTTTCTCGCTTCTGTTATGTGCTTCAAAGCTAGGCACATCCTTGGAGATAGAACAAAACAGTTACCCAGGAACATCCTGCTCCATACGGTAGATAAATGGGGCCAGAGCAGGGGGCTGCCTAGGAGCACGAACACACAAGGCTAGAAGGAATGTTCTGTAAGATAACAAAGCATAGACAGAGCATGGACAAAGAACGCTCCATGAATAAGGGGGCATGGGCAAGACATTACGTTATTATTGAATAACGAACTTTTGTCTCTGATTGGCTAAATGAGTGTATAAGATCCTAGACATGTTTTCCTAGGTGTGGCTTTTCTCCTTGCATGCTTGTTGTCTAATCTATATGCATATGGAACAAGTGTACCCAGCTCTTCTTTGTACAAACAAAAGCTGTTATTTTCTAAGCCTCTTCTTGAGTCTCACAATCTTTGGCACCTCAGTGACTCAGGTAAATTCTGGAACCTTACAATATGTAAGTGTTTCTAGGTCCCTGTCACAGTTACTGCTCTTGAGCCAGGTATAACCTCTTCTATTGATGTGCATTTAGCTTTTCTTGCCTAAGCGTAAGACCTTATTGTACCCACCACTGAATTGCATTTTGCTGGTAAGGGCCCAATGCTCACATGTGTCAAGATCCTTCTGGATCTTGGGCTTATCTTCTAAAGTGTTGGCTATTCCCCCCAACTGGGTGTCATCTGCAAATTTGATGAGTTCCCTTTCAATCTCTTCATCTAAGTCATCTATGAACAAACTGGATATACTAGATGTGGTATTCAAGCTGTTGTCCCAAAGATCCTTTTCAAAATGCAACTGGACTTTATTAGTTTTTTTTCCTTCAAAATATTTCACTTCTCATCCAAGAAGCTTTTACAGTTTCTTCAAAACTGAAGAATCTTCTTGGATGATAAATGAAACTCCTTCAAGGAAGCAAACTTAAAAAGTCCAGGTGCCCTTTGAAAACCACCTTTGGACATCCATGACCTGGATGATTGAGAATATGCATAGATGTTCAAGCTGTTATAAGGAAATTTGAGGAGTCAAGGGCAAAAAAAAGAGGATTGGAAGGCCAGGGAAACTTTCAAATTCCGATGAGAAGTTCCTTTGAGATATCAGAGTTAATCCATCAAGGACCTGGCTCAGCATCTGGCAACTTCATCGGGATGCCAAGTTGACCTTTCTACAGTGTAAAGAAGCTCAATAAGAAATGGTCTTTGTGGATGGGTAGCAGCCAAGACACCAGTTTTGGCTAAGAAATGCTGAAGCTCACAAAAATTGTATGCAATGAAATTTCATTTTAATGTATGCCGATCAAAGCGACAATAAAGTTATTCTAAGTCTATGTCTAAATTGGGCTAAGGACCGGTGAAAAAGAGTATTATGGAATGATGAATCCAAGTTTAAATTTTTTGGATCCAATTGTCAACAGTACTGTATATGAAAAGATTTGGAGAGAGATGAACAAATGAGTGTTTGTGGCCTTCAGGGAAACATAGTGGAGCGTCTGTCCTGGTTTGGAGGTGCATTTCTGCCAGTGGTGTTGGAGATATTGATGGGATCATGAATGCTGAAAAGTACAGACAGGTTTTAATTTATCGCGCCATTCCTTCTGGAAAGTGCCTGATTGGGAATAGGAAGGGAATGGGTTCCTTTCTTGGGGATAAACAAACAATGGGCTACCTGAGAGAAGGAAACCTATGCTCTCGTATGTGGATTTCAAGCATTAATCTTCTTTCTGGACGGTCGACATGTCACGGGTGACTCGCAGCCTCCTCGCAACCAGACAATAACAGGAGTGGGGAGGGAAGGCATTGGAACGTGAGGGTGGTTTGGGAGGGAAAATCTGGAATGCAAGCGTGCCTCCTGGAAGCCTGAGACAGTTCCCACCCCAAGGTCATCAGCTCTGGGAAACATCAGACAGATTGTTCTAAAAAAACCCAGGTGCAACTGATCGATGTAGAAAGAACAATGAGGAATCCAGGGGGGAAAAGGAGAATTGATCTTATGATTTTCTCACATAAAATGTTAGAACTGACTTTTCCACTTCAGTATCCACGCGGATTTTCAGTAACGGATACTCTCGGAGGGAAAAAAAAGTCTGCAGTTTCTTTTGTTGGCTAGCATAATGGGACAGTTGACAGATACAGAAATGAACAGGCACTATGTACCGTGTTTCCCTGAAAATAAGACTTATCCCAAAAATAAGACCTAGGCTGATTTTTAAGTGTGTGCCTAATATAAGCCTTACCCCAAAAATAAGCCGTAGTGAAGATTGTCATCAACCCGGGGGCGGGGGTGGGCATGGCCAGTACAGGAGGTGGCAGATGCAAGGTTTGCACTCTGCCTGGCCTGGAGCTCAGGTCTTGCTCAGGCTGCTGCTATGAGGCACAAGGCCGTGTGGTGCATTAGGATCGCCTACCCCCCCCCACTGTGCCTCTGTCTGCTGCCAGTGCCACCATGTGTAGGAATCATCTGCCTCTATTAATTCAGGTGTCAATCCATCCCACCGTCTCTCAGCTTGCCCATGGCCGCGACAAAGCAGAAGGCCGCACGGCACATCGGAATCGCCTCCCCACCATGCCTCTGCCAGGCTGCTGGCCCTGCTGCACTTGCTGCTGTTGGTCTCGTGCGGGCGCTTCACCCTCCTGGCTGTGCTGTTGTCGGCTGCCCTGCTGGAGTGCTCCTGTTTCGTGCGGGCTGAGTCAGCTGAGATCTACGACCTCCGGAGCGCCTTCCCCTCCCGTGGGCTTGCCAGGGCCCCTTCGCCAGCGGTCACCGGTGGAGCCATGTTGCCTGCGCCTTCATCATCTACCTCACCTGTGGGTGCTCCTGCTGCTGCCACCTCGTCTTCCACCCGGCCTGTCCTGTCCTGTCCTGTCCTGTCCTACCAGGGCTTCTTCACCAGTGGAGCCATGCTGTCCACACTGCCTTTAGACTCTCTAGTCAAGCCCAGGCTGCTACCCAGCAGCCCCCACTACTGTACTTTCTGCTGGAGCTGCCCCATGCATCCCGCAGACCAGGCAGCATGCCCCTCCTCTGCCGTGTGTGGCTTTAGCTGGTGTCAGGTAGGCGGAGGGAGGCAGCTCCACCCCCGCGACCTGCCTCACTTCATCTCTGGTGGAAGTTGAGCTGGCGGCAGCAGAGGAGATGAGAGAAATCAGCTCAAGGGAGTGATCAGGAGGAGACTGAATGCTGGTTGGAGGCTCCATCCAGACCTCCACTCGGAATGGATTTGTCCAAGTGGATGAATCAGATAGGAATTTCTGGACCAATGGAACAAAATGTTTTATATTTCCTGACTATACCTCAGAGACAATATAGTTGCCAATGTGAAAAATACAATCACCCGGATGGGATTTTCAAAAACCATGCAACGATTTACCATGTTTCCCTGAAAATAAGGCCCGCCTCATCTCCTCTCCTCTGTGAATGGGAGAGGCAGAAAGCTGTGGAGAGCCCCAGTGATGTTTTACTGCGTGTTTCAAGTGTGACAAGGAGGGACACCGGGCCGCCAAATGCAAATCCAGTCATCCTGCCCAAAGGTGACCCTGGGGTTTTACCAAAAAGCCCACCAAGCTGCCACCACGAGCCTACGAAACAGCCCTGGAAAGAGTGGAGGTCATAGAGTTCACCCCATCCCCCAAAGATGGCGAGAGAACTTTGACTAGCCCATGTGGAAGGTCGTGGCGAGAGTGACACCGACTCTGATGACCCCCTTGTAAGTGGCCCAATCACTCTGGTGACAGTCTCCACTGAACTTGTAGTCCAATCCCCAGAATGAAAAGCCAACTTAGTTGCCCTTCTGCACTCAAAGTGCACCAGATGCCTATTCAACCTTGCCCTGGTTGAGAAGCTGGGGATGAGACTTAGACCACTTAAGGTACTGGAGGCCTTTTGCCAGCTGGACAGATCTGTAGCAGGGGGGATTCCAGTGACGTTCGTCACCGAGCTGATAGAAAAGCAGATGGGTGGGGGCACAGACAGACTTTCATCGTAGCGCTGGGTATGGAAAGACCCCTGGTGCTAGGCTTAGCATGGCTACGGAAATGGAACCCCTATATGAACTGGAGGAGGTACCGTAGCTGCTTAAAATCCAGAGGACTAAAGCAAAAGGAGGACTGGGAAGGGACCCAGGGTCCCCAAAGCTGAGGCAGGAGGTGGGGGCAGTAATGCAAGAGCGAAAGGCTGACCCTCGCATTCCATAGGAGTACTGGGACTTGTGGGACGTGTTTAGCGAGAAGGGCTCAGATGAGCTCCCACTGGCCAACTGACTGCTGCGTAGTAGTCCTGCTAGGTGCTAAACTGCCTAAACCCAAACTTTATTCAATGACTGAGGGTGAAGGTTTTTTCTCTGAGCTTGTGTGTTGGTTTCTGAACTTTTTGTTCCCAGGCTAGGTAACATCTTCAGCGGAGTTTAGGGGATCTATTCAATGACTCCTAGGGAATTGGAGGACTTACGGGCTTTGATAGACAAAAATTAAAAAAGAGGGTTGAAGGTCATTACAACTTTTGTTTTTTGTTTAATTTTTTTGGAGTTTGTAGTTTAAATTAATTTTCCGAATAAAATATATACATATTTTCAAAAGCTACTTTACGAGAAGCAAGTTCATCGGCTGCTCTTTATCTATTTTCTAACCTGCCTCTAAATTCATGGAAACATAGCATTGTATGCTTGTAAGGGACCCCGGAGGTCTTCTAGTCCAACCCACTGCTCAAGGCAGGAGCTTTATACCATCCCACTCAAATGGTTCTCCAGCCTATTCTTGAAAACCTCCAGTGATGGAGCACCCACAAAACCCGGAGGCAAACTATTGCATTGATTAATTGCTCTGACAATTTCTATTTACCGGTACTTCGAGGTTGGACCTCATTTTAACAAGCTTCCACCGATTACTTCTAGTCCTGCCGTCTGGTGCCCTAGAGAATAAGTCAATCCGCTCTTGTGACAGACGCCCAAGTACTGGAAGACAGGTATCATGTCCCTACTAATGACCCTTTATCATCTTTGTTGCTCTTCTCTGCACATTTTCCAGGGTCTCAACAACACTTTTATATCATGGTGACCAGAACTGGACACAGTATTCTAAGTGTGGTATCACCAGCACTGTGTAAAGCAATTCTCTCTCTTCTTGTTATCTTGACATTATTCCTCTGTTGATGCAGCTGAGGACTGCATTGGCTTTTTTTTGGCAGCTGCAGCACAATACTGGCACAAAGCGTACTTGTCCAGTTCTCGTGTGGCTCAGGGATGCATGGCCTGCTCTTTTGGAGATCTCCCAGAGGCAGCCACCATTTTCAGTGCACCCACAATTCCTTAACAGTCTACAGTGTTAAGGTAGCAAAACAGAACAGTTTGTCCCACTCCCAGTGACCTAGAAGCAGCCACAATATTGACATAGAGGTGGCCATGGCAAAATGGCAGTTGCTTCCACAAGTCCACTGCAAGACCCAGGGGTAAATCTTGTGCACATTCAAAGTAACAGCTCTTTCCACAAGGCAGTCATGCAGCCCAGAGATGCATGTCCTGCCCTCTTTCCCCACATGAGGTTCAGAGATCTTCAAAAGGTATGGAGAAGGCTGATGCCTGGTAGGGTGAGAGTCATGCCTAAGGATTGCAGGGATCAAGTAGCAAAGGGGACCCTGTGGGGGAGGAATGGCCTATGGGGACCTGTGAGGAAGGGAAAGGCCTGGGAGGACCCAAAGGTTGGGATAGGGGTAGCCACTGTTGAGCTTAAAAACTTCCACATTCATTTGACGGCTTCATCAGGGAGAGAAGAGGGTGGCGGTAGTTCAGCAAGGTAATCTCACTTAACCACCGTTACAAGATGCCACCAAAATTGGCAGGGCCCATTACAGTTGTATCTCGAGAACTAGTTGTACGGTGGCTGGGGAATTATGGCACTCATACTCTGAAGGACAACAAGGTAGAAGACAGAAACTCCACATAGTGGAATTCCATAATCAATATATGATATCCAGAAACAGGTAGTTCACCTTTATCAAATAACAGTTTCCACATTTTTTGTCTCCAACTACAGATTTAAACCTGAGATGTGTTCACAAAAAAGGATCAGGCCAGTATTCAGAGTCTATTTCTCATCTACACTCTGAACGGGAGTTCAGAAATTAAATTCAAGCCTTCTCCAAACTCATCAATGTTTGCCTCATGTGAATTTTCTTGTATGCAATAAGGAGTTATTTAGGCCTAAAGTATTTAGGCCACAGACTGGACATTTGAGAGGTCTCTCCCATGTGAGTCCTCTGGTGTTTCACCAGGTTTGAATTGAAATGGAAACTTTTCCCTCAATCAGGGCATTGAAAGTGTTTCTCTCCTGTGTGAGACCTCTAGTGTATCACAAGTTGGGAATTCTGACTGAAACTTTTGCCACAAACAGGACACTAATACAGTTTCTCTCCTGTGTGAGTCCTCTGGTGTTTCACGATGTGGGAATTCCGACTGAAACTTTTGCCACAATCAGGACATTCAAAGGGTTTCTCGCCTGTGTGAGTCCTCTGGTGTATCACCAGGCGGGAATTGTCAATGAAACTTTTCCCACAAACCAGACACTCAGGAGATGGTTTGTCTCCTGTGTGTGTCCTCTGGTGACAGATGAAGTTGTATTTTGTAATGAAACTTTTCCCACAAAGAGCACATTGAAATGGTTTCTCTCCTGTGTGAGTCCTCTGGTGTTTCACCAGGCTGGAATTGTCAATGAAACTTTTCCCACAAACCAGACACTCATACGGTTTCTCTCCTGTGTGAGTCCTCTGGTGTACCACCAGTTGTGAACTGTGACTGAAACTTTTCCCACAAAAAGCACATTGAAATGGTTTCTCTCCTGTGTGAGTCCTCTGGTGAAGCACCAGATTGGACTTCTGACTGAAACTTTTCCCACAATCGGGACATTCATAGGGTTTCTCTCCTGTATGTATTCTCTGGTGCATCAGAAGGAAGGAATTTGCAGTGAAACATTTCCCGCAATCAGAATACTCATATGATTTCTTTTTTGTGTGCATCTTCTAGTGTATCATGAGGCCGGAATTCAGACCAAAACTTTCCCCACAATCAGAGCATTCAAAGGGTTTCTCCCTGGTGTACGTTCTCTAATGTATCACCAAGTTGCCATGCTCAGTACATTGGCAGCACTTGTAGGGCTCCTCTCCTATGTGGGTCCTTCCATGAACCGCAAGGGAGCTGTTCTGACTAAAGCTTTGGCCACATTAGTATTGCTTTTCTCCAATGTGGATCATTTCATGCATACTCAGTTGTGATTTGAAATCTGCACTTTGCCCACAATAGACACGTCTGTGAAGCTGCAAAAGGGGATCACGTGACCCTAAAACATGGCAACTGTCATAAATGTAAGTTAGCTGCCAAGCATTCAAATATAAATCACATGACCATGGGAAAGCTGCAACAGTCAGAAGTATGAAAAATGGTCATACGTCAGTTTTTTTCAGTGGTGCTGTAAGTCCGAACAGTTACTAAATGAACTGTTGAAAGTTGAGGACTACCTGTAATGTATCCTTGTGTTCTGCATACTCTACTCTTTTCAGTTTGAAATCTCTTTTTGATCACCTGCTGAGGACGGAGAAACTTGGGGTTTTCTGAAGGAAATGAAAAATATTTTGTTTTCTGGCTTGATTGGCTTTCCTTTTTAATGTTGCTTGTTATTCTCAGTTGTCCGGAGTGCTTTTATTGCCGTCTTCTTTGTCTATGCGATTCAAAGAAAAGAGTAACTTTAATTGTTTATAAAATGGTTGCAGAAGATGTGAAAAAAGAAAAAAAACATATACATTAAAGGTAAAAAGCAAATATGCCACAATGCTAAAGGAACATCTTACATTAATTATGATTCATTTGACACATTGAAGATTACCGAGATCCAAGTTCACATTTGCATTCAACCCTGAAATTCTCTTGTTGACTTGTGTCAATACACATTCTTAGTACATCCATTATTGGATAGAATCGCTGTAATTAAGATGAATACAACATATAACAGAATAAGAGTTGGGACCTTGAACGTCTTCTAGCCCAACCCTCTGCTCAAGCAATAGACGTTATACCCGTGATGGCGAACCTATGGCACGCATGCCACAAGTGGCACGCGGAGCCATATCTGCCGGCACACAAGACGTGGCCCTTGCTCAGCTCCAGCGCGCATGTGCGCGCTGGCCAGCTGATTTTCAGCTCTGGGAGAGCATTTTCGGCCTCCGGAGGGCCTGGGGGAGGGGCAGGGGAGGCCGTTTTCACCCTCCCCAGGCTTCAGGGAAGCTTCTGGAGCCTAGGGAGGGCGAAAAATGGGGGAGGGGGTCGTGCATGCATGCGCGGGGAGCAGGCCAGCGTGGGAGTCATGCACGCATGTGCAGGGGAGTGGGGAGCATGGGGGGGCATTGAATTATGGGTGTGGGCACACGCGGGCGTGCGATAGCCCGTGCGTGCTTGCTTTCGGCACCCGAGGAAAAAAAGGTTCGCCATCACTGCCTTATACCATTTCAGACAAGTGGCTGTCAAATCTCTTTTTGAAAGCCTCCAGTGATGGAGCACCCAAAACCTCTGAAGGCAAGCTATTCCATTGGTTGATTGCTGTAATTGTTAGGAATGTTCTCTTTTGTTCTAGTTTGCATCTCTCTTTGGTTAGTTTCCATCCATTGTTTCTTTTGGTACTTTGGAAAATACTTTGACTTGTCTTTCTCTTTATAGGAGCCCCACAAATATTGGAACATTGCTGTCATGTCTCCGCTAGTCCTTCTCATTAGAATAGACATACCCAAGTCCTGTAACCATTCTTTGTATGTTTTAGCCTCCAGCACCCTAATTACCAAAGATGCATTTTCTGTTTCAGACTTTACCAATACTTGTGATACTCCATTTAAACAATGGCAAATGGAGATCTCTAAGTTTATATTGCGAGAGAAAAAACAAGAATTAAATATAAATTATTGCAATACCCTAAGGAAAGAGGCGGCCTGGGTTTATCAGTTTTGAAATTATACTTGTTCCTTGTTGTTTTGTCTGGCAAAAAGAGTGGGTGACTCTTCAAATTAAGAGGTTACTTGAGTGAGAGGGCCATGAATTAGATTTTGATGGCACGACTATTTATGGTATGATATGGTTAGGGAAAGATATAAAGGCAATGAATTTTGGAAATATAAAGCAGAGCTATTTATCATTTATGATGGACATCTGACAAAGCAAAGACATGTTGGAGTAAGATACACATCTTAATACAGAAGACTATTTTGTGGGATGAATTTGAGCCTGTGACTCCTGAGGAAGTGGACAAGGCTGTAGGAGCGATGAGTTCCTCCACTTGTTTGTTGGACCCGTGCCCTTCCTGGCTGGTTTCGGCCAGCAAGGAGGTGACACGAGGCTGGCTCCAGGCTGTAGTCAACGCGTCCTTGAGGGAGGGGTCCTTCCCGCAACCATTAAAGGAAGCAGTTGTAAGGCCCCTCCTCAAGAAGCCTTCCCTGGACCCAGCAGAATTAAAGAACTTTCGTCCAGTCTCCAACCTA
>QLTV01001361.1:79946-91727 GCA_003457575.1 Thermophis baileyi | reverse complement strand
ATAATGCTGATCATCTGGAAATTATCAATAACATAGCCTCTTTCACCCAAGTCCTTTCTCATTCCTTTCATCTTAGTTAAATGTCCTCCAATACTTTCACCAGGCTTTAATTTCAGGCCATGGAACTCAGACAGGAGTAAACATGTAGCCTCCATTGAAACGGGTCTATAGCATGCTTCTAGTTGAGCCCAAATCTGTTGGGCTGTAATTTAATGGGTTAATGATAATGCTGTTCATCTGGAAATTATCAATACCATAGCCTCTTTCACCCAAATTTTTTCTCATTCCTTTCATCTTAGTTAAATGTCCTCCAATACTTTCACCAGGCTTTAATTTCAGGCCATGGAACTCAGACAGGAGTAAACATGTAGCCTCCATTGAAACGGGTCTATAGCATGCTTCTAGTTGAGCCCAAATCTGTTGGGCTGTTGCATCAGGTGGAAATGTCACCTGTAGTTCAGTGTCCATTGACATCAATAAAGTTGTGCACGCTTTTGTGTCTTGAGCTGTCATTGCATCAGTCCATGGCTGATTTGGAGGATTAAAAACCATGCTGTGTGTGCCTTCTCTACGGAGTAAAAGTCCAATCTCACTGACCCATGCTTTATAATTCTGTCCTGACTGTTTTAACTTTGCCACGCCAGTCAGTGGAACAACAGGTGTGTGCTCAGGAATGTACGCCTGAGTAACTTGCTGTGGCTGAGCTAAAGGCACTTGTGGTTGGAGCTGAGGCTGTTGTGCAGGCTGTGCTAAAGGCATTCGTATCTGAGGTTGTTGTGCTTGTGACAGAACCTGTGGCTGATGCACCTGTAAAAATGGCCTTTGTATTCTGGGTGCCCCTTGCATTTGAGCTCCCAAATGTATGCTGCCTGCTTGGGTGCCCTGCACCTGTCTCTGCTGCAGTAAATCATGCTGTGTCTCTCTTAAATCATGACCTCGGTAAAACAATACATCAGCACCACCAGGGGGTGCACTCGAATGTACATGAAGAGACATTTGAGATATCTCTGCTTGAAGGCTAGTTTGTTTGAGGGAAATATCTAGAATACTATGTTGCAGAGAATGCAATTGCTCCTCTATTTTGGCATATTCGCCACCAGATGGCGTTGCAACATTAACAGTCTCCTTTGATCGGCCTGACACAACATCCTCTAGGGGGAGTGGTCTTGGCTCTGATGAAGAAGGCAAAATGGACGCCTCGGGGACTTGAAAAACACTATATCCCCTTTTGACTGGCTCCAGTGTAGAAACATATTGCTTTGCTTTATGAAGCGTCTCTTCCACAATACTAATTTGCTCATAATAGCTGCTTATAGCTTTATCTCGTGCTGATAATGGAGGAGGTGAAAAACTTTCCTCTCTCTCACTTAAGAATATCTGCGCTGCTCGTGATATATTAAGCTCTGTTTCGACTCCCCCGGTTTCCTCAGAAGCCTTGTGAGTGTTTGTGCTTGGAACTTGGAACACTGACCTTAGTAAATCTTCTTCTTGACATCTGCTCGCAGATTTGGGTGGTGTGTAGCTTTCAGGAGATAAAGCTCGATGTTTCTTCTTTTTCTTCCTTTTGGTCATTTTTGCAGTGATTAATCAGCGTTCCTCAGTCGCTAATAAATCTGGCTGACAAACCTGGCCGGCCATCTAAGAATGACGAGCGAGGGAACATTAGAGTAATAAAGATAACCATCCTCTCCTACCATGTTGTGGAGAAAAATAATTAGAGGCGAAATGAATCTTGTTTCCATGCTCTCATTTCTCAAGAATAAGACTGGAGTCCAGGAAAGAATAAAAGTAATATATTTGACAAAATAAAAATAAGAACATCTAAGTCTGTGTTTACATGGTGAAGGAACAAAGAGAACAAAGGAAAGATTAACACATGCGCAGTACAGGTATCACATGACTGCATATCAGTGTACAATGTCGTTTCAGAATAAGAGTTCATCTGACAAATTAAAATGAACGTAGTGACACCTTTCTCTTTCTTGACACGCTGCCAAAGACCTAATTGGCAAGGAACTTTACAAGGCCAAACAGAAACATGGAGTCAGAACCGAAATGCTGAGAATTGAACAAAGTTGCTTCCTGCAACGAGCACATCCATTTGCTCCACTTTTATACCCTATGGGAGGGGCCAATTATCTCCAAGCCTTACTCCCAAGTAGTCCTTCTCCTCTGTAACTGTTCTTGCCTTCTGGCAGCTCTGCACATGCATGCATTGAGAACAGGCTCCCCCGTTCCTCTGCCTCGCTCATGTCAGCCTCTGGAGGCTCTGGAGTCAGCACAGACCTCCCAGATAGCCCGGGCTGGATCCCTGCCTCTGGCACCGAGCCTTCTCCAGACTCCAGGCCTGGCCCATGTTCCTCCCCAGCCTCCTCGCTGTCCAACTCTGCTGTCAGCTCCGCAGGCCGCTGGCGGACCACAACACTATCCCTCACCGCAGGGCCCTTCCCCCGGGTCTGGCAATCCAGATGCGGTCGTGACAGGAATTGGTCACGGAAGGCTTTCACCAAAACAGGAGCATGTACAGAGGTCGCATCCTCCCAGGTGAAGTCCTCTGGCCCATATCCCTTCCACTCAATGAGGTACTGGAACCGGCCTTTCAGCCACCGGGAGTCCCGAATGCTGGTGACCTCATACTCGGGCGGTCCATCTCCGTCACATGGCGCTGGCTGGGGATGGTCAGGTTGGCGGAGCGGACAGGCTGGCCGTTCTGGAACAAGGAGGGATCTATGGAAGACAGGATGGACACGCATCAAGCGTGGCAATGTCAGGCAGTAGGCGACCGGGTTGATGACTGCCTCAACAGGGAACGGGCCAAGGTACCAGTGATCTAGCTTCCTGACCGGCCGGTCTGATGGAAGGTGCCTGGTGGACAACCAAACGCGATCCCCCACAGCCAACGGTGGCATCGCCCACCGAGAGCGGTCCGCGACTTGTTTGTAGTCCTCCTTGGCCTTCTCAAGATACCGTTGCACCAATTGATGGATGGCCTGCAACTCAGACAGAAAGTCATTCGCTTCCAGAACCGGTGAGTCAAGTTGCGTGAGAGGAAAGAACCAAGGATGATATCCCACATTGGCTAAGAAAAGGGTCATTTGGGTGGAGGTGTGCTACAAGTTATTAAAAATGCAAACTCTGCTACTGCCAAATACTCCGACCAATTGTCTTGTTGATGGTTCATGAAGCAGTGCAGGTATTGCTCCAGGATCCTGATTACTTTTTCAGTCCCGCCGTCAGTTTCTGGATGATGCGCTGATGACAGGCAGATTTTCACATCTAAGGCTGTCATCAGTCCTTTCCAAAACTAGGCTGTAAATTGGGCCCCTCTGTCTGAAACAACCGTATCAGGTAGGCCGTGCAGCCGAAAGACATGTTGGATAAACATGCGGGCAGTGGCGCGAGCTGTCGGTAACCCACGACATGGAATAAAATGCGCCATCTTCGTCAGCATGTCTACCACCATGAACACGGTCGTGAATCCAGAAGACAGAGGCAAATCCATCAAGAAGTCCATGGAAATGGCGCCCCAGGGTCTCTCCGGTGTCAGCAAGGGCTGGAGCAGCCCTGGGGGGGCTCCCGTGGCCGACTTGGCCTGTCGGCACCATACACAGGACGTGATGTAGGCCTGGACATCGTGGCAGAGTCGGGGCCAACAGAAGGTCCGAGAAATTAAGTTCAATGTCTTAAAGAGGCCAAAGTGCCCTGCCGCAAGGTTATCATGGCACTGTGACAGGATAAACAGGTTGCGGTGGTGAGGCCCCTCCTCAAGAAGCCATCCCTGGATCCAGCAGATTTAAAAAACTTTCATCCAGTCTCCAACCTTCCCTTTGTGGGGAAGGTTGTTGAGAAAGTGGTGGCGCTCCAACTCCAACAGCTATTGGATGAAACGGATTATCTGGATCCCTTTCAATCAGGTTTCAGGCCTGGTTATAGTACGGAAACTGCTTTGGTCGCGCTGATGGATGATCTCTGGTGAGCCCGAGATCGAGGTTTTTCCTCCATCTTGGTGCTGCTTGACCTCTCAGCTGCTTTCGATACCGTCGACCACAGTATCCTTCTGTGTAGACTAAGGGAGCTGGGAGCGGGATTGCAATGCGCTCTACATGGGGCTACCCTTAAAAAGTGTCCGGAGACTACAGTTAGTCCAGAATGCAGCTGCGCGAGCAGTTGTGGGTGTGCCAAGGTACACCCCCACGAGTTCCATCCTTCGCGAGCTGCACTGGTTGCCGATTGCGCTCCGGTCACAATTCAAGGTGTTGGTTGTTACCTTTAAAGCCCTACATGGCTCAGGACCAGTTTATCTGTGTGACCGCCTTATACCACATTTCTCCCATCGACCAGTGAGGTCGCACAGGGTTGGCCTTCTTCAGGTCCCGTCGGCCAGACAGTGCCGGCTGGCGGGACCGCGGGGGAGGGCCTTCTCTGTAGCCGCTCCGACTCTGTGGAACCAACTTCCCACCAAGATCCGTACTACCCCCACCTTACTGGCTTTCCGTAAAGCCGTTAAGACCTGGCCTTTCCAGCAGGCCTGGGGCCAATAGTTGTCTGATTGGCCCATGTACTGTATGGTTGTGTGAATGCTTTATTTTAATATGGATATGGTTTTTTAAATTGTTTTTATATGTTTTATTTTTATTTTTTATATGATGTAAGCCGCCCAGAGTCCTTCGGGAGTTGGGCGGCATATAAATTTTAGAAATAGAAATAGAATAGAATAAACCCCGGAGTGGCCCTACCGGTACATAGAGTCTATCTCGGTACCTCAAGAGGTCCTCGATAAACGTCCAGGGAGAAGTGGGCCCTACGTCTCCCTTCCGTTACTCCACTTAAGCATCCTGCTGCTGCGCTTCCTGGATCTGAGCCCGTAAGTCCACTGGCTCCTGAACCACGGAGAATGACTCGATGGGCAGAATTGTCCGGGGCAGAAGCGGGTCTTCGATGTGGGAATACTCAGGTTTCCGCGAGAGCGCATCCACTCCTTGGTTGCACCCACTGGGGATGTAGGTGACACGGAAATTGAACCTGGCAAAAAAGAAGGACCACTGGATCTGGCGTTGGTTCAGTTTCTGAGCGTTCTGCAGAAACTCTAGGTTTTTGTGGTCCGTCCCGACTTCAATCTGATGTCAGGCCCCCTCCAGGTGATGTCTCCAGGCCTCAAATGCTGTCTTAATGGCCAGTAGCTCCTTCTCCCATATGGTATAGTTGTGCTCGGAAGAGTTAAGCTTCCGCGAATAATACGCACAAGGGAAGAGAGTACCACTAGACGCGTGAGCCTGGAGTAACACTGCTCCAACAGCAACATCCGACGCATCCGCTTCCACCACAAACGGACGGTGGGGGTCAGGATGTTTCAAGATAGGCTCCTTCATGAAGGCCTGCTTCAAGGCCTGGAATGCCTGCTGCTCGGGGGTACTCCACCAGAATGGGACTGTTTTCTGCAGGAGCCGAGTGAGGGGCATGGTCAAGAACGCGAAGCCAGGGATAAAGGTCCGATATTAGTTTGCAAACCCAAGGAGTCGCTGGACATCCTTCACTTGTTGGGGAGGTTGCCAACTACGCAAAGACTCGACCTTGCTCCGCTCCATTGCTATGCCCTTGGGAGAGATGCAATGTCCCAGGAACTCGATGGTGGTCTGATAAAACTGGCACTTTTCCAGCTTCGCATACAGATGGTTCTCCCGAAGCCATTGCAGGACCAGGCAGAGGTGATGTTGTTGACTCTCCCGGGAGGCCGAGTAAATAAAAATGTCATCCAAATAGACAACGACAAACTGGTCCAAGAGATCCCGGAAGATGTCATTCATAAAATGTTGGAAGATGACGGGAGCATTGGTCAACCCAAATGGCATGACCATGTACTCAAAATGTCCATACCTGGTGCCGAACGTCATCTTCCATTCATCCCCGGCCCGGACCCGAACAAGATTGTAAGCTCCGCGCAGGTCCAACTTGGTGAACACAGTAGCCTCCCGGAGCTGTTCTAACAGTTCGGGAATCAGGGGCAGAGGATACCAGTTGCGCACTGTGATTTCGTTCAATTTCCGGTAATCGCAACAAAGCCGCAAGCCTCCGATCTTCTTTTTTACAAACAGTACTGGAGCGGACAGGGGTGACGACGAGGGCCGAATAAAACCCCAAGCCAGGTTTTTGTCCTCAAAGTCCCGTAACGTGGCCAATTCAGGGTCTGACATTGAATACAAACACTGGGAGCGGCGCGTCCAGAATTAAATCAATGGGGCAGTCGTACGGCCGGTGCGGGGGCAATTGGTCCACCTCCTGTTCACTGAAGACATCCGCAAAGTCTGAGAGGTTGGAAGACCCAGCACCTGGCTGGCACAGACTTGGCGGGTATGGTCCACACATTGCAGGCTCGGGAATGAGATGAAGTTCTGGGACCAAAGGATGTGTGGATCATCCAAGCCAAGCCCAAGACCACAGGGAAATGCAGGCCAGAAGTGATATAGAACTGGATGGCCTCCTCATGAGAACCGATGTTCAGGCGCACGGGTTGCGTGGCAGCCTTAATAGGCCCAGACAGAAGCACCCGACCATCAATGGTCTCCACGAGCATGGGAGGATCAACCATACACAGAGGGATGGCAAATTTGGTGGCAAACGCCTCGTCCATGAAGTTTGTGGTGGCTCCGGAGTCCACCAAGGCGTGAACTGGAATCCCCTGTGGGCTATTGCAGAGGAAGACTCGTGCTGCCAGAATCAAGTGACGGGGGGGTCCAGGATCCACATCCGCTGGGCGTGACTCGGTGTTGGTGCATGCCCGACCCAGGGTCTCCCCTAGATCGGGCTCAGGGTGTTTCCCGACAGGGTTGTCTGTGGCTGTGGGGCAGGCCCAGGAGCCGACGCCCCTCGTCGCTTCTCGGGGTAAGAGGCGGCCATGTGTCCAGGTTCCCCGCAATACAAACACAACCCCCCTGAGTGCCGTCTGTCTTTTTCAGTTACTGACAGACGGGGTCTGGCTGCGCCTCTTTCCATGGGCTCCTCCCGTGGATCCTGGGTCTCACACATGACTGGTACCGCCCGGGTCTCCTGGGAGGCATGATGACTGGTCCATCTCTGCAACCTCACATCAATTCTGAGGCACAGATGAACCAGCGCGTTGAGAGTCGGAGGAATATCCACACGGACCAACTCGTCCTGTAACTCCTCTGACAACCCATCCTGGAACGCATCCATGAGGGCAGCCTCGTTCCAGGCCAAATCCTGGCTAAGCAGGTGGAATTCACTGATGCATTCCTGCAGGGGTTGCCGGCCCTGCTTCAAGACCTTCAGACCTAGTAGCTGTCTGCGTTTTGATGGGGTCCTCATACATAAGTCTGAGGTGTTCCCGATACCCCCTGAAGTCATCCAAAAAAGGACTATCCTGGACCAACAGGGGCATGGCCCAGCAAGCCGCAGAGCCGGAGAGCAGGCTGATCATAAACCCCACTTTATCCCTGTCAGTGGGGAAGTCTTCAGCTCTCAGGCTGATAAAAAAGCTGGCATTGTCCCAAAAAAGCCGGGAAGATGTCTTGTTTGCCGTCAAACTTATCTGGCACAGCTACCGGGCATTTCCTCTGAGGAGGTGGAGCAGCATGGGCTTGGGCCTGACCCACCTGGCCAGCCAATAGGGCTAGCTGTTGATTAAGCTGCATGTTCTCGGCATGCAGCTGCTCCATCTTATTAGAGGTTTGTTTGTAGTTTGGGCAGGAAGCAAACTGTTCTGACCTAGGCTTCCTGATAAAATAATACAGCACAAACGGAGTCCCAAAAACCTCTTTTTATTTTTAACGGCTGTGAATTAAGTTCATTCCCAGCTGTAATAAGTCCCAAACAATGATAACTAGTCTGACAGAAGTCTTTCGGAAGAAGGCAGATAAGCACGAACCTTTCTCTTTCTTGACACGCTGCCAAAGACCTAATTGGCAAAGAACTTTGCAAGGCTAAACAGAAACACGGAGTCAGAACTGAAATGTGAGAATTGAACAAAGTTGCTTCCTGCAACAAGCACATCCGTTTGCTCCACTTTTATAGCCTATGGGAGGGGCCAATTATCTCCAAGCCTTACTCCCGTCCTTCTCCTCTGTAACTGTTCTTGCCTTCTGGCAGCTCTGCGCATGTGCGCATTGAGAACAGGCTCCCCCTGTTCCTCTGCCTTGCTCATGTCAGCCTCTGGAGGCTCTGGAGTCAGCACAGACCTCCCAGATAGCCCGGGCTGGATCCCTGCCTCTGGCACTGAGCCTTCTCCAGACTCCAGACCTGGCCCATGTTCCTCCCCAGCCTCCTCACTGTCCGACTCTGCTGTCAGCTCCGCAGGCTGCTGGCAGACCACAACACTCACATCGCACACCCGTACAGGAATGGGAAGTACCCAAGGGCCCCTGGTCACAGATACATATAGACTTTGCAGGACCTATGGCTGGACAAACCTTCCTGATCATGGTTGATGCCTATTCCAAATGGCTAGAAGTCATCCCCATGACCACCCTAACAACAGATGCAACCATTCAAGCATTGCGAAGAATATTTGCAACCCACGGCCTACCCGACGTCGTTTCTGACAATGGCCACCACTGACCACCAAGACCATGGAATCCTTCCTGGCAGAGCAAGACATAAGGCATGCTCTGGTGGCCCTTTCATCCTGGCCAGCAATGGGCAAGTAGAAAGAATGGTGAGATTGACCAAGGAAACGCTCAGCAGAATGGGACCGGGGAACTGGCAAGAAAAGATTGACCAGTTCTTACTAGCGCAGCATATCACTCCCAGCGCAACCACCAACAGAAGCCCAGCCGAACTATTAATGGGACAGAAATTAAGGTCCCGGTTAGATAGACTGCACCCAAACTATCACCCCAAGAAACCCCTGGACTCTGCCCGGCCAACCAGATCGTTCAAAATAGGCAATCTGGTCTTCGTCCACAATTATGCAGAGTACCCAACTTGGGTGAGAGGTAGAGTAGTGGCTGCCACTGGTCCCAAATCATACAAGATGGAACTGGACGATGGCCGAGTGTGGAGAAGGCACATAGACCAACTCCGGAATAGGTTGGGAGAGTCCTGGGTGAGACAACCAGACAACCAGGAACTCCAAACAGACGCTGGCCAAACCCAAGGACATTTCGAGTCTCTGCCCCAACATACAATCCAAACAACTGGGAAACCGTCACCGGAGAACCAGTTCTAACTACTGGAAACCAGGACACCCTGCTCTCAAGCCCAAGGGAGGTGCGCGGACACTTACCTGGAGACGACGACGTCCAGCGAAGTGATCTGGAACCAGAGGACAGAAGTACCAGGCTGGAGACCACCACACCCAGCAGAGAATTCGAGGAGGTTCCATTGAGAAGTCCAGGAGAGACAGCAGGCCTGACCGCACCGGCCGCCGTCCCCGGAACAACTGTACCACGGAGGTCCAGTAGGAACGTTAAACTCCCCGCCTACCTGTGGGACTACGTGACTCTTGTAAATCACTGATTGGACAAGCCTTAACCTAGTAGGGGAGGGGTGTTACATACGGATGTACGTAGCCCGGATTTGCATGGCCGCCGCTGATTGGCTAATCTAGTGGCAGGAAAAATAAACAGCTGTCAGTGACCGGCTAGCCTGCCGGAGCTCTTTAAATAGAGAGCCCTGGCAGCCTAGCCGGCAGTTCGTACATCGCGGCTAGGGAAATAAAGGTGCTGAAAGTCTCCCGCATCCTGTCTCTTCTTCACTGCGCCCCTTATCTAACACCTATCACCTGAATCAGAGTACAAATGAGTGTGGAATCTTCTTGGAACTGCTGAAAACATTGCATTATAGACAGGAGATGGGTGGTTTGTATTCCTCCCCCTCTGTTGAGGAAGGACTGTTCAATTCTAACATAGATGGCCTCTTTTACTCCTCTTTCAAACCCATGGTCCTTTATATCCAGAATGTGGACTTTATTTCTTCAAAAGAGTGACCTTTGTCTTTCAAATGCAAATGGACCACTAAATCTTGTCCTCATGGTTTTATTCTCCTATGTTGTACCATGCATTTGTAGTTGTTTTGTTTCTCCAATGTATAGATCTGCACATGTCTTATTCCATTGGAGGCATATATCATGTTGCTCAATTTGTGCCTGGGTGTTTTATTCTTGGGGTGGACAAGCTTCTGCCTTAGTGAATTCTTTTTTTTTAAGTTTGTTTATTGAATTTTAACATTAAAAACAAATATACATTCATATTCTTCTATCCTAAAACATCGACATCTATTTGGTTATTTACATACGTTATTTCATCTCATTTAAATTAGTGTGCAATTATTCACACTTACATCTACATGTACAAAAAATATACATCTACTTATTTTTCCTATTTTCCAACCAACTATACAGTTTTTCCCACACCATATAATATTCTTTTTCTTCACGATCTTGCAACTCTAAAGTCAATTTTACCATTTCTGCACAATCCATTATTTTCTTTATTATCATGTTTTCGGGGGGGGGTATTTTCCAATTTCCATGTTTGTGGGAAAGCTATTCTGGCTGCTGTCAAAATATGAATTATAAGATATTGTATTTCTCTGGCCCATGAGCCTCTGAGAATCCCTAGTAGATACATCTCTGGTTTAAATTCGATTTGCGAGTTTGTTATTTCTTGTAGCCATACTCTTATTTTGCTCCAGTATTTCTTTGCCTCTGGGCAAGACCACCACATATGATAGTAGGTGCCTTGTTCTTATTTACACTTCCAGCATCTTGGGCTCAAATTTGGATATATTTTGGCTAGTCTAGCCGGTGCTAAATGCCAACGGTAGTACATTTTATACAAGTTTTCCTTGTACGAGGCCGACATAGTTAATTTGTAATTTTTGGTCCATAATTTTTCCCAGTCTTCCAATTGGATGTTGTATCCAAAATTCCTCGCCTATGCTATCATGTTGCCTTTTACAACCTCCTCTTCCCTGTCAATTTGCAATAAATAATTGTACATTTTGGTTATAAATTTGTCTTCGGGTCCTAGGAGGATTTTATCTATCGGCTTCCGCTCCCTATCAATACCAAATTCTTCCATGTCTTTTTCAAATCTTGTTTGTAGTTGTAGATATGGCCACCAGTCAATACTTATTCCTTGTTCTCTCAGTTCCTGATTGGATTTCAAATTTCCTTGATCGTCTATTAATTGATTATATCTTCTCATTTTAGTTATGGTTAAGGTGTTCGGATAAGTCACTGCCTCCATTGTGGATAGCCATCCTGGTATTCTGATGTAATGCTTTTTCCTGACTTTCCTCCACACCTGTAGTAATGCATCTCTTAATAAATGATTTTGGAAAAATGACTTTTTTGTATTTTTTTCTGTGTTCGGATAAGTCACTGCCTCCATTGTGGATAGCCATCCTGGTATTCTGATGTAATGCTTTTTCCTGACTTTCCTCCACACCTGTAGTAATGCATCTCTTAATATATGATTTTGGGGTAATGCTATTTCAAGGCAATAAATTCTGCTTTAAGATGTATTTGTCTTATATTCTAATTGAATGTAATTCTTGGCTTACTCTACCCTGGCAGTATGCGAGCTTGATTAGTAAAGGAGCTCAGTGTAGGGTAAGACATTTGTAAACCAAACGATGTTTGCCACCATTGTAAAAAAAAGAGACATGGGAAATGTTACTAATTTGGTGTGTTTATCTTGAGATAAATTAGATAGATAGATAGATAGATAGATAGATAGATAGATAGATAGATAGATAGATAGATAGATAGATAGATAGATAGATAGATAGATAGATAGATAGATAGATAGATAGATAGATAGA
>QLTV01001361.1:62785-78378 GCA_003457575.1 Thermophis baileyi | reverse complement strand
TGGTTTTTATTCTCGTTAATAAACATTTCCATTTCTTTCTTAATTTGCTTAATATATTCCTTTTCTTTCAAAACCTGCATGTTTAGCATCCATCGTCTAATTTTCTTCTTATCACCCTTCCAAATTATTTTTAACAGATTATGATTTGCCCATTCATTAGTAACTATTTCTATGGAATTTATATTATTTTCTATTTCCTTATTTGTCCAGACCATATCTATTCTGGACCAGGATTTATGTGGGTTGGAGTAAAAAGTGTATTCCTTGACTTCCCGGTTTATATCTCTCCAACAGTCCCTTAAATTTAGTTCATGGCTCATTTCAAAAAATGATTTTGGCAAGGTTTTTTTTTTCCTCATGTTTTTATTGTCACTTATATAATCTTTCTTCACGTCCACAATTCCATTGAAATCCCCGAGTATACAAATATTTTCCATGCCCGTTTCTATTATTTTTTGATGCAACCTAGCATAAAAAGTTTTCTGATCCTCATTTGTGGCATAAATTACCACTAATAAAATATGCATTTGTTGTATCTTAATCTGTAACATTAAAATTCTACCTTTATCATCAGCATAGATTAGTGAATTCATGTATGCTGTGTTGATTGAAAATCCTCCTGAGCTTTTCAGATATTTTTGCAACATATAAAATGATAATATTGCTTCATTTGTTGTTCTGTTCTTTGTCTGTTATACAGGAGCTCCTGCTGAGTGTTTTTCTGGATTTGATGAAAGTCCAGTTGGATAGCCACAGGTTCTGATGGTTTCCTTGAATGTTTTAGTCCTTTTTCCTCTTTACTGGTAGGCAAACTTTCGGCCTGGTGGTATAGGGTTCTGATCACTCCCATTTGGTACTCATGTGGGTGGTGAGAATCAAAATATACTAATCTATGTGTGTGGATTTTCTGTAAATGTCAAGGCTTCTGTCTTCCTTAATGTGCATTGCACAGTCCACGAAAGCCAGACTGTTTTCCTTAACACCTTCCTGTGTGAACCTAATGTATATGTCCCCAGAGTTGATGTGTTTGGTGAATGCTTCTGCTTCTTGAGTTTTAATCTTGACCCACATACCTATACCAGTGAGTGAATGGAATTCCTGTGAAGAAGTTTGGGGCTTTGGTTTCTATCTCTTCCATGTAGAGATTGGCTACAATGGGGAACACAGGTGAGCCCACTGTGTAGCCATGTTTTTGTCCGTAGGAACCTTCATTGTATTTAAAATAGGTAGCGGTCAGACAGAGATCCAGCACATACAGTATGTGATCTGGGCTGAGGTTAGTTCTGTTGCCTAGTGTGCTGTCTTGTAGCAGTCATTTTTCACTACCATGACAGCTTCAGTTGCTAGAATGCAGGTGAAGAATGAAGTCACATCATAAGAAATCATATTTTCATCCATATCCAGTTTTAGTTTTTAAACCTTGCTGATGAAGTCCTGTGAATTGTTAGGAAGAATATTTTTTTCTGAAAAAGCAGATTAAAGAGGAATATCAAAGAAAAGAATAAACACATGTAGTATTTCAAAGTTGGTCATACTGGGCTAGGTAAAAAACACTGTCAGACCAAGAATAACATTTCACTCTAGAAATCTAAACTTCAGATTGGCACATCCTGATTCAGTCACATTGATAAAGAACAATGTTTGTACTCAGGGTTGAAATGAGAGGTCTTTGCTTCTCTCTGAGCTTGGTTGTTTTCTTGCAGATGTTTCATTACCCGAACTAGGTAACATCATCAGTACTCAGTCATATTGCCCAGTCTGCAGCAGTTTTCTCCAGAACAGTCATGTTTTTCACTCCTGTTTTAAAGATGGATAAACTGAAGCAATAATCTGTCTTTCTTTCACACACGCATATTTCATTGCTACTGTTATTGTAGATTGTCAACTGAAGGACAGGTATCCTCCAGGGGTGCTTGAGAGGTTTTGCCACAGCAACATATGTTCAGCGGGGAATAGAAATGTGGTATTTTACAAGCTGGGAGAATAGTTGACAGTGAAACGAAGAACTATGAGTTATGCCAGAAGGAACATAAAATAATGAAGGTGAACATTCAAGCATCGAAATGGCAGGGAATATCTGGAGGAAAACAAATACTTAGCAGGAGTATTTGTACTTAAATACTTAAGAAGCAGATGCAAATGAGAAAAAAAACTTTACCATCAGCTTGCAAAAATGGAATCCGAAACTCAGTGTTGCTGTTTTCACTGATCCTGATCAAGTCTAGTCAAGTCTAATTTTACTATAGGTCACTGACCCAGAAATCATCAAAGTAAATAAATAAAAGTATTATAAGTAATAGAAATTATAAAGTAACATGCATGATAAAAAGGCCTATAGCATAACCTACTTAGCTGTCAACAACACACAAATTCTTCAGGCTACCAATGTAAAGCCTACAAAAGCATGGGCTATCTTGGGATCTTTATCTACCACAAGAAGCTGCACATGGGATTCTTCTGTCTGACATGGAAATGGGCTAAGAAGAGGTGTCAGTAGCTCATTGCAGTTCTCACAGTAAAAATGGCAGTACAGTGGTACAACACTATGATTGAATGCTCCCATCTCTATACGGACAAAGTCTTTCAGCAGAGGGGATTTTTGGTTACCCTCCAACATTGTTGATGGTAGGATATCAAGCCACAATAGTATAAAGGCCGTCCAAAAAAAGAAGGAAGGAAGGAGATGGGAATGAGAAGGAGGGAAAGAAGGAAGGAAAAAAGGGAGGAAGGAAAGGAAAGAAGGAAAGGAAAGAAGGAAAGGAAAGGAAAGGAAAGGAAAGGAAAGGAAAGGAAAGGAAAGGAAAGGAAAGGAAAGGAAAGGAAAGGAAAGGAAAGGAAAGAAGGAAAGGAAAGGAAAAAAGGAAAGGAGAGGAGAGGAGAGGAGAGGAGAGGAGAGGAGAGGAGAGGAGAGGAGAGGAGAGGAGAGAGGGAGAAAGGACAGAAGAGGGAGGGAGGGAAGAAGGAAGGAAGGAAGATTATGAGAGGGAGGAAGGGTCTGAGGGAAGTCCTGCCTTAGCACTTGGCCACCATCAGCCTTGCTGCCCTTTCGCCATCCCCTTGCCCCCTCTTCTCCTGGTGGTCTCCCATCCTATAGCTGAGGATGCTTTGGTTACAAAGCCAGGTCTCCTTGCAAACAGAGGGAGTGGGCCTCCCTCTAACCCAGACACTTCGCCCTCCTGCACACACCATGAGCAACCTGGCCAAGGGGAACGAGCACAGCAGCAGCAGCCTCGAGGAGGAGGTAAATGCAGCCAGGCACCCCCTCGGGGAGGCTGGGCTGGGCTGGGCTGTGGGGTCCCAGCGCCCTGGGAGCTTGAGGGGTGGGCTGGGTGCTTGCCCTCCACTGCCCCAGGCAACAGGGGGGTCCTCTGTGTGCCTTGAGAGGGATGGCAAGCCTCTGGTGGACAAGGGTTTGGTGCTCGACCTGGTCTTGCCTTCCTCCACTGGAGATAATGGATCCCCCAAGCCCCACCCGGGCCACAACAGGTGCCCCCCCAACGCGAGTGATGTTGTGCTGGCCATGCCCATCCCAGCCACACCCACCCAATTGGCCACACCCACCCAGCTCCCCTGAGGTCAACCACAACCCTGATGCGGCCCTCAATGAAATCGAGTTTGACGCCCCTGATCTAAAGGATAGTATATATAATTGATCCTCCTTTAGAGATCACAATTGGAATCAGAGCTTTGTCATTAAGTCAAGTAGTTATGATTGTATTTTATTTTTCATCAGTCCCCCACTATTTGGAATCGTCATCCCAGGTATGGGATAATTAACAAGGGAATTACTAATTATATTTACATCCATTGGAGATGAAAGAATCACAGGGAAGTAATCGGAGTAATCACCAAAAGAATATGGTGATGCCACCAGCTTTGAGTGTGCTCAGTAAAGGCTGGTTAATTCAATTTCTCTCCAATATCTCTGGTCTCCAAGGTGATGATGAGAAAACTACAAGGATTTTTATAAGTAACCTCTCCTTTGCCTGACTTGTTTCCCCATCCCTCGTAGAGTAAAAAGATTGGAGAGAAAGGGATTACAAAAGTGTAAGTAGACACATACTAGAGAATATACCAACTTATTTGCATAGCATACACCAGGCTGCTGGTGCCATACATATGCCTTTCCATGTATATTTTCTATTGTGTATTTGCTTACTGTCTTGTATTTTTTTAATCTTGTGCTCTGCAAGTAGGGGAGGGGGAGAAAAACAACAAATAAAGTACAGGACAATGCATATTGATTATAATGCTGAACTTGTGACTGAGGGACACTACAAAGGTTGTACATGGAGGCATTAGTTGTCAAGCTATTTTTCAGCACCATTGTAACTTTGAATAAGGCAAGAAAATATATATGTACCAAATCTTGGGGTTGAAACATCATTTTAGTCAATATCTGAAGGTACATACCATGCCATTGTTTTTAAGATGCCAGCATCCAAATGTAGAGCAGCATTAGCACACATTTTGTTACCTGAAATAATTTTATTAAGAAAACAGTTTGAACTTTGTCCAATTTCTTATAGTTGACACTTGGATTTAAGTATGCTTTACAGAGGACATATGCCAGCATCTTGGCTTCCAAAAGCTTCAAAGTAGTTGGTACATACAGAGCTTCTCTAGATAAAAAGAAATGATTGCTACAGCATTCAGTGCAACCTCAGAAATAGGAGTATGTCAGTTCTCAGAATAATGCAACATAAATCTCAAGCATTTAAAACAAGGCACTTGTTTCAGTTTTGTATCTTGTGAAAGTCAAACACTATTTTATGAAGCCCTATGAAAACCACATGACCTTTATTTTGCCATAGTTAATTGAAATGGAGCTCCCTCTGAAGAATTGGATATTGTGCTCCAGAACATAGGCACTGCAACCACACAGAGCCCCTCCTTGAGGCAGTTGGGTAGTCTAGAAATATAAAATATAAAGAAAAAAACAGAAAAAAACCTGCTTCATAGATCCTATTAAATGGCATTTTTGAGTGAACCCAGAGTATGCCCTCCTGTTTCTGGTGGGATATATACAAACAAACAGGGAGAGTTAGTCCTTCAAATAATCTGGCCCCATGCCATAAAGGACTTTATGAGTCACAACTGGTACCTTGAATTCTACCCAGAAACAAACTGGGAGCCACAGCAGCTGGCAGATCATAGATGTAAAATTGGCATATTGAAGTGTATCCATAACTGCTCACACCTCTGCATTCTTGACTCCTTGTAGCTTCCAGATCTTCAAAGACAGTCCCACTGCAGTAATCCAGTCAGGAAGTAACTTTTTTTTTTACATCCCCCACAGATACCCCATAAATATGAGCCAACTGTGCAGCGGCAGCCAAAAAAGCCAATGCAATCCTAAGTTGAATTAACAGAGGGATTCAATCAAGATCAAGTGAGGTACTAATACCACTCTATAAAGCCTTAATAAGACCATACCTAGAATACTGCATCCAGTTTTCGTCACCACACTAAAAAAGATGTTGAGACTCTAGAAAAAATGCAGAGAAGAGCAACCAAGATGATTAGGAGACTGGTGACTAAAACATACAATGAACAGTTGCAAGTACTCGACATGGCTAGTCTAGTGAAGAGAAAGACCAGGGGAGACATGATAGCAGTGTTCCAATATTTGAGGGACTGCTACAGAGAGGAGGGGGTCATGCTATTTTCCAAGGCACCTGAAGGCCAGACAAGGAATAATGGATGGAAACTGATCCAGGAGAGATTCAACCTAGAAATAAGGAGAAATTTTCTGACAGTGAGAACAATCAACCAATGGAACAGCTTGCCTTCGGAAGTTGTGGGAGCTTCATCACTGAAAGCTTTCAAGAAGAGACTGGACTGCCTGTTTGGGTGGAGAGTTGGACTAGAAGAACTACAAGGTCCCTTCCAACTCTGTTAATCTGTATCAATAAATTGATCAGAAAAGACCTAGCCTGCCAGAATCTGTGTTTGGAGTTTCTTACTTAAAATTGAGATCCTATCAAAAATGTCTCGATATAAGTACATTTTTTAAAATATTGTTGTTACTGTCAGGTACCAACATCCAGTGGATTGGGTTTTTTTAAATAAAGAAAAATCATTACATCTTGAATTTAGTTTAACAAAATAAGACTTTTCAGTTAATACACGGGTATGATAGCTTTCTTCTGCAACAAGCTTACATTGTAATCAGATTAGTGAAATGCCTGAAAACCTTCTAACCCGGGGTGAAATGCTACCGGTTCGGACCAGTTCAGGAGAACCGTTAGCGGACATGTGGCCTGGTTTGCTGAACCGGTAGCGATGGCTGGCTGGCCACGCCCCCGAACTGGTCCCCCGGTCACCGCTCGCTCGCCCTGCCCCACCCAGTCTCTGCTCTGCAGCTTGCCTGCCTGAAGTGCTGCGCCCCTGGTCTGCCTGCCAGGTAAGCCTGCGAAGTCGCGGCCTACCCAGCTGCCCCTGCACACACACACACACCCCCACAATCCCAGCCTGCCTTCCCTACTCCATTCCCCATGGTCCGCAGCCCCGACATGCTTTCCTGCCTTCCATGCAGCCTTCCCGGTGTCCCCGTGGCCAGCTTGCGAAGGCAGGCAAGCGGAAGGCCATGTGGAAGGCAGGACAGCATGTCGAGGCCGCGGGGAAGGGAGCTAGCAGCCTACTCCCTTCCCTGCAGCCTTGCCATGCTTGCCTGCCTTCCATGCAGCCTTCCCGTCAGTCCCCCATGCCCGCTTGCCTTCCGAGGTCGGCATCCAGCTTGGCCAGCCAGTGGATGGGCGGGTGGCCCTTGGTGGAAATGCAGATGCTGAGAGGGGTGGCAGCAGTGCTCCAGGAGGACAAGCGGACATCCCGCGGCTGCTGCACATGTGCCCACCCCATTTCTGCAAAGGCAGAGCCCCCCCTTGCAGGGCGATCCAAAGAGGAGAGAGGGATGCTGCAGAAAAGGCTGCCTTCCACCCGGGCCCGCGTGCCTCCCGGGCCGGCTCCGCGAGGCTTGGGGCTCCGAAGCAGCCCACTGGCTTCCCACCCGGCCACCTGCCTGCTCTCTTTACAGATCGGCCTATCGACCGCTGCCGCCACTCTGGGAACTCAGCCCGTGGAGTCGCTTCCCGCCAGCGAAGAAGCAGAGCAAGAAGCACAGAAGCTGCTGGCGGCCACCATGCGGGGAGAGGGCCAGGCCCGGCCGTGCCACCGCGGAGCTTTCCCTTCGGCCTGGGCGGCGGTGCTTACCCGGGCAGGCCAGTGCGGGTAGCCCTTCATCTTGGCAAAGACCAGGTTGCCCCACTTGTAGTCGTGCCGGCTGGCTGGAGCGGGACATGGCACGGGCGGAGAGGCCGATGCAGCCCCCACTGAGGACGCCCTGGCCAAGCGATAGCCGTGCCTCCCCAGGCGTTCAGGCTGGCGGGCCACGGGAAGTCAAAGCGCCGAGGGAAAGGGGGATTGTGAGGGGGAGCCGCCCTCTCTGCGCCGAATTGGGACCATTAGGGGTAATCCTAGGAATTGGGTGAGCCGAGCTGCAGCTTCTTGCCTTCTTAGCTCAGGGAACGGCCGTTTTCTGCAGGAGGACGACTGCGGCGGGGGTCTACCGCCTGAAGTACAGCTTCCCCCCCCTTTTTTCCCTTTTAAATGAAAAATCGTTGCGATGCTGTCTAGTGTTTTGTGCTGTCCTGTGTCTTGTTCCAGCTTCATTGCTTTGATTTTGTGAAATGAAATCTGAAATATCAATAGTCTTGCAGATGGGGGTTTTTTTTCTGGTGGTTTTTTCTTTTAGTTTGGATTAATCTTGCAAATCCATTTAGAATTACTACCTTTTATATAGCTGACAATGTTAACAGTATCTGTTAACAGCCCATGGAGCCAGCACGGGAGGCACGGGTGGAAGGCTGCCTTTTCTACAGCATCTCCCTCCCCTCTTTGGATCACCCTGTGGGGGGGGCTCTGCCTTTGCAGAAACGGGGCGGGCAGTTTGTATGGAGGATTGGCGGGGGGGATGCGTGGCCCTCCGGGATGGAGAGCGGTGCAAGAGAAGGCTCCGAGGTTCGCTTGGGCAGTCAAGCCAGATGGCAGAGGGAAACTCAAAGTGTTGGGGGCTTCAGAAGGGCAGAATGTGCTTCAGAATGTGTAGCTCCTGGCTCTAACAGTGAGTGACATCAAGTTTGCCATGACCACCCGGGCACATGACCACCAAGCCACACCCATCAAGCCACACCCACAGAACCGGTAGGGAAAATTTTTAGATTTCACCACTGCTTCTAACCTCCATGATTATGCATCACCAGAGACATAGCATCTGGGTAGATATTTATTTTGGAGAGGAGAGGAGAGGGAAGGGGAGGGGAGGGGAAGGGAAGGGAAGGGGAGGGAAGGGAGAGGGGGGAAGAGGAGGGGAGGGCAGTGGCGGAGAGGGGAGGGCAGCGGAGGGGAAGGGAAGGGGAGGGGAGAAGAGAAGAGAAGAGAAGGGAGGGGGCGGGCGGGGGGGAGAGAGGGGAGGGCGGGGGAGGGGAAGGGAAGGGGAGGGGAGAAGAGAAGAGAAGAGAAGGGAAGGGAAGGGAATATATAATCTTTATTAAGTCATTTGACCATATCAAAAGTATAAAACTATAACAAATATACAAGTAGATATAAAGAAAACAATAGGACATATTTATAATAAATTGTCATCTCTACAGTTAAGCCCAATCTGATCTAAATATTCGGTCCTCTTCAAAATGGCATTTGATATAAAGAGTGTAGTCTAACAACAAATCTTATGCAGGTTTGTTCCCTGTAAAAAATAAGACAATATCTCCTGTGTGCCAGGTAATCTATCTCATTAAATTAAACATGCATCTGGCCTCTTAATTATCAACTTTAATTGACAACTTCATCTCATAATTAGATAGTAATTAATGGCTCTTTAAGTGCATTATTTCTTCTGAGCTGGGTTTTCTATTCTTGTCTCAGAAAATAAACATCCCCAACATCACAGGTTGTCTTCAACAATTAATGTACATTCCCAACTGCATTTTGTAGGTATTAAGCAGGAGGTGGAGAATATTCCACTCCAACCTGCGGGATATGTCTCCAGAAGGTACACATTAAAAAACAAGATCAGAAATATCTAGAATATAATAAATTAGGGAAATTGTTTGCAGCACTGGCAGAGAAAAAAAAGAGAGGGGTGGTGGTATATATCAGAAATGAAATAAAAGCCAACCTAGTCTATGCAGATCCTAAGGGAAGGGTATTACTGCTTGAATGGGGCGTTGGTCTTACCTGATACGCTCCTTCTCGTAGGGTGGAAATAGCATCTAGACATGGGTTGTCCTCGTCCGTTCATCCAATAGGACTGAGTCTTTTAAGCTGATTATTCCTGCCTGTGTGCCGGGAGCCCCAGCTTCATGAAGGCAGAAGACTGACTCGACGTGTGGTACTGCTGACAGATATGTACCCCTCTCACGATGGTACAAAAGGAAAGGTTAGTACAAAGGGAAAAAAAGGACACAGGCATGGACCAGGACCAGAGAGCAACCAGGGCGGGGCTAGATGCTATCTCCACCCTACGAGAAGGAGCGTATCAGGTAAGACCAACGCCCCTTCTCCATAGAGGGTGGAGCTAGCATCTAGACATGGGACATACCAAAGCCGTGTGTCCGAGGGTGGGCTGGTCCTGGGGCCAGAGACATTACTGTGAATGCACCTGCTGAAGAAACCTGTGGCCAAAGGCCGCGTCCGCTGAAGCGAAGGCGTCAATCTTGTAATGTCTTATGAAGGGCGATGGAGAAGCCCAAGTAGCCGCTCTACAGACCTCCTCGATGGAGGCTTGGGTCGCCCAGGCCGCCGTCGTTGCCGCGCTGCGAGTGGAATGTGCCGTCACTCGGGAGGGGCGGGGAAGAGAACTTAGATCATACGCCTTGGTGATGGTGCCCCTCAACCAACACCCAATGGTAGAGGGGGACACTTTGTGGCCCATTGTGGATGGCAGGAAGGAAACGAATAGAGACTCTGTTCTACGGATCTGAGACGTGCGTTGAATGTAGATTCGCAGAGCCCTGCGGATGTCCAACTTGTGCCATCTTTGTTCCAGTGGATGGGAAGGGTTAGGACAAAAATTAGGGAGGATGACCTCCTGGGCCCGATGGAACCAGGAATTGATCTTGGGAAGAAAGGAAGGGTCCAAGCGGAGCACCACCCTGTCCAGGTGGAATATGCAAAGGTCCTTTCGCACAGAGTGCAGCGAGTTCTGAGATCCGTCTGGTGGAGGTGATGGCTACCAGGAAGGCAACCTTGCAGGTGAGGAGATGGAGGGAAGCCTCGTGTAAGGGTTCACGTCTGGCGGAGGTGACTACCAGGAAGGCAACCTTCCAGGTGAGGAGACAGAGGGAAGCCTCGCGTAAGGGTTCATATGGTGCCGCCGTTAGAGAGTTAAGAACCCTGGACAGATCCCAGGTAGGGTATCTGTGGATGACAGGTGGACACAGATTGGTGGCCCCACAGATGAACCTCCTCACCGTGGGATGTACGGCCAGTGACTCCAGGGAGCCACAGGATAACACTGAGGACAAGGCCGCCACCTGCCTCCGGATGGTGTTAGGAGAGAGCCCCTAATCCAGGCCTGCTTGAAGAAAGTCAATGATGTTGCCAATGGAGAGTTGTACTGGTGAGTAGCCCTTTGTTGCGCACCACGCGCAGAAAGCCTTCCAGGAGGCGGAGTATATACATTTGGTGGATGCCTGAATGGCCCTGGCGCCTTAAGGCGCACCACTCAAGTGCCAGGCGGTCAGACAGTACCACCTGGGATCTGGATGGGCCAGCACCCCCTGGCTGAGCACAGACTCGGTGGCTGGTATCTGCCAGGGCTGTGATATTGACAGGGATATTAGATTCGCAAACCAGGCTCTCCTGGGCCAATGGGGGGCCAGGAGCAGGACCTCCACCCTCTCTTCCAGGATCTTGGTGATGACTCTGGCCAGTAGGGGAAGAGGAGGAAAGGCATAGAGTAGGCCGGGAGGCCAGCTGCAGCGAAGGGCGTCAGTGCCCTCCGCGTCCTGGGTCTTGTACCGCGAGAAGAATCTCAGGAGCTGAGCGTTCTCTGGGGTGGCGAACAGATTGACCTGTGGAAGACCGAAATGACATGTCAACTCGTGGAAGATATCTGGATGCAGACACCACTCTGCGTGGTCCACGTCTGACCGACTGAGCCAGTCCGCCTGGATGTTGAACTCCCCGGAGATGTGTGCAGCTGAGATGGAAAGCAGATGGCGCTCCACCCACAGACCCAGTCTCTTGGCCTCCCACATGAGGGAACGAGATCTTGTACCCCCCTGCCTGTTGATGTGGGCCTTTGTGCTCACGTTGTCAGTGAGCACCAGGATGTGTCTGCCGGATGTCAAATGTCGCAGTTGCTTCAGGGCCAGGTAGACAGCTCATAACTCTAACCTGTTGATGCTGTGACTCGCTTCCGCTCTGGTCCAGCGGCCCTGAACCATCGTGGTCTGGGAGTGGACCCCCCAACCTGACAGACGAGCATCCATAGTGAAAGCGAGCCTCACCAGCTCGTGGAAGAGACACCCTTTGGAGAGGGCCCTGGAGGACCACCAGAGGAGGGAGCGGCGCACCTCTGATGGGAGGAGAACCTTCACCATTGAGGAAGCCCACCCTGACCTCTGAAATGGGAGAAGAAACCATTGGAGGGCTCTGGAGTGTAAACATGCCCAGGGAATGATCAATATGCACGAGATCATTTTACCCAGGAGCGTGGAGAGAGATTGCAAAGGGACCCTATGCTAAGTCCTAATCACGGAGACTAGGTTTGTTATACCATCCTGTCGCTCCTGGGAAAGGTACACCTTACACTCCTGAGAGTCCACAATGGCCCCTAGGTGGTTTAGGTGAGTAAGTGGAGACAGGTGACTGTTCTCCATATTAATGGAGAACCCAAGTTGCCTAAGGTAGACATGGTTCGCCTGGACGTCCCACACCGCTTGGTGCCTGGACAGGGCCTGAATCAAATCGGGACGCCCCTGAAATGGGCCGCCACGACCGCCAGGACTTTGGTAAAGACCCTGGGGGCCGAGGATAGACCAAACGAAAGGGCAGCATATTGGAAGTGCACCCCTGCATAGCAGAACCTGAGATATTGACGGTGAGATGGTCGAATCGGAATATGCAGGTACGCTTCGGTAAGGTCTATCGAGGCAAGGAAATATCCCCTCCATACGCTACCAAGAATAGTTGCCAATGAGTGCATCTTAAACCGCCTGTAGCGAACGAGGTGGTTGAGGCGTTTTAGATCAAGAATCGCCCTCCACCCCCACCCCACCCCGAGGATTTTGGGACCACAAAAAGGATGGAGTAATACCCCTGCCCAATTTGGTCCACAGGCACCCTCTGGATGGCTTGAATGTCCAGGAGGTGGGCAATGGCCGAATCCATTAGGACCCATTTAGCGGGATTCTTGGACACAGGGCAATGAAGGAAAAACCTCGGGGGAGCGGAAAGAAATTCAATGGAGAGACCAGATCGAATGGTCTCCCGGACCCAAGCATCTGACATAATCTCCCATCGGTCAGCATAGAGGGCCAGGCGGCCGCCGATGGGAGGGTCAGATGGAGCCTCACTTGGAACATCAGAAGGGATGATCGCCGCCCCCATGAAATGGCCACTTGAATGGCCTGCCACCGCTAAATCTGTCTGAACCCTGTTGAGGCCTGCCCCCATACTGACCTTGGGGCCTGGGGGAGAATCCTGAAGAATCGGAGGCCCAAAAGGACCGCCTCTGATAAGGCATGTAGCGGAAGGACCCCCTCCTGGAGAAGCAGGGCAGAATCTTCCTTTTGTCCCTGGATTCAATGAGGATTGGGTCCAGGGACTCTCCAAAGAGCTGCTGACCTTTTAAAGAAGAGGAGGCCAGGCGCCACTTGTGTCGGGTGTCCGCCTGCCACTGCCACAACCAAAGCATACGTCGGGCCACCACGGAGGAACCGATGGCCCGGGAGGAAAACCTAGTGGCTTGGAAGGTGGCATCCGCTGAGAATTGGGCTGCAGCCAGGAGCTTGTTGATGTCCTGGTGAGAGCGTATGTCTTCGGTGGGAATTCTCTCTTGAAGTTGCTGAAGCCAGATGAGCGAAGTACAGGTGAAGAACGATGCTGTTGTCGAGGCACGAACCGACCAGGCAGCCGCCTGATGAGTCTTCAGGAGAGCTTGCTTCATCCTCCTGTCCTCGGGCTTGAGGAGCTCCTCTGATGCGCCTGGCATGAAGGTGGCCGAATGAATGGCCACGATTGGGGCATCCATCGAAGGCAGTTGCAGAGACTCCGCCAATTCCTGCTGTACGTTGAAGTATCTCTTGTCCAGTGACGATGGAATGGGACCTGAAGCGGGGGCGGCCCACTGCCGGCGAACAGCATCCAAGAAGAGAGGATTAGATGGAATAACATCGAGGTCAGCCATTGGTTCCACGAACAACAGATCAGTGATAGTACGTGGGACAGCAGTGGAAGATGGAGGAGGGTCGAGATTGGCAGAGGCCTTGGCCTTGAACAGAAGAAATTTAAACAGCGCTGACTGGAAGAGAGTCGATACCTGAGGCGGTTCAACAATCAGACACTCATCCTCCAAGAGATCAAGGCCCAAATGACCCTCGTCCTCCGACACATCTGAGCCAGAACCGGCAGAGCGCTCCGATGCCACGTAGCCAGAGGCCCTGACACTGGTGCCTGGGGCAAACCGGTCCTGGTCCTTGCCGAAGAGACGAGATCCACCAGAATACACTCAGTGGGACCCCCCCCCAATTGATGCATGCCCTCTGCAATGCCCTTACTGATGGCTGCTGAGATCACAGCCTGCATCTCAGCTGACATTGCAGGCCCTTGGGGGCCAGAAGGACCAGGTTGGTTGGGGTCATGAGAACCTGAAGCAGTTGGAGTGCCAGAGGCAGAAGGTTCTGCCCTGGGGATGGCCCCAGGTTGGGCTACTGAGGATTCCGCCGGTATCCCCCAGACCTCCGAGGGAGCCACTTGGATCTGATGCTGGTCCAATGATAATTGATCCAAAGGCAACCCTGAGATCGGAGACAGAGTTGGGGCTTCATCGCTATTCGGCTGAGGATCAGAGGATTTGCCTGACTGAGCGCACGACTTATCTAGTGCTCTGTCCCTGCGACGTTCATCCCGCTCAGCAGTTCTGGATCGCCTAGTCTGAGGATGGAGGCTGTGGGAATCCTTATGAGAGCTGGATGGCCCAGGTTTGTCTAGATTGGCCTCAGGCGGAGAGGTGTGCTTTGATTTGCTGGACTGCTTGCCACCTTTTTTTGGCCTTATCAGGCTTGTCAGCTAGAGAGCTCATGGTGATTGCAGGTGACATAAGGGAACTCACGTCCCTTGAGAATCTGTTAAAAGAAGGTGGCAATGTTATTCAGTGATTCATGCAAAAACAGATTCCTTTGTACAGACAGACAGACAGACAGACAGATAGATTTTTTTTTGTAATTATGTTATTATAATTAATTTGCCTTGTATTATATGGGCGCTTGCTGGTTACACCCAGGAATCAGCACAACAGGCAGGCCAGAAAGGTTAGAAAAGATCCCCAATAATAAAAAAAGAAGAAAAGAAGGTGAAAATTGCCTAAATTAGGCAGTGCCTATTGCCCCAGGGGACTCAAAATGGCTGCCAAGAACCAGAAAATGACTACCAGCAATGCTGGGACGAGGCAAGCAAGGTGCCTAAGTCCCTCCCCCTGCTGGTCAATTAGGGGAAGCCTCAAAATGGCACCAGGCGAAATATGCCCCTCTGTGAGTCGCTCTGCAGCCAGCGATAGCCTCGCTAGGCTGGAAGCGGATCTGGGCTAAGGGCAAGCCGACCAAAAGAAAACCAGGCACGAAAAAAGATTTCAAAGGAAACTTTCTTTTAAAATGGCACCCAATAATTAATAGCCTCCGAAATGGCGCCCGCGATTGCCAAGGAAAACGAGCACAGCTCCAGCAATAGAACCTATTACTCTGCCTGCACCCCCAGCCAATTCAAACCTGGAGCGGCAAAACTCCGGTGGCCAAATGGTCTGTTCAGGACTGCAGCTGCTCAGACTGGGCAGTCATTACCATTAGCTCCAGACCTGCCAGCCAGCTGCAACACACACACCGCGTGTGTGGGGGAGCGTAGAAAATCTCCTCCAGCCACCTTCCAGCCTCTGATTGAGGGCTCCCTCCAACAAAGAAACCTGTTAAAAAGCCATCAGCTGATAATTGGAGTGTAAAAACTCTGGCGGCAGCACGGAAGGCTAAGCACAGCCCCTCAGGCATAAATAGAGCCGCCTACAGGCAGACGAGGCAATCAGCTTTATCCAGCTAAATCTTAAGTACCGAGCAATTAAGAAAAAAGAAACAGCAATCCCAGTGGAGGGGCATCGTTAGCAACTCACAGTTTGTAGAGAGGTGGATAAAATCAGCAACTGGAAAAACAGCAATTTCTCAATAGAGGGAGAGCTAGCAAACCACACATCCGTCCTTGTCTGAGGACTGAGTGAATCTGGGGCTCCCGGCACACAGGCAGGAATAATCAGCTTAAAAGACTCAGTCCTATTGGATGAACGGACGAGGACAACCCATGTCTAGATGCTAGTTCCACCCTCT
>QLTV01001361.1:9345-24470 GCA_003457575.1 Thermophis baileyi | reverse complement strand
ATTTCTTGTGGGAATAATGAAAGGAAATGTGAAAAAGGAAATTTAGTATATTACACAACAGAGAATAACGGCAGCAAGAATCACATTTGCACAGAACTGGAAAAAAGACAAGATCCCCTCAAGCGCTATGATTGTAAAAAAGGTGCTGGAATGTGCTGAAATGAGCAAACTAACTATGGAATTAAGAGAGAGGGAGGAAACAGAGTATTATAAAATTTGGGATATATGGTATGATTGGCTCGAAAAGAAAAGTAAAATTAATGTATAAATTAAGATAAGAATGAAATATGTTATAAAATGGAATAAGATAGAGGAAATGTGATAGATGAATATGGGAATAAGAGAGAGAGAGGAAACAGGGTACTATAAAATCTGGGACAGGTGGTATGATTGGCTCGAAAAGAAAAGTAAAATTAATGTATAAATTAAGATAAGAATGAAATATGTTATAAAATGGAATAAGATAGAGGAAATGTGATAGATGTAATCATAAACTTAAAAGGTTGTTAATGTATATAATGTAAATAAGAGTAAAAAACTATGGGATAATAGGTAAAAGTGTATATATCAAATAGGAAAAGATAATAACTGTTTAGGTATATCACAATAGCCAAAACTAGGGAAATATGGAAATAAGAAATTATGATGGCATAAAACTGTATTAATGGAATTATATTTTATGGATAAGTGATATGTATGTTTGTTTTTATGTGTTGTAATGTTTGTTTACTTATGTGTTGGTTTTTAATGGGAAATTTACAATAAATTTTTTTTTTAAAAAAAAGGCATACAAATTAAAGTATTAGTCTATTTATGTTCTTTCTACAAGAACCCCTTTTCCTATTGTTTCAACAATGACAGATAAGCTTAAGAACATAAGCAGATTTGGAAAAAAATCAAGAGTGTGCAAGATAAAATGGGTAAAATAATTATGTATTTCATATTTCTAAACCACCCATCTCCCTGAAAGAGGGATTTTGGGGTCCATTGGCCTTCCCATGGAATCATTTGCTCTTCCATCTGTCTCTGATTAGTGTAGACCAGCGGTTCTCAACCTGTGGGTCGCGACCCCTTTGGGGGTCGAACGACCATTTCACAGGGGTCGCCGCACGCGTTAGCCCGCCATCTTGGTGCCACCGTCACTTGCAAGGGTGAAATGCTCCCGGTTCGGCCGTGCCTGCGGGTCGCCGGTCAGCCGATAGCAACAGAAGCGGGAGACTTTGCCCACCCGCCCGGACGCCGCCATTTGGGGTCTTTTACCCTCTGCGCATGTGCAAAGTGTTCTGCGCATGTGCAGAGGGGACAAGAACCCAAATGGCGGTGTCCGGGCGAAGTCTCCCGCTTCAATCGTTATCAGCTGTCCGCAGGCAAGCCCGAACCGGGAGCATTTCACCCATGGTGCCACGCCCCCTTTGTCATCTCATCCCGCACGGGGAGGGAGCGGGGAGGGGGTCGTGGCGGCGGGGGGGGCGCTGCGGCGGGGGGGCGCGGCATTAGGAAGGTTGAGAACCACTGGTGTAGACTATGATTTCATAACGACCTTCTGAGAATCATCAGTGCCTTAAACCTAATTTAATTTTTTAAAGAAAGTGTTATTTGGGTATGTTCAAAAGTCATGCCCCAAATGAAAAAGGAAATATTGAGAAACAAATGGCAACCAATTTGGACATTTAATATAATTTATGTAATACATTGTGTATGGGGCCTGACTTTGAGTATGCTTTATATATTATATTGACTGAAGAAGCAATTCCCAAAGAGAACAATGCTAGCAATTAGCAAACTGTGGCTGAAAATTATGAGCAGAGGCAAATAACCAATTTCGTTGTATACCTGATGTACAATGACAATAAAGGCTATTATTATTAATAACTGGAACTTGCATCATTACAAGATTATTTTTCAGCCCCCCTTTTTTTGCGCCCCCCCCCCCACAATCTATCTACATGTTCCCCAAACTTTCATTCATCTATCACCTTTCTTCTAAATGGTGCTGTCTTCAATAACAGGTCAATCCCAGCCACTGTGAGAACTATCAGCCTTTTGGTATGTAATTTGGAAGGTCTCGGATGGGAAAGAGATCTTCCAGTCACATCACCTCAGAATGATTTAGGCTTGGCAAAGATAAAGAACATTCAACCATTTTTGACAGTTTTTAATTTTAATTTACTAAAGTTTTTATTTTTAAACTTGAACCTTCCAAAACAGTGCAAGTATATTAGAATACAGGTGCACACACAGGCAGTAAATACAGGTGATAATGATAATACAGGCATGTTCTTCCTCACAAATACATCTAGACAAAAGGTGATCTTTCTACAAAAAGAGTGAGTGAAGTGAGTGAAAATGGGACAAAGGGCTTGCTCTAGTCACACATCTGTCTTGAGGCTCTCACAAACTTCATGTTATTTTATGTGATTTACATCAAAGTTACGTGAAGTCCTGGGTATTCAGATGATGCTACCTAGATGGATAATAAAACATTTGCAAGCAAACAAGCAATCTTAGAGAACAACAAGGAGTCCACAGTTCAACACTGAACTACATATACTGTATTATCTTCTATTGGAATCAAAGTTATTTATAGAATCTTCTGTTTTGGGTAATGATGTTAATGTCAGGCAGCAAACGAAGGCAAAACATCCATTTGAAAAGTTGTGACATCCTTTAGCATTTCATTAAAAAACAACCAAACTATCGTTCAAGAATTTCTATTTATCTGAGAATTCTGAATTTCAATTTGTGATAAGTTAACACTTTCAAGAAATACTGAATGTTCATTATTAAATTGTGGGTCACTAAAATTCGCTTCTACTAGGAAGCTAATAAAATTGCAAAAGGTGCAGTCTTTCCTTCCTTTTTACTGCTTAAATTGCATATGGGGTTTTGTATCTGAAGGCTAAATTGCCTAAAATCATCCTGTTCCAAATATAATTCCAGTTATGCAAAAGAAGTTAGGCACAGGGAATGGAAAATACAAATATACAATCTTTGCTGGAACATCAAGTTATTTTTGCTCACCTGAATCAGTAATCACACGGAAGTGTAATAAATGTTGATTATAGATATGAAAGTGGAATTTACACAATGGGGTGCAACTGCAATGCTATTTTAAATGTCTTATATGTAGCAAGCCAGGAAAAACAGAATTTTTATTTACTCAACTATTTTATTTATCAAATTATTTTTTAATAGTTTCTTGGGAAAAATTATTTTTAAAAAGACTTTCAAGAATAATACATAGCAAGCAAACAGTTCACTGGATAGATAAACATGTTATTAATCCATTCAGTATTTCCTAGATTCTTGCTGTAATGTGAAATTTTACCAGGAGGGCCATATGCTGTAGTATCACAGTAAACATGTTTTATCAATCCCATAAAACAAAATTGACAAAGCAATCCAACATGTTCACTCATTGAATTTAACCTGACCCTCATGGTAGATGTTCATACATTTATCTGCCTATGCATAAATCAATCAGAATAGAACTAGAAGGGACCTTGGAGGCCCTCTAGTCAAACCCCCTGCTCAAGCAGGAGAGCCTATATCATTTCAGACAAGTGGCTGTCCAGTCTTTTCTTAAAAATTTCCAGTGATGAAGCACCCACTTCTTATGGCAAGCCATTCCACGGCTTAATTGTCCTCACTGTTAGGAAGTTTCTTCTTAATTCCAGCTTCTCTCCTTGATTAGTTTGAATCCATTGTTTCTTGTCCTGCCCTCTGGTGCTTTGGAAAATAAGTTGACCTTCTCTTTGTAGCAGCCTCTCAAATACTGGCATACTGCTATCATGTCCCCCCAGTACTTCTTTTCTCTAGACTAGCCAAACGCTGGTTCTTCATATATTTTAGGCTCCAATCCTTTAATCATTTTAGTTGCTCTTCTCTGCACTTTTTCCAAAGTCTTATCATCTTTTTTGCAATGTGGTGACCAAAACTGGATACAGTATTCCAGGTGTGGCCTTACTAAGGTGTTATAAAACGGTACTAATACAAAATGCTAGTACAGTACACAAATTTTTACACTATACAAATACATATAGGACAGCCTCAAGGAGACAAATGAAAGCTGAAAAGCAAATTGGATGTAAGACATGTGGGAATTCTAGGAAGACTCACTGTCCACTGTGGCTCCATTGGCACTTCAGGCAGTGATGGTTTGTTTTCTTGCTGCATCTTGCAAATACAGGATTAAATAGCATTTTCACTTAAATTTCTAACATCTAACATAAGGATGTAGAGACTCTGCCACAAATTTCAACATTTATTTATTTGCGATACGCAATTGTGCACTAATAGTATGTTGATGAATTCCTTGATTCTCAGTTTAAGATGATGCAATTTTAAATTAGATATTCACAATAAACCACAAGAAAGCAAGTGCCAAAATTAATTGATGGACTTCAGTTGTATGTCAACTGTTAAGACTGTACATTTGCCTCTTGATCCTACTAATTTATTTATTAAGTCACCCAAAGAAGCTCTACATATCAAGTTGGATTAATTTTGCTTTCATAAGCTGTAGTAAGTATGATTCAGTCATGTAATTCAGCCATGCTTTGTGCATACTTGCTTATATCTCGTCTCTGTGTTACACTATTTGTGTTAATTAAAAGTGGTTGATACTTGATAAAGAGTTATGAAAATTTAACACAAACTGAATGTATTTATTCTTTAGTATATCTGGGTAGGTGTCAGTGTCAAGGTTCTTTATTGTAACTGAAAGTAAAAAACCAATCACAGGGCTGCACAGAAAGACCAATACAAAGGCAATACAGAAAACTCTTTTTAAAAAAACACCAAAATCACTGCTTTGCAAATTCATTTCATTATTACTAGAAACACATTATTATTCTGAGGTAATTGTTAATATTAACTGAACCATAGGAAGCACACTGCAGAGTTTCCATTCATTTGGGGGGGATTTTTTTCAGTCATAGGTGGTGATTTCTATCCTTCGTCTGTCAAAAACATAGTTTAAAAAATCTACCCTTTGCCTTTCATTAAAAATAAAATTACAGAGAGATAAAGGCACTTACCAAAAAACTGTTTTGTCTTCCAAGCTAAAAGACATGCCATATTTTTTGGTGTATAAGACACACTTCCCCCCCACCCAAAAAAAGTAGGTGAAAATGTCTGTGCGTCTTATAGAGCGAATGTTGCTGAAACCCTACCCACCCATCGGCCTCCACCCTTCAGCTGGCGCAGTGGTTAGACTGCAGTACTGCAGGCTACTTCAGCTGACTGCTAACTGCAGTTCAGCATTTCAAATCTCACCGGCTCAAGGTTGACTCAGCCTTCCATCCTTCTGAGGTGGGTAAAATGAGGACCCAGACTGTTGGGGGCAATATGCTGACTCTGTGAACTGCTTAGAGTGGGCTGTAAAGCACTATAAAGTGGTATATAAGTGTAAGTGCTATTGCTATTTTGTCTCCCAGCAATTTGCCTCCTTGCAAACCTGGAATGGGCCGAAAATGGGACGTGTGGAGGCCAAAAATGGGGTGCACGGAGGCGAAAATTGGATGTGTAGAGGCCAAAAATGGGGCACGTGGAGGCCAAAAATGGGGTGTGTGGAGGCAGCGATAGGCGGCAGCAGAGATAGGCAGCGACGGCAGCGATGGGCGGTGGCAATCCCCGCAGCCTGGAACAGCTGATAGGCAGTATTCCGGGAGGCAGATCCAATCGCCAATCAGCTGCTTGTGCTGACCAGGCTGCTTGCTGGAAGGAGGCAAATTGCTGGGAGACAGAGGCAGATTTTTTTTCTTGTTTTCCTCCCCAAAAACTAGGTGCATCTTATAGTCCGAAAAATACAGTAAAGATAAACTAAGAGCAAATCCTTTTACACCAAAATTAATGAGATGATATTCATCCATCCACTTCCCCTATCTCCTTCCCTCCCCACCTTCTATTTATTTAAGAAAATGTCTGTGCAGTACCAATGGCTTCCATGAAGCTGAGCTTAACCTTCAGCAAAATCAACTTTGCTGAAACTCCTCTGAGAACCACAATAGGGAAAAAACCCTATAATGTCAGATCAAGAAAAGTAAACTCCTTGAACAACTTCTATCCATGCTCAAGACAGGATCTTCATTACGAGTTGAGGACAGTATTTAATGGTCATTGTTAAACTGCTGCACTATGTTAAAAAAAACACTGGCATGTTAGCACATGACTGAACATTATGTGCATTTTAGTCCTATACTATCATACAAATAAGTGCATCTTTATTTATTTGACTAGATGATACCAAATGAGGGTTTATGCTGCATTGCAATGTAGTTATGCTCGAAATAAATATTTGAAGGCTACTATTTGATCCCTGCCACAGCTTTTTCTTGGTAGAAATAAAATGCTATTTGAATCTTTATATTACTATAAATCATTGTAACTAGGTTAAACATGTATACCAGTGGTTCTCAACCTGTGGTCCGTGGACCCCTGAGGGGGCCACAATGTCATCAAAGGGGATCTGTGAAGGCTTGAAGAAATGTTATGATTTAAATCTTGAGTTAAGTCTTGGAGGTCTGTGGCCATGGTCCATGTCCATGTATTTAGTGGGAGTCTGTGTGAAAAAAAAATTGAGAAGTACTGATGTATACTGTATAGGGTGCTATAATACTATTAATGTTGTTGAAACTTTAATGTGCAATGATTTTTCAGCATAAAGTTCATAGAAAAAGATCTTCAGCTTAACAATTCTGTGTTCATGGATCTGGCTCTTCAAATGTGTTAGAGTACAACTCATGTTGTGTCTGCTCATATTGTGCGAGAGTGAGGGAATTCAGACTCAAACAACACCTGGACCACAGATTCCTCTGGAAGTAATAAATTCGTTAATTCTCTTTTCTTTTATGTGAATAACAACAACAAATTAATTTATAGTCTCTGTTCATGGAATGAATATCACTAAGCCAAGGATTCTTTCTTTTAATTATGTTAGTATGCTGCTAAAACAAGCACCTTTAATGAAGTAATTTCAGGTCAGAATACTACAGTTAAATTTTGTAAAATGGATGAAGAGTTCATTATTAAATGACAAAGAGAGGCTTTTTCACTCAAATCCTTTAAACCAAAATTGCTGTAATGCTTGTTCACCACCTTAAAAAAAAGGTGCACTTCAAGCACCTTTGTTCACCACCTTAAAAGGATGTAGATCAGGGGTGTCAAACTCGCGGCCTGCCGGATGCATCACGTACTGGCCATGCCCACCCCCGTTTTAACGAAGGAGAAAAAAGTTGTGATACGCCACGTGACAACAATGTGACACTGCGAGTTTGACACCCCTAATCTGGATTGATGGAGGGAAAACTACACTTGTAATAAGAAGGACCCCTTTGGGGAGTTTGGGGTAAGTCTTATGGAAATAATACAATGATTTATTTCTATTATGATTCATGAATCATTGGTTTAAAAATATAAAAATATTTCATGCCTTTAGCCATATTGTGTCTTAGTGACTTAATAAATACATCAGTAGAACTAAGACTCAACTTTATAGTGATACATTCAACAGTACAATTGAAGTCCATTATTTATTTTAAGACATCAGCTTTGCATGATAGTTTTTTTTTAAAATATGAGCCATGTTGTAATTTTTTAAAGCTGAAAGTTCTCATTTTACTTCACAGATCACTTGCTGAGAATAAAGTTTCCATTCCTTACAAGGAAGACAAATTTTGATTCAACAACCAACAATTTATATAAAGTTACCTCAACTGCAAAATATCCACTACTAAATTGATCAAAATTCTCCTTATATATATTTCTATTGGGATGACACTGTGCATATTAAAAGGGAAATTATTTGATCCACTAACACTTTATAAACCTCTTCAAGACATCATAAGGTATCTGATAATAAACATTTGCATATCTCATGTAGGCATAATGTCTGCATTAAGTTTTTATGTATTTTTTAAAACAGAAACAACAGATTGTGCCACAAGCTGAAAGGTAGAAATCGTTAAGAATTTTGGTAATTATTTGAATAAATTCAGATTCCATATACATTCTGGGGGGAAAGGACATATTTTTTCAAATCAGTAGGAAACTCTTTTTTGCTGATCTTGCTTCTGAGCTATAAGGCCATGATGCCATCTGCTGGCGTTATTTTTTATACTCTAATAGCTGCATAATAGAGCAACAAGAGAACATTGCTCAAAGGCAAAATGTGTGCATGGGATTCAGAAGGTCCCAATTTGAAATGATTCCTCCATCTTAAAAGCATCAAGTAGAAAAACCTGTGACAGAAATATAGATGAGTCATAGCACATCAGAAAACATTTCTTTCTGAACCTCTGTGGCTTCATATTGTACATGAATAAACTGACTTTTAAGAACATAGATTTTTTTAAAATTGCCGGGCCCTTTGACATCATCCCATGCAATATTTATGCTGGAATATATTCCCATTATAAACTGAAAGTAAAATGTTAGAAAGCTGGATTTAAGATTTTTATCCCTTTGAGTATAATGAAATAATGAAAACATAATTTGAAGAATTATCATTACAGAACAAATTGCATTACAGGTAGCCTTCACTTAATGATTCTAATTGGGACTGGAATTTCCTTTGTTAAGTCATTCATCATGTAAGTCATACATCATGTGATAAGTGGTATCACATGATGATACCACTTAGCGATAGCACTTTTGGTAAGGACCTCATGCTTCTCCTGCCCTGCCACATTTGCCTCTGCTTCATCTCCCCATCTCCCATTTCTGCCTTTTTGAACATCCTGCACTATATGTCCCTGCTACCCTGAACTCTACTGCCCCTTTGTTGTTGTCTTCTTTTGGCTGCTCACAAAGCCTGCTTGGATTGACACTTTGCATGGCAAGTCCTGGCCACATTAGGAAAGCATCATATGGCCAGTAACTGCCTTGCAAAGGGACAGACAAATTATCAGCAGCAGCAGGAGGAAAAAAGACTGCAAAGGTCAGCTGGAAACAGGATGAGTGGTGGGAAACAGGACAGCAGAGGTGGCCAAAAGGGCAGAGATGGGGACAGATAGGCAGCTAGGGAAAAGTTGAAGTTGTCAGAGATTTTTCCACTCTGTAGTTAATGGAAAATGTGGGTGAGTTGCCAACTGCCTGAATTTTGATCACATGTCCATAGGGATCTTGCAACAGCTGTAACTACTAGCACCAGATGTACAAACCATTCATTTAGCACCCTTGTAACTTCAAATGATTGCTGAAGAGTGGTTAAGGAAGGACTATCTGCAATGCATATCAGTGTAAAGTACGTATGATAGTTTCAGATATTAACGTTGATATACAAGTGTATTTAAATTTATGGAATTTAAGTTGGATCATGAGTCTTTGAACCCAGCCTGGTCAACAAAAGTGTGCTTTATAGCTAAATACTTAAATATATCCATGCTCAAAACATTTGCTTATATTGAACACTGGCAATGCACATATCCTTTTATAATGAAGTGTTATTAGTACAGTGAGAAACATACAAGTTACCTTGTTAGCAAAATTTTGCTACTAACCAGGAGTCCAATGTCTAAATTTCAGGACTCTGATATGAATCAAACCTGAATCAGAAATGTACTGACTGGGCACAGCAATATATCTTTAACTTCCAACCTGCAAAATGGACTAATCAACTGCAGGGGCAGCTACTAAAAGATACAGAACCAGAGGAAATGACAGATGCATAATAACATAATAAGCAGACAGTAGATAATGGGAATTTCTCTTTTCTACATTTATAAACTCTTAACACATCTTCCTCACTTCATCCCATCTCAGTGAAGTTTCCTTTGCTGAGTCAAAGGAAGTTATTTATGCTTCTTTCTCTAATGCAATGTGTCCTATCAATAAAGCCAACTAAAAGTATGAGCATTAGATATGTAATTACAATGCATTTTTAATCATCCAAAGAGAATATCACACACTGGGGGAAATACAGGGAATAGGCTTAAACAGAATAGTACAGTCTTTATTTTCCTTTCCAGAACAATCATTTTCCATGTGAGTATATAGTGCCATCAATTGAATTTTTTTAAACAAACATGGTCCTCTAAATTTTCCATCTTCACTTTATTTCCTCCCCCCCCCCATAGGGGATACTCCAAAATGAATGAGAGTTATTTATTCCAAAATTACTTTTTGGGATACTTCCAAAAAGGTAGTCATTAATTTTGGAAGTGTCTTCTTGCTGCCCTTCAAGACAATCTAGTGTGTGCCACCAACTAAAACACAGTTTAAACCAAAATGTCAATGTCCCTCCCATTCTACTGCTGATTTGCCATGCAGTTTGGACTTCACATAACACAAAACTCTGCTGTAAGTATAAACAAATGGAACCTCACATTGAAAGCATTAACCACTACCAAGGGATAGATCAAAAAATTGTAAATCTCTCTCTCTCTGCTTCCTGCTACAGAGGGCTGCAAATTGTTCCTTTTGAAATGGGTGTCATGCTTAATACCTGAATAATAGATTATTTTTTTTAATTTCATGTAGGCAAACATTTAGCTTCCAATTTTTTTAAATGGAAGTATTTGGCTTTTATATAAACTAAAATCAGGACTGGTTCTATTACATGAAATCTTTCCATTCTTTTCATCTGCTTCTCTTTCGCATTGACATTCAAAAGTACAGAATAATAGATACAAAAACATATGCATGACCAAAATTTCAGCTGGATATCAGTGCTTTACAGAGTCCTTTGTGAACTTACTCAGAAGGAAGCCCCACTACACACAACTAAATGTAATTGAGTTTATTCCCTGGTAAGTGTGCAAAAGATTACAATCTAACAGTGCATTCTCTAATATACCTACTTAGAAGTAAGGTCTGTTGAATTTATTGTAACTTGGCTTCCAAGCAAATGTGAATATAGGACTGCAGCAGCTATTGTGAATCTATCTCAACAGAAAACATACAACATTTATACATACACACACACACACACACACACAATCAGTATAAAAGCTTATGAAAAATATTTTTTCGGAAACAAGTCTTCCCCTGAGGGTATACCACATATATGTTGGATTCATAAATATTGATCTGCAGTGCAGCTTAATTATCCAAGTTCATTTCTTCCAAGATGTATAAATTGGTTGAGTCACCTGACAGTCTGCAGTGGTTGCCTCAAGATACGTTCCCTACTGTAAGGTGATGAAGAACAACCGCATCAATGGGGCCTCCGGAAAATCTGGAGAAGATTCCTTCTTCCACATATGGAAGATACAAGAGCAGGACCAATAGGGAACAACTGTGTACCACATGGTCAGGATTTTAATGTTTCCTTACCCCCAGTATAATTCATTGGCTTTTCTGGACCCAGTCCCAACTATCTTCATTCTCTTGTCTATTCTTCTCAGCCTCAATGATTTCTTTATATTTTCTGCGAAAAAAGCCCATCTGCAAATTAAAGAAAAAAAAGTGAGGAGGAAAGACACAACTTTATGAATATTTGGATTCCTTTTTTGTATTTGTAATACATATTTTCAGGTTGCTTACCACTCTATTAATAGAAAGGAACACATCAGAAAACAAGAAAGCTCAGATCAGGCTTCCCCAGTAAGATACATTCCAGAAGTGTGGGATATATTAGGTGGAAATTTCAAGAGATGTATTCCAATACATATGGAGAGTAGTACTGCAAGCAGAGATATGATTTGGAATTATACTGGGTATGGAAGATTCGTGGATCAGGTAATTATGAACATTAAGAGAAAAAGGCATGTTGGTTCAGAATAGTCCAAATAAACAAACATGCTTCTGAGAAAGTAATAAGTAGAATGTGAAGTTTAAAACTCTTCTCTGTTGTTGATTCCCACCATTCAGATACAAAGAACTGTATGAACTTTGCTTTCCTTTAGCCTGAATCCACAGTACCCAGTTTATTTTATTTTTTATTTATTTATTTATTTGTCAAACATGTACAAGATAGCAGGTATAGGTATAAACATAAACATAATCAAAGTGAATACAGATAGATGAGGACAATAGGACAGTAGGACAGGGACGGTAGGACAATCAAATCATAATTTGATTGTCTTCTGATTCCTTTAATTATCATTATTCATCTATTTACTGACATTATTGCTCTCTGCTTTTTTAAAGATCCAGATTGAGAAAATAAAATAAAAGGGGCCTTTGTTGTTGTCACACAGATTTATAGACCCTACTTCCTACTCTACAGTCAAAAAGGCACATAATTAGGAACTACAAGCACCAAAAATGTATAATACAGAGAAATGTTACAAAAGGATATTCTATTTGATTACAAGACATGATAGGAAAAAGAAACACTGAAAGAAATTGATGTAGGAAATTAATCCCTGTATTGAAATATACTAACACATATTCTTCCCTTTTGCAACCTTCCCTACTTATTATCCTTCACATCCTGCTCCATCTAAAATTCAAGTGCTATTTGTTAGAACTTCCTGTTTTTTTATAGGAAAAGGATAAAGATTCTTGGGACTCTATGGCTACTATGTGTATTTTCTCAGGTTACAGTAGTTATTTTTAGTGGGGCTTCAGGAGAAGGGCTTATATTTCTCCATAAGACTAACATTTGATGATCTACCTTTATTTTGCACAAGAACACAAATTCATTTTATCAGTGTTTCTTGCAGAAAATTAAATCCAGAAAACACACACAGCAGACTGATGCAGCAGGATTGATTTAAATAAGAAACTTCTTTATATACAAGAATAACAGATGAGTATTTACAATACCAGTAGCAGAATTCTTTAACGTAATAGCAGTTACAAGCAGGAGAGAACAGTTAGTTTCATTTCAGCAGTTCAGAGTGGACAGACAGAGAGTGGGCTGAGCCACGCCCAGCCTCAAGTCTTAAGTTTCAGTTTTGATTCTCTGCACAGATTCAGATGTGTTTAGCTCCCATTGGTTGACTTAGTTGCTATGCTTATTCATTGGCTGACCTTGTTACCATCTGGAAGAGACATAAATCAAATAATTTAATATTCTTCCTAGACCTGTATTTGAAGACCCACATTCACAGTTCCCTTCAAATACCTGAGTATCCCTTTTACTGTGATACATCCTTTGCAATGAAACAAAGATCATCCACAAATGCTAATAGTTGACAATCTCAATAGTTGACACACTTTTACTTTACTGGCAGAATACCTGTCAGGTGGAATCCCCTTGTTCCATCACTCTGACCTGCGTGGCATTGACTGCTCCTGTGCTTCAACCTTCTCTTGCTTCAGATCTTGTTCAGCTTCTCCTCCCTGAATGCGGACACCGTCACTAAGTGGATCACCATCACTAAGTGAATCACTATCACTAAGTGGATCACCATCACTAAGTGAATCATTCCCAAAATTTGCATCAATTCTGTTCCAATTTTGCTCTGCAAAACTAGCAGACCTGGAAATCACTATTCTCTTGCTCCCATCGCTAAAACGATAACTTTTTAAGCCTGGCTCATAGCCCATAAACCTGAGCTTTCTAGCCTTTGGTTGCCCCTTTCTTCTAATTGCTTTTTGGAATATGCACCCATGCATTACTTCCAAAAACTCTTAAATGTGCCAGAGATGGTTTTCTCCCATATCGCACTGCATATGGAGTATCATTAATGGATGAACTCCACAGCCTATTAATTAAATAATTAGCAGTCAACATGGCTTCATGACCTGCTCAGACCAGAATCCGCCAGCAGTGAGTCCTTCATGGTTTGTAAGACTCCATTCCGCCTTTCAACAACACCGTTCTCCACTGCTGTGTATGGATTTGTGCATCTGTGTTTTATTCCCAACTGTCCCAACCACTGTTGAAAACTTGTTGACATAAATTCTGAACCTCTGTCAGTCTGCAGCTGACATACCTGTTGTTTATATGTTCTTTCTACGAAGCTTACCCATTGCTTAAATTTCTGTAGCACCTCTATTTTACTCTTTAGTAAATAGCAGAACCCAAACCTGCTATAGTCATCTACAATGACCAGCGCATACTTTGCTCCTCCCAAACTGGCTTGCATTGGCCCAACCAAATCTGCATGTACCAGCTCTAGAGCTCTTGTTGTCTGTCTTGTGCTACTTTTGCTTACTGGAAATGCCTTGGATTTTGATGACTTGCATACTGCACAGTCTAAATATGCCTTACATCCCTTTAAATTTAATCATTCTGCAAACTGTTGCATCGTTTGCAAAACTTTGAAGCTGGCATGGCCAAGCCTTCTATTCAAGAGATGAACACATGAATCATGCTGTGAAACATTTCCAAATGTTTGGGCACATTGAACCTTTTGTCCCTGCAACACATAAAGATTATCCTCTTTTATGCCCTGTGCACATACATTCCCATTTCTCTTTATGAGACACTTCCCATTTACAAATGTGGTCTCAAATCCTTGCTTGTCTAAACTAGAGACACTCAGCAAATTATGCTCCATTTCAGGCACACATAATACATCATTAAACCTCTTTTCCAGATATGGAATTTGCACACTGCCTCTTCCAATGACTTTGCAAATAAATTTTCTTTTCTTGCAAACAGCTTTTTCTTTGCAAACAGTCCTTCTTTAAATGTTGTTGCTATTCTTGCTGCTTAGAAAGTCTTTGTTGGGCTGTAATCTGATATCTTCTGCTGCTTTTTTCTTTGCAGATACCTCGTCTGTTGCTAGGGTCTCTACAGATAGCCAGTCTGTGGAGTTTTCAACTGTTCTCTCTCTGCTCCTTGGGCCCCCACCTCAGGGATTTTTCCCTCATGCTGGCGTTTGTTCTCTTCAGCAATCAAACAAGCTTTCAGGGCTTCCAAACACAATTCCTGCTCTGGTTTGCATTCAAATACCGCAGACACAATGTCCCACGTTTCATCAAGGCTGTTTAACACTAACAGCACTTTCTGGGACTCAGGAATATTCATTCCACGCTGTTCCAACTCCATAAACAAAGTTTGCATTTGCAATAAATGTCTTTCCACAGATTCACCTGGTTGCCAACAGGTATTGTAAGAAATGTCCTTTCTGGGTTCAGTTCCAAGTGGGGAAAAAGATACTGGAAGCATGGAGGCTGTTTGGAAAGATGGTTTAATAGTGGACAGCAGGACCACATGGTTTGAGGTCCTGGGGAAAAGGGGGATCACATGTTTCAAGATGCTGAAGAAGAGATGAGAAAGGGGGTTG
>QLTV01001360.1:21535-32103 GCA_003457575.1 Thermophis baileyi | reverse complement strand
TCCCTGACACTTGTAGCTCCGTCACGTTCTCGGCATTGTGTCCAGACAAGCTCATTGTAAAAGAAAACTTCTCCCGAGTTCGAGAAGTTTGATTCAACTCGCGAGAAGTTTTCTTTTACAACGGGCTTCCCTGGACACAACGCCGAGGAACGCGACGGAGCTACGAGTCCCAGGTAGGACACGCGTCTCGCGGCCCAACACGTCCCACCTGCCAAAAATGAGTCTCTGTCACACCCCCGCCACCGCCTCGTGGAGCAGGACTCTGCAAGGCTTGTTGTGCCGTTGCATGCAGTTCGTGCATGCAACGGCACAAGCCTTGCAGAGTCCTGCTCCACGAGGCGGTGGCGGCGGGCCAGCTGCTCGGCCGGCGCCAAGAACAGGGAGGGGAGGCGGCGGCGATGGGACATGCAGTCCCACACTCACCGCCTACTGCACCCCCAAAATAATAAGCCCCCCCCCTGATAATAAGGCCAAGGCCATATTTTGGGGGTCAAAAAAATATAAGCCCCTGTCTTATTTTCGGGGAAACACGGTACTTGGTAGCGTCCGAATGGGTGACTTCCTTGCCTCGATAGACCTTACGGAAGCGTACCTGCATATTCCAATTCGGGCATCACATCGTCAATATCTCAGATTTTGTTATGCAGGAATGCACTTCCAATATTCTGCCCTTCCGTTTGGTCTATTCTCGGCACCTAGGGTCTTCACCAAGGTCCTATCAGTCGTGGCTGCTCACCTCAGGGGTATTCCCATTCGCATCCAGTGCTACCTCGATGACATACTGATTCAGGCCCCGTCCAGACACCAAGCGGTGCGGGACGTCCAGGCGACCATGTCCATCCTTCGGCGCCTCGGGTTTTCCATTAATTTGGGAAAAAAGTCATCTTTCTCCCCTTACTCGCTTAAACCACCTAGGGTCCATTGTGGACTCCCTGGAGTGTAAGGTGTACCTTTCCCAGGAGCAACGGGACAGCATTAAAAACCGGGTCTCTGTAATTAGGCCTCAACATAGCGTCCCTCTGCAATCTCTTTCTACGCTCCTGGGTAAAATGATCTTGTGTATATTGATCGTTCCCTGGGCTCGCCTCCACTCCAGAGACCTTCAATGGTTTCTTCTCCCGTTTCAGAGGTCAGGTCGTGCCTTTTCGACAGTGAGGGTTCCCCTCCCATCAGAGGTGTGTTGTTCCCTCCTCTGGTGGTCCTCGGATGCCCTATCCAAAGGGTGTCAGTTCCACGAACCGGAGAGAATCGTAGTCACCACAGACGCTAGTTTATCAGGTTGGGGGGCCCACTCCCAGGCCGCCATGGTTCAGGGTCACTGGACCAGAGCGGAAGCGGGTCACAGTATCAACAGGTTAGAGTTGCGAGCTGTCTACCTGGCCCTGAAGCGGCTACAACATTTGACATCCGGCAGACACATACTGGTGCTAACAGACAATGTGAGCACGAAGGCCCACATCAACAGACAGGGGGGCACCAAATCTCATTCCCTCATGTGGGAGGCCAGGAGACTGGGTCTATGGGCAGAACGTCATCTGCTGTCCATCTCGGCGGCACACATCTCCGGGGAGTCCAACATCCAAGCGGACTGGCTCAGTCGGCTAGAAATAGACCACAAAGAGTGGCGTCTGCATCCAAATATCTTCCGTGAGCTGACGAGCCGTTTCGGTCTCCCACAGGTCGACCTGTTCGCCACCCCGGAGAACACTCAGCTCCCGAGATTCTTTTCAAGGTACAAGACCCTGGGCGCGGAGGGGACGGACGCCCTTCATGGCAGCTGGCCTCCAGGTCTACTCTATGCCTTCCCTCCTCTTCCCCTACTGGCCACGGTCATCACCAAGATCCTGGAGAAGAGATCGGAGGTACTGCTCCTGGCCCCTCTTTGGCCCAGGAGAGTCTGGTTTGCGGACCTTGTATCCTTGTCAATATCTCAGCCTTGGCAACTACTAGTCACCGAGTCTGCGCTCAGCCAGGGGGCGCTGATCCACCCGGAACCCCGGTGGTACCGTCTGACCGCCTGGCACTTGAGCGGTGCACCCTGAGGCGGCAGAACAACTCTGCCAGAGCCATCAAAACAATCCCAGCATCCAGGCAACCTTCCACCGAACGCATTTATTCCGCCACCAGGAAGGCCTTCTGCGCATGGTGCGCGTCAAAGTGTTGCTCTCCTGTGCAACTCTCTATCAGCAACATCGATTTTCTACAAGCGGGTCTGGATAAGGGGCTATCCCCTAACACCATCCGGAGGCAGGTGGCGGCCTTGTCCTCCGTGTTATCCTGCGGCTCCCTGGAGTCGTTGGCTCATCACCCCACGGTTAGGAGGTTTATCCGTGGGGCCACTAATCTGTGTCCACCCGTCATCCACAGATATCCAACCTGGGATCTGTCCAAGGTTCTTAACTCTCTCACGGCGGCACCATATGAACCTTTACGCGAGGCCTCCCTCCGTCTCCTCACCTGCAAGGTTGCCTTCCTGGTAGCCATTACACCCGCCAGGAGGATTTCAGAACTTGCAGTGCTCTCTGTGCGAAAGGACCTTTGCATCTTTCACCTGGACAGGGTGGTGCTTCGATTGGACCCTTCCTTTCTCCCCAAGATCAACTCTTGGTTCCATCGGGCTCAGGAGGTCGTTCTGCCGAACTTCTGTCCTAAACCTTCCCGTCCACTAGAACAAAAATGGCACACGTTGGATGTCCGCAGGGCCCTGCGCATTTACATTCAACGCACGTCTCCGATCCGCAGGACGGAGTCTCTGTTCATTTCCTTTCTGCCATCCACAATGGGCCACAAGGTATCTCCCTCTACTATTGGGCGTTGGTTGAGGGGCACCATCGCCAAAGCATACGATCTGAGTTCTCTTCCCCATCCCTCTCGAGTGACGGCACATTCCACACGCAGCGCTGCAACAACGGCGGCCTGGGCGACGCAAGTCTCCATCGAGGAGGTCTATAGAGCAGCCACTTGGGCCTCTCCATCGCCCTTCATAAGACATTATAAAATTGACGCCTTTGCCTCGGCAGATGCGGCCTTTGGTCGCAGGGTGCTCCAGAGGGTGCATTCTCAGTAAGGTTCCCTGCAACCGGGACCAGCCCACCCTCGGAGACACGGCTTTGGTATGTCCCATGTCTAGATGCTAGCTCCACCCTCTATGGAGAAGGGGCGTTGGTCTTATCTGATACGCTCCTTCTCGTAGGGTGGAGATAGCATCTAGCCCCACCCTGGCTTTCTGGTCCTGGTCCATGCCTGTGTTTTGCTTTGCACTAACCTCTCTTTTCATACCATCGTAAGAGGGGTACCTACCTGTAAGCAGCACCACACGTCGAGTCGATCTTCTGCCTTCGTAAAGCTGGGGATCCCGGCACATGGGCAGGAATAAACATCTTAAAAGACTCAGTCCTATTGGATGAAGGATGAGGACAACCCATGTCTAGATGCTATCTCCACCCTACGAGAAGGAGCGTATCAGGTAAGACCAACGCCCCTTCTCTTTCTGTTTCTCTCTTTGCCGGTGTATAGTTTCCAGATCTGCAGTGACTGCAGAACTGAAATAATCTCCAGCCAACTTCTTAAATTTGCTAGATTTAGCTTCTTGGCCTGCAGCCCCCCAAACTTTTTTGTCTATGCAGTTCTGGTTTAAACAATTTTATTAGTTTATAATACAGCGTACAAAGAAAATACAAAAGTAAATAGTAGAGAAATTAGGGAAGGGAAAAGGGAAGAGAAGAGTGGGGGAAAGCAAGGGGGAAAAAAAGGCTTTGACTTCCGACTCCCTTTGGTGCAGTAGAATAAGGCATTAACATCAAACCTCAGCTTTTTACTTTTACATAATAGTATAAACTAGCCATTTCTATAACAACAAATCTAATCGGTAAAACCCAAAATCAAAGTTTCATTTTTTTCCACCTCAAGCACAAAGTCCAGAAGCGGTTTCCAAGTAGTCTATGCAGTTCTTACAATAACTGCACTGTCTCCATCTTACTTCCTTTTTTAATGCCACCTGTCGCTTCTTTAAATTCCCAGTTTTAACCATCGTCATGCATGTTGCTTCCTGTCTTTTAGCTTTCTTGCATGGGTGCGGATACGTCTGTTTTTCTTTCTCTCTGAAACATATACAGGTAGTTCTCGACTTACAACAGTTCATTTAGTGACTGCTCAAAGTTACAACGGCACTGAAAAATGTGACTTACAACCATTTTTCACAGTTACAAGCTTTCCAGCATCCCCCCTGGTCATGTGATCAACATTCAGACGCTTGGCGACTGGTTCATACTTATGACCGTTGCTGTGTCCCAAGGTCACGTGATCCCCTTTTGTGACCCCTTTGCTTCCAACAAGCAAAGCCAATGGGGAAGCCAGATTCACTTAACCACCAAGTTACTAACTTATCAACTGCAGTGATTCACTTAACAACTGTGGCATGAAAGGTCGTAAAATGGGGCAAAACTTACTTAACAAATGTCTCATTTAACAGAAATTTTGGGCTCAATTGTGGTCGTAAGTTGAGGACCACCTGTGGTTTTTCCTGATCTTCGGTGCTCTAAAGTTCTTGAGAGCAATCTCTTTAAGCCCTAAACTTACGATCATTCATTTAATGACCATTCAAAGTTACCACAGTGCTGAAAAAAGTGACTTATGACCAGTCTTTGCACTTGTGACCATTGCAGTGTCCCTGTGATCAAAATTTGGGCACTTGGCAACCAGTATATTTTCAGGAGAGTTGCAATGTCCAAAGGTCGTGTGATTGCCATTTGTGACTTTCCCTGGTGATTTCCAAAAGCTAAGTCAATGGAGGAAGCTGGATTTGCTTAAAGTCCATGTGATTTGCTTAATGACTATGGTAGAAAGGTCGTAAAAGTGGGCACAACTCAATGACTGCATTGCTTAGCAATAGTAGTTTTGGTACCAATTGTGGTTGTAAGTCGAGGACTGCCTGCAATGAGTTCAGCTTCCCAGTTTTTCCTCAAGCAGCATTCTTAAGCACCATATGAAGAAAGGTTGCAGGAATTGGGTATGTCTAGTCTAGTAAAAAGAAAGACCAGGGATGACATGATAGCAGTGTTCCAGTATTGGCAGGGCTGCCACAAAGAAGAGGGGGCCTATTTTCCTATTTTCCAAAGGACCTGAAGGCAGGACAAAAAAATTAACCAAGGAGAGATTCAACCTAGAAATAAGGAGAAATTTCCTGACAGTGAGAACAATCAACCAGTGTAACAGCTTGCCTTCAAATATTGTGGGTGCTCCATCACTGGAGGCTTTTAAGAAGAGATTGGACAGCCATTTGTCTGAAATGGTATAGCGTCTCCTGCTTGAGCAGGGGGTTGGACTAGAAGACCTCCAAAGTGCCTTCCAACTCTTATTATTCTGTGTTCTATTTTTCACCTCCATGTTTATGGAGACACTCCTCAGGCCATTGCCTACCCTGAAGGCTGTTTGCTCCTAAACTTGTCCTTTTAGTTTTTCCTGATTCATGGAACTGCTTTCCAGTCTTTGCCGTGCCCTTTAATCCCAACTAAACTGACATTCTTGGATTCCTTCTGAGGAATGGACTTCAAACTGTTAAGCAATTGATTTCATTTCCCTTAGACCAGTTAATACTTAACTCCCATAAAATAGCCGGGGAGGATTATTTATTCAGGTTACTGTATCGGAATGCAGAAGAGACACTGAGAAAAGGCTAGCCTTTCATTTGAAGCATGTTTCAAGTGATGGACGTTCATAAGGCAAGGTTGTTTTAGGCAGAAAGCGTTGCCAGTCTCCCCTTGCCCCTTTCATTTTGTGTCAGAGCACCCAAGGACAAACACAGTAGTCAAGAAAAGAGCATACCTTTTGATTATTTGGTGGGACATAAATCATTCAGCACATGGTGTGTACTCAATGCATGCAGTTCTTGTTTGAGTTTCCAGTCATAGCTGGATGTTTATCTAACCTTGGCTCACTTTATACCACTTCAATTTGTGCTCACCAGATCTTTCCTGTTTTGCATCACAAGCAGCGGTATAATATGAAACGCAAAGAAACTGAAATATTTGTATATTATGAGTACAAACATGTAAATGACTCCACCACACTATAAAGCCGTTTCCTCAATTAAGCCAAACAACTTGCTTTCAATTTATTGGCAATCATGCCCAGTATCTACTAAAAGTCATCTCGGAAGAAATCAGTTGTTGCAGATTTTTGCTGAAAGAGGCATTGTTATTTTTCCCCCAGGGAGCTGATGATGTTGCAATATATGTCATTTATGTAACAGGAGCTGTAGGGTGTTTATTTGGACCCCCTCCCAGATCACTTTCCTTTTCAAGAAGTGGCTGGGTCAGGAGCTGCCTGCTAGGTGGGGCAGAAGAGCTGTGAAGCTGCTACAAACAAGGCATAAACTCTTGCATGATGGCCTGAATGGCCAGCAGGACCTCTCAAATCTAAAATGAATCTGCCATGGCACTTACAGGTAGTCCTCAATTTATGACCACAGTTGAGCCCAAAATTTCTGTTGCTAAGCAAGACAGTTAAGTGAGTTCGGTTTCATTTTACAGCTTTTCTTGCCACAGCTGTTAAGTGAATCACTGCAGTTAACTTAGTAACGTGGTTGTTAAGTGAATCTGTCTTCCCCGTTGACTTTGCTTGTCAGAAGGTCACAAAAGGGGATCCCCTATCCACAGGACACTGCAACCATCATAAATATGAGCCAGTTGCCAAGCATCCAAATTTTGTTCATGTGATTGTGGAGATGCTGCAACAGTTGTGTGAAAAACGGTTCATTGGTCAATTTTTTTGAATGCTGTTGTGCTGTTCAGTCACTAAATGAATGGCTGTAAGTCAAGGACTGCCTGCATTTGTGTTTGCCGTTACCAGCCCAAGGCATAATTTGATTCAGGGTGGTATCTGTTGCGCTTTCTCTAGTACTCAATTTGGTTAACCTGTTGAATTTTCATCAGCATTCTCAGTTGAGGCACGGACATCCATGCCCCATTATATTCGAGATGATATTTGAGTGATGGACTTTGACTGCTCTGCCCTTTTCCACTTACACATTCAGACCTACTAAATGTTCTTATTTCTTTTCCCCCCCTTCTCCAGTGGATTCTCTCTGCCTGAGATGGGCACCTCCTAAACACAAGCAAGCCAAGATTTCCAAGAAGTGAAGGAAAAACTGACTTGAAAAACTGAAAGGGTTTGGCTCCACATCTGCCTTTTTTAGAAGATGTTCAGTAATTTAGCATTGTTGTCAGTCTTGTACAGAAAGGGCATACATGGAACAGGTGGTTTGGGGTTATGAGAAACACCTGAAAACAGGTGATTTTTGAGTTTGCAGCAATTCTGCCCAGGTGGGTTCATTTGAATGAAGAACTACTTATTTATCCCCTTTTTTTTCTTCTGTTGCTCGATATAGAACTGTTTTTTTCTTTCTTGCCAAACCTGGTGTCTTCTCTAAAATAGAACTGGTATCTTCATTCTTATCATAAAAGGAGCAGATAAATCATTCTACTATTTCTTATTGACAGTTCTAACTGACTTTGGGATATTACTACTCCCGGAATCACACAGGTGATTAAATATGGCAGAATTGTGGTAGAACAGGATCTGAGCAGTAAATAAACACAGGGATTGGATAGTTGAGCAGCATATGGTCAACAAAAGTTGGAGGCAACGTTTGCTATCAGTAATACTGAAAATTAGATTATTGACTATCCTAGGAAGGAGGATTGACTTCTCCAAAAGAGATGCTGGAGATGCTGGAGATCTTCATTCAATTTTTTTTAAAAAATATGTGTCTTCTGTAATTCTCTAAGTCTCTCTTGGTAGATCTGTTTGTCACTCTCAGTATCTTAAAAAAGAGGCAAGTAGTTTGGACATTCTATCAAAGCTCATACATTTTTTTAGGTATACTAGATAAGTAGCTTGAATCCTTCCACTGTCACATAGCTATTAGCAATGTGGGGAAAAAAGAGAATGTTTTGAAGCAGTATCACTGGCTCCACAGTCAACTTTTAAGGTCAATGCTGACAAAAAAATAAGTTGTATTAGAGTTGAACGCTTGGTAGCCAGAGTAGTACGAGAGTCAGGATTTGGGTGTTAAGACTCAGGAAAAAGGCAAAATGGGAAATACAGTAGGCACATATAAAAGGCATTTCCATAGTGCAGTGTGGCTTATATGATGTAACTAAAAGAAATTAACCAATTCCTTTTGCAGAGCCTCAAAGGAAATTGTTCTCTCTAGGAACAAAATGCTGAACAAGGGTGGAAAAAAACATGCCTTTAACTTAGGTGTCTGTCAGATCCCAAACAGTGACCGCGCCATTCAGTTGAGAGAAGGGGGTGGGCCTTGGGTTCGATTTATTAGCATTGCCTGTGTCAATTGATGGTTTACAACTTATACCCGGGCGCCAAGCATCCTGAGATCTCTTCACTTTTGGAGAAGGTTTATGAGGGCCAATGTGGGATGTTTCACTTCAATGGATAACAGAAGATGGTCAGAGAAATGTATGTTTATCCGGTTCCCAGAGCAGTTGATAAAGAAAACATTTTCACACTTGTGTATTGGCTAGAATCTGCATTCTGGCTAATGGGAGGGGTCTCTACTGCTTTAACTCTACCTGCTTTGCCTAAGGGTATTCAGACGTTGCTTTGAATGGAATGCTTTCACTTCTGCTTAATAAAAGATCCTTTTGAACTACATTGTTTCAGAAGTTCTCGTTTTCTTAAGTTAGACGTAGAGGTGATCCTTACAGTGTCCTTCTAAATGACAGCCTTTACCCAGATGAATGGGCAAACTCTGGATTGGAGAAAACTGTGTAGAAGGATATTGTAGGATTACTCGACATTTCTCCCTTCCATCGTATGAACTGCATTTGTTGGTGATCAAATGAGAAGGGACTTTTCCAAAAGATCAAAAGTCTCTTGAAGCGATCAAGTGGACTGAAGAGAAAAACTGGCTGCTCTTTATACCACCGGTTTCTGCTGAGGTCCTCGCATACTTTCAGTCCTGGGGACCATGATTTTGGGATGGAGGCTGAAGCTTGTGGTGGATGTCTTGGGTAGAAACATCTATTCACATAGTTGCTGTAGTTTTTATTGTGTATACCATATATATAGTGTGTTCTGCTTAAGAAATATTTTAATTAAAAAAAAAACATAACACAAGTGCTGTGCCATTTTTATAACTAATTTACAAGAATTACAGCTGATCCTTAATGGTGGCACAGTGAAAAAACTGCCAACGACAAGGAACAGCCCTGGGAAAGGAAAACTAGAGAAAAGATCCTTCTAAGGAGGAACAAACCTATAGCAGGAAATGAAGACCGATTTGTATCAATATGCTTAGGTCACAGAAACTATGTCCTTCTCCAGTGCGCTGCTTGGAGAATCCAAGCGTGGGTTGACTTCGTCTATTCTGCCTAGAGACTGAGTTGCTAAGGTTTCTTGGCCACGCCTCCTCTGCTCGGCTGAGACTCCAGTTTTTTGACTCAGTCGAGCCGAGAGAGATGTATAAAAAAGTTGCTCCAACGCTTGGATTCTTCAATCAGTGAACTTAGGAGAAAATAGAGGAGCAGGCAAGGGCAAGCCTTTAAACCGAATTTTGGCGTTTGGCTGTTTATTTAGCTCTGCACGCTGTGGGTGAGTGTGCTGGTTACCCCCGGCAAGCCCGGCACGACCGCCACCACCCAGGGACCCTCTGTGGAGGAAGCAGCGAATCCGGGGCCAACCTGCCTTGCAGGGATCCTCCGTGCTTTGCGAGCGCCCGTTTCTCTTCTGAAAGTCGCTGCCGGTGAGTGTGCTGGTTTACCGGCCCACCAGCATAACCGCCACTGCCCAAACAGGTTCGGATCACAGGGAGGCTCCGGAGTCACTGTCCGGCTCGTCCGGCCATACTCTGAGGATTTAACTTTGATGATTGGCTGCGCGACGCTTTGAGAGACGAGATTTCAACTCTCGCGCCATTTTGAGCCCCGGGAAAGCGTGGCAGGGATTTCGGCACGGCGGCGTTGCCATTCTTGCGCTTTGACTTCCCCAACGACTAGAGGTGTGCTGGCCCCCTCCCTGCTCAGCCAGAGGAGATCGCCGTCACCCCTGGACCTCCAGAGCAACCAGCGCCGTCCGGAAGAACATCAGACCGGTCGGTATAGCGTGGGTGGTTTAAAAAATGGTGGAGAGAGCCCGTTCCCCGGGGAAAAGCCATGTGGACCCTCCCAGGCTCTACAGAGCGGAGGAGTACAGCCCTAGGAGCACCAGAGCCTCTGCTAAAGGTGCCTCCCACAAGGGCAGTGCCAAGGAGCCCCCTTCCAAGGGCACTAGGCAGGATCTGGGCAAGGATGCAAAGGGGCGCCAGAAAGTCTCAGAAAAGCAAACATCCAAAGTCCCACAGCAAGCTCGGGAGGCCAGGGCTGCAACTGCACCTGCATCCATTGCAGAGACAGTTTTTTCTAGTTCTCTACAACCTGATTTGTCCCCTCAGCTAAGTGAGGATAGGCAACAACAGTGGTCACCAGAGGGCGCTGGTGAGCTACAATCTGCTCACAGCAGGATATGCAGAAGAATTTATTCCACTTTCAGGCTTAACAACTTCTGATGTT
>QLTV01001359.1:26133-31133 GCA_003457575.1 Thermophis baileyi | reverse complement strand
TTGAGAGCTTTCCTCCAGATCAAACAAGGAGTTTGTGATCTCCTTGTGATCTACAGAGTGTCCTCTCTTCTTCACCACCCCTCCAGGGTGGCTTAGGTCCCTCGGGACCCTCTGGCAGAAGGAATTCAGCGAACTTCCATAGAGTCCTATGGAAAGTACACCGTATCGCTGCGACGTCATCTCCGCCCTGCCCCATCTGTCTTCTTGTCCATTGCAGACCTCACAATGTCCCAGTGCTCCTGGGAGGAAAACCCAGGTAGGCTGCTAGAGAGAGTTAGTTTAACATCCAGCTCAAGAATCCAAATACAACTCCAGATTCATTCTGTTTCCAAAAATCTTACTGTTTATTGAATACACTACATGGTAATGTCAAAGCAAAACTAACTCTGAGATTCCTAGACACCAGTTCAGTGACTTAAACAATAATTTCCCCAGCCAAACCCCCAACCTCTCACGTAGTCCATGTAAACAAGTACACTTTGTTATGGGAACCGTCTGCTTCAACTCCACACATGCTACAATGTCCTTGAAAAGGTTTCAGGCTCTCACAGTCTTCAGCGGAATCATTGAGATTTCGTTTCTCCATCTAACCCATTCTAAAGCAACACCTCTCCCCTCCTTACTCTAATGGCAAGTTGAAAAGAAGAGGCACGTAGCTGCCAAAGTTTCATACTTGACACCCTCCTCTGTAAGACATATCACTTTTAGCTAATTTAGCTAAGGTAGAATAAATTTTATAGAAAGAAAGAAAGAAAGGAAGGAAGGAAGGAAGGAAGGAAGGAAGGAAGGAAGGAAGGAAGGAAGGAAGGAAGGAAGGAAGGAGGCTGAGTAAGTTGCAGTACTAATGCAAGTTACAGGAGATGGCTTGATCAGAAGGTAATAAACAATTGCCACAAGTACATTGTGCTTCATTAATAGAGTAAATAAACTATTGATATTAATTACCTCACTACTATCAGTTTTTAATGTCTATTAAATTCTTGCTCCCCTAATAACTGGCAGGGATTCTGCAACAATGGTCACTTGCTTCAAGGAGTGTGTACAGTTGGGTAATCAAAGCCTTGCTACTTTTAATCACACACATTGACTTCATTTATAAGCCAATGAGAGAGTATGTTTTATATTAGTATGTTAAAAAGGGGTGGGGCTCTGGTCTTCTGGTTACATCCACCATTTTGAAGCACTGTTGCTGCAGATACCCGTCTCTCTCCCTGAGTTTGCAAATAATTTTTCTGTTGCAGGAAGGTAGTACCAACTGGCTCTGCTTTCACTGGCATTCCAAGAATGAGTTTACTTTTAGATTGTCAGGCCATAGAATATGGCATATATGTGTGCTGCCCCGCTCACACACACACACACACACACACACACACACACATAACTGTGGTTTAGTGAGTTTATTAATATTCCCCAGCAATTCCCTTCACCAACACCCAGAACTGTCCCAATTAAGTCCAGCCATGAGCAGACCAAGGTTAGTCTACAGAGCAGTGGCCCAATAGTCCACAAAGCACTTGAAAGTTGCTCAAACAAAATAACTCCACCAGGCAAACTTAAATCCACCAGGCAAAACTTAAATCCACACACAAGAGAGGTCACGAGGTGTTGTGGCCCGCCAGCGTCCGTGCCAGTGCTCAGGGATCCCGAGGACGATGAGGCGGTTGTGGCACGGTACCATCGGCCCGTGCACCCGGCGCCTGAGTCAGAGAGTGAGGGGGACTCAGTGCCAGAGGAGGACAGCCAACCAGGGCCTTCTGCACCTCCTCAGTGGGAGCTGAGTGACTCAGGAGAAGAGGAGGAGCCTCTGCTTGATGCTAGGGCACGCAGGGCAGTTAGCAGGCAGGAGTGGCTCTGTAGAAGGAGGTCTCCTCGCAAGTAAATCTGCAGGCTGATTGGCCACGCCCTAAGGCTGAAGCCGACTGCTGGAAACAACGTTTTACATTCTTGCTGTTCCCTCACCAGAGGAACTAATTGGCTATTTACTCTGGGGGTTTGAATTCTGGCCAGCTTTATACCTGACTTTTTGGCACGACAAACTTTCTTATGATTTAATGACTTTAACCTCTAGTTACTAAGGAGTTTATTAGTACTAAAGAATCTTATTGACAAACAGCGTGTGTGCATCATTTTCCATAGGGCGTGCCGTGCTAGGACACAACACAAGGCAAGAAAAGTCAAGGCACAATTCAATTCCAAACACGGTGTCAATCCAGAGTGAGGCAGGAATCACGACGACCAGAAAACACACAGCTAGAAAACAGACACGTTCCCAGCAACGCCTCCATGTGTCTGCTGTGATAAATAGCCATCTTCCGGTGCAGCCCATCAAGATGGGCGGGGCTTTCTCCTCTTGAGTAATCTGGCTGACCTTCTCTGCTCCTGCCTTTTCTCTGCTCTACGTGTTCTCAGGTTAGGTGCAGAAGGCAGTTCCTCCTCTTCGCTGGCCGTCTGCCACTGCAAGCTTTCCCCAGCTGGAGCCTCAGCCAAATCCCTTCTGGATGTCCATTCAGAGCCATCAATCAATTCAGTTCCTGGCGTGCCAGGAATTGTCTCATCCTCCCCCGAGCTGACTTCTAAGGAGGTATCTGAGGAATCGTCCAAGGGAAACATCATAATATGAGGTTTTGCTCACTTCCCACTGATTTATCCCACTTCCAAACTCCCAAACTTATGGGAATGTCTAAGGAGGAGACAGGATTGAGGCCAAGACACCAAGCCTGGGGAAGGAGGAGCAAGCTTGAATGGACTTCATTCTGTTCTGTTATCTCACCTTTTAACTACAGTGTCGCTTATTATCTGGTCCTTGCTACCCAGTTGGGAAGGAAGAAAAAAGGTGTAGGATCAAGGCCCATCAACAGATTCCTACATGGCTCTTCATTAACCTGTATTCTTTGACTACAATAAGAGACTTAGACTTAGAATAACTTTATTGTCACTTTAAATGTACACTAATCAGCATACATTAAAATGAAATTTCGTTGCATACAGCTCTCAAAGGGTCACCACCTCCAATATAGACTACATAAACATGACAAAAAAAATTATCCATATACCCACATATATTATATGACACAGAGAAACAACACAGTCTAGTTCGGATGTATACATGTACATGGCGAGAAAAACAAATCTTGCGAGTTTACCAGGCAGATGGCATAGGGAACAAAGCTGTTACAGAATCGGGTAGTCCTGCTAGAAATACTTTGAAACATCCTCTCAGAGGGGAGCAACAGAAACAGACCGTAAAGTTGGTGTGTGGGGTCTCTAACAATGCTTTGAGCTCTAAGCACATAGTGCTTATAAGCAGTATCCTGAATAACGGAAAGCAAGCTTCCTATAATCTTCTCGGCTGTCCTTACCAATCTCTGTATCAGGGGTGGGTTCCTCCCGGTTCGTACTGGGTCGCCCGAACCGGTAGCGAGGCGCTGGTGATGTCATGATGGCGTCGTGGACCCGCCTTGGTCGGTGCCGGTCCGTGGGCGCCGCCATTTTTTCCGGGAATTTTTGGCGGCTTTTTTTCGTTTTGGGCTGTTTGTGCTCTGCTGCTGCTTTGGAAAGGGCCCTCCCACCCGCCCCCGGGTGAAGGCTGTCCTTTATTCTTCGCCCGAAGCACAGCTGATCAGCTCCTCAGCTGTGTTTCGGGCAGATTATAGTCACTGAGCATGCGCGGACACAGAATTGCACCGGGGGTTCTGCTGCTTGAACAAGGGCCCTCCTGCCCACCCCTGGGTTTATACTGACCTTTCTTCCTTCCCCCGAAGCTCAGCTGGTCAGCTCCTCAGCTGTGTTTCGGGCAGATTATAGTCACTGAGCATGCGCGGACACAGAATTGCACCGGGGGAGCGCGCGCGCGTAACCCTAAGCCATGCCCACAGAGTGGTAGCGGAAATTTTCGGAACCCACCCCTGCTCTGTATGGACCTTCTATCTGAGGCACTGCTACCACCAAACCAAACAGTAATGCAGTTTGTTAAAATGCTCTCAATCGTGCCTCTGTAAACAGTGGCCAGGACAGAAGGAGAAAGATGTGCTCTCCTCATCTGACGCAGACGCTGCTTTGCACAGTTCACTAAGGTTGATGTGTGGAAGTCACATTGTGTTAATTTCTTTTAAATAACCAAGGACTATAAGACAAACAACATCATGCATTTTTTTCTCCAGACCATTTTGATTCTGTACATACCAGACTGAAATGCAAAGTAAAATTATAACAATAAATAAAACATTTTCAAAGGAAAAAAACAAGAAAGTCCAGTTGCCTTTTGGAAAAAGCACCTTTGGGACAACCATGACCAGGATGATTCAGAAACTCCATAGACATAACAATAAATACCTTTAAAATGAAATATAAACATATACTTCCTGAGCATTTCAGCTTTGGTCTTTAGGTTGAAATTGTCATAATATTCAAATTGTCTACCTTTCATTGATTAAAAGGGAGACAGTTTATCAGCAAAAAAGTATTTAACTGTTTGACAGATGATGATGGGTAGATTTCCTTGCTAGGGAGCCAGAATGAGATAAATCAACTACAGTCTTTAAGTAGAAACAGCATCAACACCAGAATCAGATTCAGATTCAGAATAGAATAGAGATGGAAGGGACCTTCGAGGTCTTCTCGTAGTCCAACCCCCTCCTCAAGCAGGAGACCCTATACCATTTCAGACAAGTGACTGTCCAGTCTCTTCTTAAAAACCTCCAGTGATGAAGCACCCACAACTTATGAGGGCAAGCTGTTCCACTGGTTAATTGTTCTCACTATTAGGAAGTTTCTTCTTAATTCCAGGTTGCTTCTCTCCTTCTCTCTCCCCTCAAATACTGGAATATTGCTATCATGTCACCCCTAGTCCTTTTTTCACCAGATTCATATCCAATTCCTGCAACCGTTCTTCATGTGTTTTAGCCTCCAGCCCCCTAATCACCATTGTTGCTCTTTTCTTCACTCTTTCCAGAGACCCAACATCTTTTTTTATAATATGTTGACCAAAACCGGATGCAGTC
>QLTV01001356.1:28080-43213 GCA_003457575.1 Thermophis baileyi | reverse complement strand
GAAACAGGTGAGAAAATAAATACAGCTTTATTGTATTTGTATTGAATACAATAACAGTGTGTGTATGTGTGTGTGTGTGTGTGCGTGTGTGTGTGTGAGAGAGAGAGAGAGAGAGAGAGAGGGAGGGAGAGAGGGAGGGGGAGAGAAAAATACAGGCTGGGAAAGAGGCACAGATAGAAGTGGTAAATTAAATAGTGGGTGGGCCATGCATGGAGTAAAATAAGTGTGGGATTGTTACTTAAGGCCTGCCACCAGATGATTTTGCTCCAGTCTAGTGGAAAATCAGAATAAACACACAGGGAAGACTTCACTAGAAAAGGCTTTCTTTTGCTCCAGGAGAAAATCAGAATAAAGAACTGGAAAAGCCTTCACAGGAAGAGCTTGCAGCTTGCAACATTTTAACGAGGTGATAATTGCTCTTGGCTGAAGGGCCAGACATCTCATTAAAGCTAGTATTCCTTTCCCTGCTTGGTGGGGGGGAGGGGAGGAAAGAAGCGGCAAAAAGTATCAGTTTATTTGCTGTTTCTTAGCTCAGCTGGGGCGGCAATCGCTCTGCCGCATGAATCAGCTGAGCTAATAAACAACAGAATATAGGAGATGTGAGAGGAGGGGGAGGGCAGGTGGGCGGGGCCAATCAAAATGTTCCCTACCGGTTCTCCGAACCAATCAAAATGTTCCCTACCCGGATGCCAGAACCCGTCAGAACCGGTAGCATTTCACCCCTGCTTTAAGCATGCAAAGCATGTGCTTTGCCACCAAATTTCCATATGTGTCTTTTTTTCTGGGTCAGGTTGGCTGCATTATTGGGACTGAGAAAATATTAGAAGTTTCTCTGTCCTGAATTATGCTGTCCTCCCTCGTTTTAATTCTCCATCTGGAAAATGGAATTGTAGTGACCTATTTTGCAAAGCCACTCTGCATCTGAAAATGATCCAGCAATCCACTACCACATACAAAATAAGCACATTAGGCAATTCTACTATTCTGCTCTAATGTTGGTACAGAGGAACCTCATGTAAAATCTCGTGCATAAGCGTGCATGAGATTCCTGTAGCCAGATGTTTTGCAGTGAGGGAACCTAAGAGAGAAGAAGACTCTGATTGAATTGTGAATACAGGTAACTCAATATATTTATACTTAATTGTGTTCTTAATGAGAGAGAGATTTATTCATTTATTTGGCTGCTCATAGGTGACTCTGGACACAGCATACAAAGATTAAAAGAAAAAACCACAAGATACAGCCCTTGGCACCCAAGGATAAAATATTAACCCCACTCACAAAAAAGCACATCAGCAGCAGAGCTGATCTTTCCCTTTTGTCATACCCACTAAGTAAACCAGACCAGGAAATCAACTCCATAGGAAGACTGGAACTACTTTTATTGAAATTACCGTATTTTTCAGACTATAAGACGCACTCCCCCCCCCCCAAAAGTGGGTGGAAATGTCTGTGCGTCTTATACAGCAAATATTTTGGTGGGGGGAGGGGGGTTGGTGCGGCCCCGATCAGCTGTTCTAGGCGGGAATCGCCGCCTATCGCCGCCGCCCATTCGCGACGATCGGCGGCAAACGGGCTGCGGCGAACGGGCCGCGGCGGCGAATGGGCAGTAGAGGCAGAGGTAGATTTTCTTTCTTGTTTTCCTCCTCTAAAGCTAATGTGCGTTTTATAGTCCGAAAAATACGGTAGCTATAGTAACAGCATCTTGCAAGTCTGATTGTGCTGTAAGCGCCTCTCCATTCTTATACTCCAGGGTATTAGGGGTGGTATCTGCCTGAGACACTTCTGAATATTATTTAGCTAATAATAGGTAATCCCTTTGTTGGCAATGTCAACTGTATTACTTGATGAGACAGGTCACCACGTAGAAATGTAGTGACCTGTCCCATCAAGTAATATAGTCAGTCCCTTCCTTCCTTCCTTCCTTCCTTCCTTCCTTCCTTCCTTCCTTCCTTCCTTCCTTCCTTCCTTCCTGCTCAAAATGGCTTTCCACATAAAAAACAATATCAACAGTGTATCAAGAAAAGTGTTGGCAAACACAATCATAGAGTAAAAATATATCACATACAAACATTTTAACAAAGCTTTTGTGAGGAGCCAAAGGTCCTGAGGGAATTCAGTGCCAAAGTATTCTACTGAGTTTAGAATACCAAGTCGACCCAAAAAGGTGCATGTGAACAACAGTGGGGCAACAAATTGGCTTGACTTGGCCCTGGTCCTGGTCCTTGTCTATGGCTCCCATTTCTCCAATCTCAGTCCCTATTCTATCCTGTAGGATAGCCAGGTCCAAAGGCAAGATGAAGCTTGAGGAATTGCTACGGTTTTGGATAGAGTAAAGCAAGAAAGGTAATGGGTTACAGAGGAGCTAACTTTTACATTGGATCAGCTGAGTCACAGACAAATTGATATGCAGGAGACAATGAGTGGGCTTGGGGGACCAGTAGAGCTTGCTTGAATGTAGGTAACTGAAGGAGTCTATGTCCTTGAGTTTTGTTCAGTGCAACTGAAATATAAAACATAAATCTTTGCACGTGTCTCTCTTTAGTGAGGCATACTGAAGAGATCATCTTATAAGGCTGCATCCTTACAACACAGGGATAAGCTCTTTAAAAAGTGTGGCTCATCCTTTGTGGGACTATGTTGCAGGATATAGCAGAAATGAAGTAACTGTGATTCTCCAGATGATGCTGAATTCCCAATCACATTGTCTCCAGTGAGTATGGTCAATAGCAAGTGATCATGGGAGTTGCTAATGGAGGGCCACATGCTGTGTACCCTTGTTCTTGTGGGATGCTAGAGATACAAAAAGTGTGTATGCATTTGTGTTTAGTGTGGGAGGGAATAACATCTTGCTGATGTCTTCTTATGGCTGTCTCCAATCTGGGTGCCTTCAAGTGTATGTACTTCAACTACCAGCATTCCCTAGCCAGTTTGGGCATTGCTGACAATTCTGGGGGTTGGTGCACACACTTGTAGAACACCCAAATTGGTTGGAAGTATAAGAACAGAAATATAAAATCAGATCACAAGCACATCATTCCAGCAATTTCACTGAATTTAGTTGCCCACCTCCATGTTTATCTTTTCTTCAGCTAATGAAGTCTCATCTTTGCTCTTTAGTGAGAATTTAGCAATGCTTAATGTTATTCACATCAGATAAAATACAAAATTTATTTGATTCTTCTGGATAACTCTTTAGGAGCAGTAATAATAAAGAATACATGTTAATACACACAGAATATACTGTATAATTTATCCAAGATACAAGCTTTTTGCTTTTAAGGACATAATTGTAGTTATGGTTGGTTGTTTTTTTCCCCTTTTTAAAAACTGATTGTATTCAGTTTTGCTTTTCTGCAAATATGGAGTTACAATAATAGCATTGGCATGCTGCTGTTGCTTCAATGATCCCTGTGCTTGAATAAGTGTTTTAACCAGCCAGGCAATGTCTGTAGATGGCCTCTGGCAACCGGAACACAGAAACAGTTATTTCCCTTCTTTTTGTTCTTGCCTTGCCTTCCTTTTCTTGGTCAGCAGGTAGCACAGCTTTTCCCTCAGGGAAACTTTTTCCACTGACCCCCTGGTTTAAATACAGCTTCTGATAGGCAGGCAGATCCTTTCTCCTAAACCCTCCCTGCTTGGAGAGAACTCAGCTGAGTTTATTTATAGCTGGTTCCTCCCTTGACATTCTCTTTCAGGTCACCCCCAGCATAAGCCATCTAATTTGGTGACTGGGTTGGGAAACAGTTGTGAGACTGAAGTGGACTTGCATCTTACAAAAATGGGCCCTTGGTAAGAATGACAGAGCTGCAGCTGTTTTTCAGCAATCTCCTCTTCAAGCTAAACCTATCACTCAAGGAATGTTGTTTTTTAGAAACTTCTCTTGTGTTCTAAGATGATGTTGCTAAATCTGTTCTTTTCACAGAGAAATAAACAGTGGCTAAGATATAAGCCATTTCTTCCTTTTCCATTAGCTTTCAACTCTGCCTGTTCCTGTGTCTTGCAACTCCTGTCCCTTTCAATCTGGAGTGGAGGAAGTGGTTTTCCCCTCTACTCCTACCTCCTTGCAAGGAGATTTTCATCTGCAAGCATTTCTGTTTTCCTCTTCTGATAGTTTTGATTTAGTCTTGGGGATTTCCTTCCTTGCCACTGGCACCACCACTGTAAACAATTTAACTTTGAGGGTGACGGTTCATTCTCTGAACTTATGGATTGGTTTCCAAACTTTTTGTTACCAGGCTAGGTAACATCTTCAGCAGAGTTTAGGGGATGTCAGTGTTCTGTTTATAAGGGCTTCAGGTGTGGGTGTGTCAAGTGAGGGTCTTGTGATGGGTCAGGTGTGAGTCATCAGTGAGGGTCTTGTGATGGGGAGGTTACATCAGGTGAGAATCATTGGGAGGTGAACTGGTGGGGGGGCTTGCATGGGTTGGTTGAGGGTCTGTGCTGTCTCTGGTTGGCTGTGCGGTTGATTTGGATTCTGAGGAGTTTGTAGGCTGGTTGTAGGTCAATGTGTCTGTTGATGGAATTGCTTGTGGAGTGCCAGGCTTTGATGAACTCACGAGCGTGGCGGGTGGTAGTGTGGCTGATGGTTTTTGTGTTGCGCCAATCGAACTGGAGCTGTTTGGTGTCCGTGTGGGTAGAGATTAAGGATTTGGGATTGTGGTGTTTGACTGCCAGCCGGTGTTCATGGATCCTGGTTTTTAATTGATGTGATGTTTCTCCCATGTAGAATTGGTTGCAATGATTACAGTTGATTTTGTAGATTGGGCGTTGGTCCTACCTGAATGCCATTTCTAGTAGAGTTGGTAGAGAGCATCCAGGAATGGGTAGTAGCTCTATATCATCTGCATGGAGACTGAGCACGTGATCTTTATTTGCATATCTGGTCACTCCTTCATCGTCTGGTGATTGCCCAGTTCAGCGAAGGCATAGCGATGAAAGGACTTGTGACCTATAAAATATTAGCCCCTCCCGGACTGTGGACCAGACATTAGTAAGGGTGGGGCTGGATGCTCTCTACCAGCTCTACTAGAAATGACGTTCAGGTAGGACCAACGCCCATTCTCCCCAGAGCTGGATTGAGAGCATCCAGGAATGGGACATACCAAAGCCGGCCTGTCCCCTACGGGTGGGAGCAGTCTGGTCCTAAGTCCCCCCCCCCCGACACTATGAACCCTCTGGAGGACTCACCTCCCAAAGGCCGCCTCCGCCGAGGCAAAGGAGTCCAACTTATAGTGTCAAATAAATGGAGATGGGGAGGACCATGTAGCTGCTTGACATACTTCCTCAATAGAGGCCTGTGTCGCCCATGCCGTCATCGTGGCCGCGCTTCTGGTGGAATGCGCTGTGATGTGCCTGGGTGTTGGTAGTTTCTGAACCTCATACGCCTTGGAAATGCAAGCTCTAATCCAACAACCCACCGTTGAAGGAGTGACTTTGTGTCCTAATGAAGATGGTTGAAATGAAATAAACAAGGATTCTGTCTTCCTGAAGGAAGACGTGCGTTTGATGTAGATACGGAGGGCCCTTCTAACATCCAACGTGTGCCATCTCTGTTCTAGGGCATGTCTCGGGCCTGGGCAGAAGTTGGGCAAGATCAACTCCTGGGCCCTATGAAACCATGAATTGACTTTGGGAATGAAAGAAGGGTCCAAACGTATGACTACCCTGTCTGGATGAAAGATGCAGAGGTCCTGTCTCACGGAAAGAGCCGCCAGTTCCGAAATCCTTCTGGCCGATGTAATAGCCACTAGGAAGGCCACCTTAAATGAGAGGAAACGTAGACTGGCAGAACATAATGGCTAAAAGGGACTCTCCGTGAGGGCCTGTAAAACCTTAGTTAGATCCCAGGTGGGATACCTGTGAACCACAGGTGGGCGCAAGTTGGAAGCTCCCCTGAGGAATCTCTGCACTGTGGGATGCTTAGTAAGTGGCTCTAATCTTCCACATGATAAAACGGAAGACAGCGCTGCTATCTGTCCCTGTATGGTGTTGGGTGTTAACCCTTTGTCTAATCCCTCCTGGAGGAACTCCAGGACCTGCACCACTGAAACCTCAGAGGGATTGGACCCTGACCTAGTGCACCAGGAGCAAAATGCCTTCCAGGTCGCATTATATATCCTGTCCGTGGACTGTTGTCTGGAGGCTTGGATAGTTTGGATGACTCTGGGAGAGAAATTCTCCCGCCTCAGGGACCTCCACTCAAGCGCCAGGCGGTCGGTTGGAGCCACTGAGGCTCCGGATGGACCAATTCCCCCTGGCTGAGGTATATCTTGTCCCGAGGTATTCTCCAGGGTTGTCTCACTGACAGGTGGACCAGGTCGGCAAACCATGGTCTCCTGGGCCAATAGGGAGCTAACAGGATCACCTCTGCCTTCACCGTGAGTACCTTTCTGATGACAGCTGGAATCAAGGCTAGGGGAGGAAAGGCATATAAGAGGCCTCGAGGCCATGGGCTGCGTAGGGCATCTATCCCTTTCGCCCCCCCGTGACCTGAACCTGCTGAAGAATCTCGGCAGGTGAGTATTTTCTGGAGAGGCGAAGAGATCTATGACTGGCCTCCCATAACGAACTGTCAGCTCCTGAAAAAGTGAGGGGTGCAGACGCCACTCTGAATGGTCCACTGTCACCCTGCTGAGACAATCTGCCTGCACATTCAGGACCCCAGAGATGCGCTCTTCTCTTATGGACTGTAGATGTCTCTCCGCCCATCGCCCCAGACAATCCGCCTCTGCCATGAGGGACCTGGAATGAGTCCCCCCTTGGCGATTGATGTGGGCTTTGGCTGTCACGTTGTCTGTTAAGGCCAAAACGTGTTGTCCCACTATGGTGTCCTTGAAGCTCTTGAGGGCAAGATGAACCGCCCTGAGCTCCAGCCAATTGATCCTGTGAGACAGGTCTGCCTGGGTGCTCCGGCCCTGTGCGATCTGTGACTGACAATGGGCCCCCCAACCATAAAGGCCGGCGTCCGTCGTGATGGTCAGACAGTCTGGCTCCTTGAACAGGAATCCCCTGGTGAGGGCCTGTGACCACCACCACCGAAGGGACTGCAGTACCTGTAGGGGAACTCTTACCCTGTCCTGTGAGTTGCTCCTGCCGGATCGTTGGTATGGCAGGAGAAACCATTGCAGTGCCCTGCGTGGAGTCGTGCCCACGGTACGATGAAGATGCACAACATCATCTTCCCCAGGAGCTGCGACAGGAGTGCGAGTGGTACTGTGCCCATGGCCGTGATGCGCCTTGCTAATTGTTGCAAGCTGACTTGTCTCTCCGGTGATAGAGAGACCACGCATACAGATGTGTCTATTATGGCTCCCAGATGGAGCAATCTGGTGGTCGGAGAAAAATGACTTTTCCTGTTGTTTATTGAAAAGCCATGATCTTGTAGGACCTGGACCGTGATCCTTAGGTCTGCCTCCGCCTGACCTGCTGACGAGGACTGAATTAGGATGTCGTCCAGGTAACATTGGACCCTGATTGGTATGGATCGAAGGTGAGCCGTCAGAGCTGCCAATATCTTTGTAAAGGCTCTTGGCGCTGAGGACAGGCCGAATGGCATGGCCTTGTATTGATAGTGCCTTTCTGCATATGAGAAACGGAGGAACTGTCTGTGAGCCAGTCTGATGGGTATATGTAGATATGCCTCTGTGAGGTCTATGGAGGTGAGGAAGTCGCCCTGTCTTATACTCCCCAGAATAGTTTGGAGTGACTGCATTTTGAAGCGTTTGTACTCCAAACACTTGTTCAGACGTTTGAGGTCTAGAATAGCTCTGCACCCCCTGGAGCTCTTTTGTACCAAGAACAGTATTGAATAAAAGCCCTGTCCCTGTTCCTCCTGAGGGACAGGTTGAATTGCCTGGATCTCCAGCAGGTGCTGAATCTCTGAGTCCATCAGGCTTCTTTTGGCTGCATCCCTGGATACAGGGCAGCTGATAAAAATCCTTGGGGGGTGGGTGGAGAGAAACTCCAGAGCCAAACCTGATCGCACTCTGCCGAGTACCCACTTGTCCGATGTCGTAGCCTCCCATTGATGGAAATGGAGGCTGAGCCGACCGCCGAGATGCGGAACGGCCCTGCAGTCATTTTGAACAACGATAGGGGTGACTTCCTGCTCCTCGAAAGGGCCGCTTGCCCTGATATTGCTGGCGTCCTCGGAACTCAGACCTCTCCGACTGTCTATCCTGTCTGCCTTGGTATTCGACTCTCGACTCTGGAGTACGAAATGATTGCCTCCTGAAATAAAGTGAGAAACTTCTGTCCGCCCTCCTGTAAAGGGAAGGCATGGCTTTGCCCCTGCCCCTGGTCTCCACCAGGATGGGGTCGAGGGCTGCCCCAAACAAGTTATTTCCCGTGAAAGGAGCCGAAGCCAACTTCCACTTGTTTTTGTTGTCAGCCTGCCAATGCTTAAGCCATAGCAGGCGACGGGCTGTTACTGAAGAGGCTAGTGATCTGGATGCGAACTTGGCCACATTCAAGGTGGCGTCTGCTGAAAACTCAGCTGCAGCCACCAGCTTATTTATATCCTGGTGAATTCTCACATCCTCTGGGGGAATCCGATCCTGCATCTGGCGAAGCCAGAGCAAGGACGCCCTATTGAAGAACGAAGCTGACGTGGCAGCCTTAATTGCCCAGGCAGCTGCCTGGTGGGCCTTTCGCAAGGACAATTCAGCCTTTTTGTCCTCTGCCTTCAAACAATCCATTGTCTCTGCGGGCAAGAGTGCCACTGAAGCCATGGCAGCCACTGGTTTGTCCACTGTGGGAACCTCCAATGCTTCAGACAGATCTGAGGCTACATTGCAAAGCCTCCTTTCAGATCTAGAAGGAGGCATGCCAGCTCCTGGATTGGTCCACTGTCTTTGAACCACATCCCTGAATAATTTGGGTGATGGAATTACCTCAGTTTCCACTGTAGGCTCAGAAAAGAGCAGATGACCTGAATCCCCAGGGCTCTGGGTCGATTCTGAAACTTGGTCAGGATCCAAATTAGTTGCGGCCTTAGCCTTACGCAGTAATGACTTAAATAAATCTGGCTTAAAAAGGCCTGTGAAAGGCAATGGATCCGGATTCAGCCCTTCATCTTCTGAAAGGGTCTGGAATTCCTCCTCCTCAGCCGAGGCGTCCCCACTCCTCATGGAAGGAACAAGAGAAGTAAGATCCCCAGGATTTAGCCAATCCTCCTGAATCATGGGCTGTGCATGTTGATGTTGGTAAGAGGAAACCCCTTGAGAAGGTAGATTCCTCTGCTGCAAGCCTGCAGCTATTCCCTGCGTAATAGCTTGGGAAATAATCTCTTTTAAATGTTCAGGTAATTCTGAACCAGCCTCCTCCACTGGGCGGATCCCCACTGCTGTAGGAGTAAACGAGGCTTCTGGCCTAGCTCTGGGAGGAGGGATAGGCTCCTCTGATCCTGCTGCAGGCAAGTTAGGACTTGCAAAAGAAAGGGCTTCAGCTCTATCCAAAACCTCTCCTAAGGTTGGATAGCACGTCTCTCTGGTGCCATCTGGCGACCATTCCCTGTAAGAGGCTGTTTGCAGAGGCCCTGGATCATTAACAGGAGCCAATGGTCTTTCTTCCTGAGGGCAGGAAACCTCTGCCCCTCCCAAAGGGGAACCTCCTTGATCCAGGCTTTTCCTAGCCCTTTGGATCTTAGCCAGCTCTTTTTCTATCGCCTTTTGGCACCGTTCTGCATCCTTGTCAGCCATTTTGGAGCCTCTGTTACTCCTGGCGGCAGTTGCATAACTCCTGGTTGTAGCTCCCCTTGCTGCCCCTCTCTGTCCAGAGGAGCCCAGCTTTGGAATCGGGGAAGACCCAGGGCCCGCTCTCTTGCCACGCGCTGTGGTCTGCTGGCTAGAGGAGGGCGCACGAGACGCCATCTCCCTCTTCTAGTAAAGGCAGGTGGACCCGCAATGGGTAGCTGCTGCCGCGACTTTACTCGCGCTCCCCCGCACTCCTGCCACTTCAAAGTATGCCCCAGACGCCGCTGGGCAGTGACTAAGTCCCCTACCGCCCTCCTGGCGGGAATGCCCGGGCCTCCGCTCTCCAATGAGCCGGATCCTGGAATTAAGCCTTTACTGCTAATCGCGGCAGGCTGGGACCTTGGCTGAACGAAGCTGGAAAGAAGGCAGTTAATCAGCGGACTGAAAAGCTGCCTGATCGCTGAAGCGATCCCTTGATAGAATAAAATATTTTTCTTAAGCTTACGATTGGAGAATCCTGCCCAAAGGCGCAGCTCTCTCCAAGACGTCTCTTCTGCGTGAAGACTGAGCCGAACTGGGGAATCACCAGACGAGGAAGGAGTGACCAGATATGCAAATAAAGATCACGTGCTCAGTCTCCATACAGAAGATATAGAGCTACTACCCATTCCTGGATGCTCTCGATCCAGCTCTAGGGAGAATACATTCTTTCCTTCATCCTTCTGTATCTTGTCTTTGGTTCTGGATAATTCCTGCCTGAGTGTGGCTGTGGGTTTGTGGACTATTGCTATTCCTAGGGGGGCGGAGGATTCTGGCTGTCATTTCTGACACTCCTTTTGTGTATGGTAGGGTTAGTTTTCGTGTGGTGGTTGGCTGTGTGGTGTGTTGTGGTTTGGGTGCTGTGTGTCAGAATACAAAGTTTTTCGGATAGCCGTTTCTTTTCCGCTTTTCTTAGTGTTGTGGTGCTGCAGTGTGTCCTGGCCCTACTGAAGAGGGTCTGGACACAGCTTCTTTTGTGTGCAGTGGGGTGGTTGCTTCCGAAGGTGAGGTTCTGGTCCATGTGTGTGGGTTTGCGGTAGACCCAGATTTCCAGTTCTCTGTTTCTAGTCTCCTTATGTTGAAGTCGAGGAATGGGAGTCTGTTGTCTGTTTTCTCTTTGTGTGTGAATTTGATCCAGGGGAATATGTTATTGACTAGGTGGTGTGTGTCTTCAATTTGGGAGCGTTTGATGATGACGAAGGTGTCATTGACGTAGTGTGTCCAGAATTTTGGTTGGATGGTGGGTAGAGCTATGGATTTGAGTTGTTGCATGACTGCTTCTGCTATTAGGCCTGATATGGGTGATCCCATCAGGTTACCTTGTGCTTGCTTATAGATTTTCCCATTGAACGTGAAGTATGTGTTGAGGCATAGATCCAGGAATTTCATGATGGCTTCTGTGGACATGGAATGTTCTGTAGTGGCATCATCTTTGTGGGTATGGTGTTTAGTGAGTAGGTGGTGTATGGTTTGTTTAGCCAGGTCGATGTTAATTGAGGTGAAGAGAGCAGTGACATCGAAGGAGACCATGATTTCTTCAATTTAACTTTCTCAAGGATATTCTACAAGGAGGATGAATGCCTGTGTGCTTGCAACTGTTTCAGGAGAGAGCTCTTTGATGGTTTGAGGTGACAATCTTGCACAAGAGACACCCCCTTGAAGGCTTTAGTTGGCAAACAGATTGTCATCAAGGCAAACCAAAGTAGAATAACGACAGCGCATAATAGTACTTTGGCATGCTTCTTTTATCCTCAGTGTGGGGACTGTCGGATGTTGCAGACAATTTATGAAACTGAATCATATTTCTCTTCAGATGGAGTTTCTGGACATGAGCCATCATTGGAAATCCTGTCACAGGCGCAGATCCACGCCATACCTGGGGCAGGTAAGCTTTATGCATATCTGTGAAATATGTCTTTAAAGTAACTCAGATTAAAACAATCAAATACAGTATGTGCTTAGTGGCTGGCATGTTTAGCATGTGGGAGGGTGCCCATAAATAGTGGCATCTGAGTTTGCAGCAAAGGGACCTTGCATTTTATAGAATCAGGCCCATATGAGGCTAATGGTAGATGAGCTGTGCAAATATTGCTGGTTCCTTGAAATAATATAATAGAACTCTTCAGTATGTTTCCATTCTTGGCTATATGTTTTCACATTTCCTTGTTGAAAGTGATTACAAGATTGTGTTAATGATTTAATTTGAATCAAGCCTCAGCCTAGCACTTAGCCACAGAAATTGTAGGGAACAAAGAGTGATCCTAGTCATAGGAAGAGTGATGGCATCTCAACATGGAAGAACGGCAGAAGCCTCTTTTCTCACTAGAAAATTAGGCACGGACTTTCTTCGCAAACTGGAGACCCAGCATTTTTTTAAAAAGGAATCTCTTAGTAGAACTGTGTTTTGCCAAGATTCCACCTTACTGTTTTGCTCATTACTGAAACACAATAATAGGAGTATTTTTTCTTTTTGCATGCTCTTCTTTATTATTACATGTACTTACAGTATATTAATATTACATATTCCATGGGCAAGCCTTATGGTTAAGTGAAAAATATTGAAAATTTGGATGCCAGTGCTCACCAAACAGAATTTGAGGTTAGCATCCCATTTTTAAAATTAAGTGGAAGTTATGTTGCTGGTTCTAGCTAAATGTGGAAATGACTTGGGCGTCTCATTCTAGCTAATTCATTCCTTTGAGTTTTGTAGGATACATAGATTTGGTCTCATATTGGTTCCAGTGTTTTCCCCATAAAGCAGGATCAGCAAAGATAGGAAAAGGAACAACAAAGGGTGTTTAATCTATTGGGTTTTTTAGTCAACGCGCATACATTCTTTATTTTGAATTGTGTCCTACCATTCTACCGTGTTTCCCCGAAAATAAGACCCTGTCTTATATTTTTTTGAACCCTGAAATAAGCGCTTGGCCTTATTGCCATGCACTCAAAAGCCCGATTGTGCTTATTATCAGGGGATGTCTTATTTTGGGGGAAACAGGGTAATGTATTCACATTACTCACAGTTTGAATTTATTTGATGGAGGAAAAGGACTTTCCATATTTCTTCCCAGTTGACCTGCACCAAGCTGAAAACTATTTGAAATAAACTTGGTGTAGTGAGAAAGAAAGAAATCCATTTTGTATGGGAAAAACTGGGATGTTTAGACTACAGCACATATTTGAGTTAGTTTGAATCCTACTCTGTGAAGTGAATTACCCCTTGTTTGATATACTTACATTTATACTGGTACCTGTCCAAATCTCTTAAAGTACTCAGCACTTAAAGTGCTTTGTAAAGCAACATTGTTGGGGAAGCCCATGAACAATTCTCCTGTAGTTGTCTGCTTTTAAACATAGGAAATGCATGTGGCCATTCATGTATTGCATGGAAGTACACAGAGGCAGAGGGGTCATTCCATGTCAAGTGGTCTGGGGCTCCCAGCTCGACCATCATGGATTTTGATGAAATTTGGTGTGAACATGCACACACGTCCCCAATGAACATTGGTAAAGTGTTACGTTTGCCGATGCAATACTTGAGGAGATATAGTCATTTGTATGACTCTATAACGCAGCCTTCGACAGTATGACTCTGAGGTTTCAGCAACTTTGAGACATAATATCTCCGGCAATATTTTGTTGAGAGAAACAAAACTTGGCCATCTTGTACAACTTGTTGTGCTCTATTAAACAAAAAAATAAAAACATTCTCATGAGCGATCTCCCATCTAGATAATTTGGAGCACGAAAAAAGAGTAAAGTTTGGCTTCTTATAGCTCTGGAAGGAAAGGTATGAGAAACGTGAAACTTTGTGCGTAACAACTTAGTAACACAAGGTTTTCAAATATAAAATTTCATTCTCCTACTGGTTTCCAATAGTTTACAAATTGAGTGTAAAGTTGACGGTTTTTGTAAAAATGCCAAAAATAGGGTATTTTCAGCCCACTTTTACAAAAATTTCAGCCCACTTTTACAAAAAAAGACCTTCTGGAAACTCTGTTAAATCATTCTCATTAGAAAGAGCATGTTTCAACCCCCCTAAAAAAGTAGGGCTGGTGTTTCATCGCTGACGTATAAAGCCCTAAAAATAGGGACAAAGTGGAGGATGTTGCTATGGCAGCGTCACATGCATTCTATTATTGTTTCATCTTGTTTGTTTTATATAGACATCATTACTACTATTATATTGCATTGGTCCATGGTGACATTGTTACTACCAGTTCAGGCATCTGACCCAGAAACCCCATCGCCATACGGGGCATGCCTGATAGCCATGTAATACCAGCCACGGGTGGGTTTCTTGGTTCAGGATCCCAAGCCTGTAGTTTGGTTCCTTCCTTGAGGTTCCAAAGCCTTGTCTGGGTAGCTGTCCAGTTCCCAAGCCGACAATTGGGCAGCTTATCCTAGGTTCCCAAGCCTAAAGTGGGTATCTTATATGGTTCCCAAGCCGAAGTCCGTACTGTTCGTATAAACTGCCAAATTCCAACGATCTCTTATTTATTATTGAATTTACGCACCACGTTCTTTAGCGTCGCTTCTTGGAAAGCTTTCTTCAATTTCTTCCTTTGGAACGTATATATATTTAATTCTGTGAATGTTTCACCATGGGATTTTGTTTCACCAAATCACTATGCAACGGAGTTGGCAGCACGACTAAACGTTTGGCTGCTCGAGCCAGCCTCCAGCGACCATCAACCAACCAAATACTGATGCCGACAGATCTGTTCAACTTTTGCGACAGAAACATTCACGGAATTAAATATATATATGTTCCGAAGGAAGAAATTGAGGAAAGCAGGATGCTGCAAGAAGAAAGATGGAAAGTTAGCAGCACAATAGCTGGCACAAGAGGTCAGCACCAGTTTGTGCCAGTTGATTCAAATTCAATTTCTGTCAGCAAAGTTTCAAATGACACGATTAACTTTGTGGCCAAACTGTCCAATATCGTCGATCCGAATTTAAAATTGGCCGACCTATTTCCCAGTTGTTATGTTGCCTGCATTTATGACAAACAATGGTGGGTAGGCAACATCGTGGAAATTTCGATCGAACAAAATGATGCGTTGGTAACATTTATGCATCCGCGAGGCCCTGCTCATTCATTCTATTGGCCTGAAAGACAAGATGTTTGTTGGGTTCCAGAACCACATCTTATTTGCGTGCTTCCAGTGCCTTCAGTCACGTCATCAGGTTGACAGTTCCCAGAAGCGACGCTAAAGAATGTGGCGCGTAAATTCAATAATACATAAGCAATCATTGGAATTTGGCAGTTTATACGAACAGTATTGACTTTGGCTTGGGAACCATATATGATACCCACTTTAGGTCTGGGAACCTAGGATAAGCTGCCCAATCGGCAGCTTGGGAACCAGACAGATACCCACACAAGGCCTTGGAAC
>QLTV01001356.1:12887-27571 GCA_003457575.1 Thermophis baileyi | reverse complement strand
TAGATGGAGATCGCTCATGAGAATGTTATTATTGTTTTGTTTAATAGAGCACAACAAGTTGTACAAGATGGCCAAGTTTTGTTTCTCTCAACAAAATATTGCCGGAGATATTATGTCTCAAAGTTGCTGAAACCTCAGAGTCATACTGTCGAAGGCTGCGTTATAGAGTCATACAAATGACTATATCTCCTCAAGTATTGCATTGGCAAATGTAACACTTTACCAATGTTCATTGGGGATGTGTGTGCATGTTCACACCAAATTTCATCAAAATCCGTGATGATCGAGCTGGGCACTTTTCTGAAATCAGACCACTTGACATGGAATGACTCCAGAGGACAAGGAAGACGTTACCGTATTTTCCGTCTATAAGACGCCCCCATGTATAAGACGCCCCCATGTTTCATGTAGTTTCTTGTAGTAAGCACATTACAAGCCATCACTGTGCAAAACCATGTATAAGACAACCCCATGTTTCATGTAGTTTCTTGTAGTAAGCACACTACAATCCATCACTGTGCAGAAGCCATCTTGTTAGCGTGAGTAATACAACAAGAACAGGAAATGCATCACAGGAACAATAGAGATGAAACCTAGAGTGGCAATGTGATACAGGAAACATCTACAATAGAGAGGAATAATAGAGCTGCATATAAGATAGAGGCTCATCCGGCATGTGTGGCCTTCTCCTCTCTGCCTCTGCCTCCTGTGTATAAGACGCCCGTCCATTTTCAAGTAAATATTTTTAAGAAAAAGTAGTGTCTTATACACGGAAAAATACAGTATCCTAATGTTTTGCATGTAGATCTGGATGTGTTTAAATACGTTCTATGACAACAAATGTTCTCTAAGTATGGTGTAATCTGGGATTCATCCATTGGTATATGCTTGCTTGCTTATTTATTTATTGGCTGCCATTAAGGGCAAAAGGCCTTCTAAAACTGAATAAAATAATCAGCAGCAGTCATATAATTGATACAAACCAACAATAATATTTAGACAAGAGAGTTGTAACATTTTAAACATAACTGACATAATTGAATACCAAAAACCACAATGAAAAAGGACATCGCTACTCACAGTCGCCTTGAACCATGAGATGGGTGGCAAATATGTTTGATAATAATGAGTGGGTGTGGAATGTTACAAGTACATCAGATGGTTGGGGGGAAAAAGGGCATTGGAAGACTATCTGAAGGACAGTGAAGAAGATGCAGTGAAGCTAGTATACCAGGAAGGATTACTGAATACTGGAGAGACCAAAATTGTAGGAGGTGACCAGGCTGAGCCCGAGGGAGGAGTCAATGATAATCAAACAGCAGGGCATGGAGGCGTGTTCAAAACCCTGCACAGAACCTTAAGAAACTTTTGGTGACCTAGACATCAGGGAATATGTGGCTTCTTGCCTCCCGTGCAGGAGGGCCAAACCCCTCCATCAGAAGGCTGCAGGACTTTTGCAACCACTACCTACGACCCTCTCACCCTTGGCATACAGTCTCTCTGGATTTCATTACTGATTTACCCTCTGTCCAAGGCTTCACCACCATATTAATGATGGCAGATCTTTTCACCGAGATGGCCCATTTCATACCCTGTAAGGGATTGCCCAATGCCAAAGACACAGCCCAACTTTTTCTAGACCACGTCTTTTGCTAGCATGGCATGGTCTCAGCACTCGTGTCAGACAGAGGGACGCAATTCCAATCTAGATTTTGGAAAGCACTTTTTCAGTTACTAAATGTCAAGGTCAACCTCTCCTCAGCTCACTACCCTGCCACGAATGGGGAGGCTGAAAAGACCAGCTCCTCCAATAGTATTTGAGGTGCTACTGCACCTACAGCTAAGACAACTGGCCATCGTTACTGCCACTTGCAGTATTTTCTTACAATTCGCTGCACTCATCGACTTCAATGACGCCATTTCAAGCCATGTATGACACACACCCTAAAGTGTTGCCAGACCATCCTGCACTGGACTCCATGGTTCTAGGGGCAGTTGATTTCTTACAAGAGCAACTTGTAGCCCAAGACCTGTTGAAACAGGAACTTGACCAAGTGAAACAGACTTACAAGAAGGCAGCAGATGCACATCGGCAGGAGGATCCACCCATAGCAGTAGCAGACAAAGTTTGGCTCTCTACTAGGTTCTTAGCCACTTCAAGACCTTCCAAGAAGCTAGACGCTAAGTTTGTGGGCCCATTCAACGTTCTCCGACAAATCAACCCTGTAGCCTTCCACATCGAATTACACCCTTCAATGAAGGTGCATCCAGTACTTCACCGAGCATTACTTTCCAAAGATGCCCCCCCAAGCACAATAAGATCCTAGTGACACCCTCCACCACCAGTCCTAGTCGAGGGGGAACCAGAATACGTGGTGGAAGAAATCCTAGACTCTAGGAAAAGAGGCAAAGGCATCCAGTACTTGATTCACTGGAAGGGCTACCTGGTTTCTGATCGCTCCTGGGAGAACGCATGCTATGTACATGCCCCTGATTTAATTCGTCAGTTCCACCAGCACTTCCGTGACAAGCCAAAGCTAACCAAGCTACCAGTGCCCCGCCCAATCTTGCCTGAGGAACCTGTTGAGGAAGAGGTTAACCAGACTCTCTGCATTCCTCCGGGGGGAGCAGGGAGACTCACCTATGATGGGCCTTCCATATCTCTGCCTTTAATTTCCTTGAAGGCAAGGGGAGGGGAGGGAACCTCTAATGATGTTTATGTGTTACAGCAACCACCACCTGGCTCACCAGCTCCTGCAGAGGAGTGGGAGGAGGATTCCTTTGATACGGCTCCCTTCCACCCTTGCCAAGTTCCCATGAGAAATCAGACTTTTAAGACACAATGCTGGAAGGGGAAAGCAGCATAGAAGAACCCATGGAAGAGGAGGGGGGCAAGATGGAGGGATGGGTGATGTAGGAGATGACCAGGCCGAGCCTGAGGGTGGGGTCAAATGCATCATAAGTCATGAGTCCCTGTGGACGCAAGAGATCTAAGTCCAGCCCACCTTGAATGCCTTTCTTACCTCCTGCTCATTTCCCTTGACTGTAGTTGGTCAGATTCTTGTAGATACTTTAAGCTTGCAATAAATCTTTATACGCATTTGAACTGCCTGAATCTCCTGATTTCCCCAGCGCTTGACAAAAATGGCCTACAAGAAGGACCAAATGAAGAGAAAAGAGGCATGGGAAGATAAAGTAGTAAATGGCCAGTAAAAAAAACCCCTCCCTTTTTATGATCCTGTAATCCAGAGGTTCTCAACCTTTCTAATGCCGTGACCCCCCCGCGACCACTACTATTTTTTTATATTAAGTCCAAAGGAAGTTATGCTCTTGCTTTTCTGTGGTACTCTGCATCTCATCCATATGGGATGGATACATTTTGTACAGTTGTTGCAACCAGTTTTTGAGGACCAAGATAAGCATACACATTGAAGCAGGGGTGAAACGCTCCCGGTTCGCTCGTGCCTGTCGGTCAGCATAGAGCCGATCGCCAAGGTAGCACGAGGCTCCGCCCACCCGCTCAGATGCCGCCATTTGGGTTCTTTTACCCTCTGCGCATGCACAAAGCATTCTGCGCATGCGCAGAGGGTAGAAGAACCCAAATGGCAGCGTCCGGGCTACCAGCTGTCCAGCGACCCGCAGGCACGGCTGAACCGGGACCTTTTCACCCCTGCAGTGACGGTGGCACCAAAATGGCGGGCTAACGCGCGCGGCGACCCCTGTGAAATGGTCGTTCGACCCCCAAAGGGGTCACGACCCACAGGTTGAGAACCGCTGCTGTAATCCATTCATTTGGGGTAGAGTCGGGGCAACTGGATGGAGCTGAGCATTTACATGCCCAGTATATTAAAAAAACAACAGGTAAAGCAGATGATAATAAGACTCGGAAATGACTAAGAGCAGCAGAGTTGAAGAAAGAGACAGAGGGGCTAATTTTGGTGGCACAAGACCAAACCTTAAGAACAAATGCATACAAAGCCAGAATTGAGAAGTCAGCAACAGACTACAAGTGACACCTCTGCAAAGAAGCTGAAGAAACAGTGGACCACCTGGTTAGCTGCTGCAAGAAGATTGCACAGACTGACTACAAACAATGGCATGATAAAGTAGCATCAATGGTGCATTGGAAGATCTGCAAGAACAAAACCATTTGTTTGCAAGCAAGAACAGGTGGGACCACAAAATATAGTCATAGAAAATGAAGAAGTTAAACTGCTCTGGGACTTTAGAATTCAAACCAACAGGTATGTGCTGCATAACCCGCCAGACTTAACAATTGTCAGTAAGAAAGACAAAAAAGTCTGGATATTGGACGTAGCAGTACTTGGAGACAGCAGAATAGAAGAGAAAGAACTGGAGAAGATCACAAAATACAAAGACCTGCAAATAGAAATGGAACGGCTGTGGCAAAAGCAAGCAAAGGTAGTGCCAGTAGTAATAGGCACCTTGGGTGCAATCCCAAAACAACTGGAGCACCACTTGAACACCATTGGCATTGACAAATTCACCATCAGTCAATTGCAAAAGGCCACTTGGAACACTTTACTGACAATACCTCTAACACCATAAAAGAAAAACATCTGCCTATCCCAGGTCCTTGGGAAGGACTCAATATCTGGACAAAAATGCCAAATCCAGTCTGAACATCTGGCTGACTGTGCAATGAACCATAATAAGAATAGAAAATCAATGGATCTTCAGAGTTTTCCTCTGTTGGGGGCTACTGTTTCCATTAAACTCCCTATTCAGCTCCCCTCAGTGGTAGAAAGGAGGAACTCAAGTTGTGGGCAGCCCAATACTCATAGCCCAAACTAGGTTTTACAACCTCAAACCAGCACTTTACGTTGGAGTTAGAAATGTAGTATTGGTGTCACATGACCTAGATATCTCATTTGGAGCCACTTGGGTGGCTCCAAATCATCTTTCAAGGCAAGGTTACATGGAATGCAAAATGTATTTAAACCTAGTCATTATGCATGAATAATTGAAATAAAGTCTCCTATTGACAAGTCTACTCTATAGCACTAGCATCCTTCAGTTATTACAGATTTCAGAGAACCTCCACATGGGAACAGTGCAGTCCTGTCTATCTTATGAAGTAGTAGGTTGTAGTCTACTTTATCAAATGCCTTACTGAAGTAGCAATAGCACTTAGACTTATATACCTCTTCACAGTGCTTTACAGCCCTCTCTAAGCGGTTTACAGAGTCAGCATATTGCCCCCAACAATCTGGGTCCTCATTTTACCCACCTTGGAAGGATGGAAGGCTGAGTCAACCTTGAGCCAGTGAGATTTGAACTGCCAAATTGCAGTCAGCCAGCAGAAGTAGCCTGCAGTACTGCACTCTAGCCACTGCGCCACCGAGGCTCATTTAATAGTGATATTGGCCTATAATTCTTTATTTGTGTTAAATCAGAATCTTCTTTCGGAATTAGAGTAATATTTGCTTCCATCCAAGTCTTTGGTATCTTAGCTTCTGACAGTGCTTCATTGTAAACCTCTAACATTGGTAAACTGAATACATCTTGTACCATAGGTGTTTGTAAAGTTCTGCTGACAGTCCATCTGGCCCTGGTGTTTTATCATTCTTTTGTCTTTTAATTGCCTCTAACAATTCCATCATCGTTATTTTTTCATTTAACATAGTTTTCACCATTTCAGATACCTTTGGTAATTCCGCTTTTCCCAAATATTGCAATATTTTTTCCTCTGACACTTTTTCTTGGTCATATAATTTTCTATAAAACTCCTGAATTATTTTCTTTTTACTCTCATTTTGATACTGTAAAGCTCCCTTCTCATCTTGCAATTTGCTTATCAGTTTCTTCTCTTTCTCCTTTTTCAGCTTATAAGCTAGCCATCTTCCCGGTTTATTGGCATTTTTTTTAAAAAATTGTGTTGCTCTTTTAATTTGTTGTGCCAATTCTTCTTTTTCCATTAAATTTAATTTGTGTTTTATTATTTCCATTTGGGTTTTTAAATTTCTTTTCTGCGGTTCTTTTTGTAAATCAGATTCAAGTCTTTTATACTCTTGTTCTAGTGTCTGTTGATATTGTTTCTTCTTATTTTTTCTTGCTGTGTAAGTTATAGCTAACCCCCTAACATATGCTTTTGCTGTGTCCCATACATTTTGTAATGAGGTCTCTTCTGTTCACTTTGAAGAAGAATTCCATTTCTTTTTCTATTGTTTTAATACATTCTTTATCTTTTAATATCAATTGATTCAGCATCCATCTCACTTTTTTCTTTTGTCCCTTCCAACTCACTTTTATTGGATTATTATCAGCCCATATATTCGTTTCTATCTCTATCTCTTGCACATTTGTGCTCAATTCCGGGGACATCCATATCATATCAATTCTGGACCATGATTGGTGTCTAGTTGAGTAAAATGTATACTGATTTTTCTCTGGATTTATTTCTCTCCACGTATCCTGTATACCTGTTTCTTCTGCCATTTTAAAAAAGGCCCCAGGGAGAGTCCTCCTTACTTTTTTACCTACTTTGCTACTTTTGTAGTCAAGTTTTGTATCTACAATTGCATTAAAATCTCCTATCATACATATATTCTCATAATCCATTTCAGTTATCTTCTTGTGTAATTTTTTATAAAATTCTTGTTTATTGTTTGGTGCATAAATTACTATCAGAAGTATCTTTTTTTGGTTTGTTACTAACTCCACCATCAAAATTCTCCCTTCTTCATTTGTATAGATTTGTTTAGCATTTATTGTCTCCTTGATATATGAAACCACCCCTCTTTTCTTCTGTTTTGCTAATGAAAAATATAATTTCCCAATCTTGGGGTATTCCAATAGTTTACTATGTTGGGTTTTAATATGAACTTCTTGGAGGCAAATTATATCTAATTTTAATTTTTGTAGGCATATAATTTTTTTTCCTTTTCATAGGAGAATTCAATCCATTTATGTTGATTGACAACATCTTAGTTTCAACTTCCATTCCTGTCACTTGCATATAGGTCTTACTCTCCTAGTTGTTCTTATTTCTCTCTGGTCTTTTGCTCTTGCTCCTTCTCGTTCTGAATCCTCTAGCTCTTTATTGGCTTGTGTCAGTTTTTGATTTATTTCAGCCACCTTTTTTCCTCTTGTTCTGATTTCTCCTCCATTTTCTGAATCCTTTGTTTTTTTGTTATCATTTGCTGAAAATTCCCTATTCTTTCATCCAAATTATGTATTTTTTCCTTCATCGCTCCCATACCACTTTTCAACTCTCCCAGCTCATTTTTCATCTCTCCCATCTCATTGTGATTTTTTGTCATAGCTTCCTGTATGGACTGAAGCATCATTTGTAATTGAGAAGTATTCGTTTTCTCTTGTTGTAGCATGGTATCTATTGATCTTTGACTTGATGGGCTAGAGCGGGTGTCAGTAACGTGCGGCTCCCGAGCCGCATGCGGCTCTTTTGTCCCCATGCTGTGGCTTCCTGTCAGCTGGCTGGCCCCGCCCCTCACCCTCCCCTCCCAGTCACTCCTCGCATGGCCTGAGAAGGTAAGGGCGACGGCGGGGATGGAGACTCGCTCCATATTCCAGAGTGGGAGGGAAGCGCCCCTGTACTTGCCTCTCATCTTGCAGGTGCTTCTTGGTGCTGCGCGCACCTCGATCGCTCGGGGAGACGTGCAACTTGATCTCCGCTCCGAGACACTGGCCCGGCCTGGCTGCGGCCGATGCTCTGCGTTGTAATGGGCTCCAGGAGGAGGAGGAGACGCCGTCTCCCCCATTGTGAAGCGCGCTAAATTTAAGTGTGCTGCGCAAGGCGCTGCGAGAGCAGCAAGCAGGCCATGGAGGCGGCGAGAGTCAGTGGGCGCTCCATGGCCTGCTCGCGCGCTAAATTTAAGTGTGCTGTGCAAGGCGCTCCTTCTCAGGCCATCCGAGGAGTGACTGGGAGGGGAGGCTGAGGGGCGGGGCCAGCCAGCCGACAGGAAGCCACAGCAGGGGGACGAAAGAGCTTCATTTATCTGGGAATTCCTCCAAAATTCATTGTTCAAAATTGCAAAAGACAAAAAAGCAACAAGGAAAAAGTTCTAAAACCAATTTTAACATTTTAAAAATAACCAGTCCAGTCTTTCCCTTTACTTTTAGATTTTCCTTCTCCTTCTCCTTCTCTTTTGTTTGGATCTGTCAACGGCTCCAACTCTTACTCACCGCTATTCTTTCGGAGGCGGGAAAGTATTCCCTTCCTCCTACTCTGGAGAGTCCCACTTTTCAAAAGTGCTTCTTGGGGAATTTAATTCCACTGTAGACATTAGAAATAAAAAGTCTCACCAGATCGAATACACTGCTACAAAATCATTACTTCCTGCTTCTTCATCCCGGTTGCCACATCCTCGGTCTGGCCGTAATGGCTGCTTCTCTTCCGCCGGTCAGAAAAGTTCCTTCAGATCAAGCGAGGGGGCCTGTTGCAGAGAAAAATAATTAGAGGTGAAATGAATCTTGTTTCCATGCTCTCAATTCTCAAGAATAAGACCGGAGGCCAGGAAAGAATGACGAGCGAGGAAACATTAGAGCAATAAAGATAACCATCCTCTGCTACCATGTTGCGGAGAAAAATAATTAGAGGTGAAATGAATCTTGTTTCCATGCTCTCAATTCTCAAGAATAAGAATAAAAGGAAAGAATAAAAGTAATGTATTTGCAAAACAAAAATAAGAACATCTTTCTCTTTGTTCTTCACCATGTAGACACAGACTTAGATGTTCTTATTTTTGTTTTGCAAATACATTACTTTTATTCTTTCCTGGCCTCCAGTCTTATTCTTGAGAATTGAGAGCATGGAAACAAGATTCATTTCACCTCTAATTATTTTTCTCCGCAACACGAAGGGAGCAATATTAATAGCACTGTTATTAACTTGCCTTTCCCCCTTTTAGAGTCCATGCATTATTGACTGGATCTTGCAGTATTATCCCATGGCTGTATGTGCAGATTTACGCAGTTGTTGGCATGTTATATGTTGAAGCTCTTATTTTTGTTTTGTAAATAAATTACTTTTATTCTTTACTGGCCTCCGGTCTTATTCTTGAGAATTGAGAGCATGGAAACAAGCTTCAGTTCACCTCTAATTATTTTTCTCCGCAACAGGGCCGCCGTCCCCTCACAATCAACGAAGGGTCCTTCCTTTCTTCGTCACCCCTCCAGGGTGACTTTGGCCCCGAGGGACCTCCTGGCGGATAAGAATCGGCTGGATTTCACGGAGCCCTACTAGTCCAACACCGTCTCGCTGCGACGTCAACCGGAAGTTCCTGCAGGCTACTTCTGATGACTGCCGGCTGCCTGCAGTTTGGCAGTTCGAGTCTCACTGGCTCAAGGTTGACTCAGCCTTCCATCCTTCCAAGGTGGGTAAAATGAGGACCCAGATTGTTGGGGGCAATATGCTGACTCTGTAAACCGCTTAGAGAGTGCTGTAAAGCACTGTAAAGTGATATATAAGTCTAAGTGCTATTGCTATTGCTAAATGTAGACTACAAAATATTTCCTTCAATAATAGCAGAAAGTCTTAAAAGATATTTGAATGAATTTATACATCCAGATCAAAATGGATTTTTACCTAAAAGACAAATTAAAAATAATGTGAGAATTATCTTAGATACATTGGAGTATTATGAAGTGCACTCGGAAAAACAAATGGCGTTGATCTTTTTAGATGCACAAAAAGCATTTGATAACTTAAATTTGCAATTTATGCTACAACAATTAAAGTGCATGAATTTTGGCGAAAAATTTATAAATATGATTCAGACAATATATTCCAAACAAACAGCAAAAGTGATTGTGAATGGGGATTTGACGGAGAATTTCAATATAAGAAAGGGTACAAGACATGGATGTCCATTATCCCCATTACTATTTATATTCACATTGGAAGTGCTAAACAGAAATGTTAGACAAGATAAAAGGGATGGAAATAAAAAAAAATACGAATTACAAGCATTTGCAGATGACCTGGTATTTATCTTAGAAGAACCACTAGAAACTGGCCCCAAGCTAATCAGAAAAATAGAAGACTATGGAGAAGTTGCAGGATTGAAAATAAAGAAAGAAAAAACTAAAATATTAGTTAAAAATCTTACAAACAGAAAAATGAGCTGGCTAAGAAGATAAACCTTCAGGTGGTTAAGAAAGTAAAATACTTAGGAATTTATCTAACAGCAAGATGTGCAACAGTTAAGATAATTACATAAAATTAATGCAACAAATTAAGCAGGATTTGAAGAAATGGAAGAACCTGCAACTATCGATGGTAGGAAGAATAGCTACCATAAAAATGAATATCTTGCCAAAACTACTTTTGTTTCAAACAATTCCCATAAAATTAGATAAAAAGTTCTTTGATGAATTGAACAAATTAATGTTAAAATATATTTGGCAAGGGAAAAGAGCAAGAATAAGACTGAAAATGTTGCAAGAATCTAAAAACAACGGGGGTTTTGGGTTACCAGTTTGGGAGCTTTACTATCAGGCATCTGTACCAGTAGTGGGTTCTAAAACCCTTTACTACCGGTTTCTTGATGTGTTTTGTAAAATTATTGGACATGGTACCAAGTGCCCCGATGACAATGGGTATCACTGTTACATGTTTCATCCATAGCCGTGTAGTTTCGATGGCCAGGTCGCGATATTTCGTAATTTTTTCCAGTTCTTTTTCTTCGACTCTGGCATCTCCTGGTACAGCGATATCAATAAACTGTAAGCATCGGCCCTCGACAACCGTGATATCTGGCGTATTGTGTTCCAAATGACGATCCGTCTGTATTCGAAAGTCCCACAAGATCTTCACCGTCTCAATTTCATTAATTTTTTCCACTTTGTGCTCCCATGACTTTTCGGATACAGGTATGTCGTATTTTTTACATAATGACCAGTGGACTAATTTAGCAACTCGATCATGTCTAGCTTTGTAATCAGTTTGCGCGATTTTGCTGCACTCACATATTAAGTGTGAAACAGTTTCAACTTTGTCGTTGCAAAGTCGGCAGTTTGGATTGTCAGTGGATTTTTGTATCTTTGCTTTCATAGATGGATAGATTGACATTAATAAGAAAAGATAAGGAAGAAACAGACTATTTTTCAACATGGGATATGTTTTATCAATGGTAGATAAAAGAGATAGAACTTAGAGGATGAAAGATTACTGATATGTATAAGTAAATGATGCAAGAATTTCATTATATGTAAGTAGTAAACAGTATTATTATTATGGTTGTTATTATTACTACTATCATTACTATCGTACCAGTATATTATTACTTTGTATAAACAAATTGATCCAGACAATACACTGTTTATTAAGCACTTATGTATTTTAAAGAAGAAAAGTATAAATAAAACTAAAAAAAACCCCAAAGAAGTAGCCTGCAGTACTGCATTCTAACCACTGTGCCACCACGGCGCAAGTAAATTATATCCACAGCATTTCGCTGGTCCACTAATTTTGTCACATTGTCAAAGAATAGCAATAAGATTTGTCTGGCATGATCTGTTTTTGACAAACTAATGCTAGCTTCTAGTTATGACTTTGCTTGTCTCTAGGTGTTTGCAGATTTCTTGCTTGATTCTTTTCCAGAATCATCCCAGGAATTGATGTCATTTCCCCCCCCCCTTTTTTTTTCCACTTCAGACCACAGTGGGACTTCACATTTCTGAAGCCAAAGCACATTGTTGGTTACTGTTTTTCATATAGCATTGTTCTGATCCTGGTTCCAAAGCAGAACTAGTTCTGAATTAGTCAAACAGAATCCGTTGCACTTCTGTTTGACAATTTATTGTTTTAAAAATCAAAAGGTGATAGTACAGCCTCCCACTTGGCTAAATATTAGGGGTGGGATGGGCAAGGGCTTGTAGAAAAACAGATGTTAGTGGAATGCTTCATTGTTTCTCCAACATAGTAGGCAATTTTCAAGGAAAGTCAGATATCTTATCATGGTTGTGGTAGGTACAGAATGTTCTGACCCTGGATCTCTCCGTTGGTGTACAACTTTGGGCAATGTAATACTGCTGCAGCATCTGTTGTATGCAGCATTATGGAGACAGACGTGGCCATTGCAGTACTGTGGAGTCATGATTGTGTAGAATAGGAAAGAGTTAAATGGGGCAAATTAGCAGCCAAGAAGAAAGGTCTACTTTTGATTTGATTTGCTTTAGTTTAGTTTAATGAAAAGACTAAACAGGATATATTGGTGGTTTCATTGTAACAGTTGGCAGGCTGTACTGGAAGCGGAATGGAACAACTCGCCATGGCCAACTCACCACGGGACAACTCGCCACAGCCAACTTGCCGAAGGACAACTCATCACAGGGCACTTCAACAATTCAATTATTTAAAATAATTAAATTATTTTAATTTTTGTCATTCACATTTCATTTTGTCCTTCCTTTGGCATCCTTTCTTTAATGATTCTATTGCACCATTTCTTCGATATTAGTGTAACTTTTGTCCCATGGCAAGTTGTCCTGTGGCGAGTTGGCCATGGTGAGTTTTCCCATGGCGAGATGGCCGCAGCAAGTTGTCCTAGAGACCCTACGGGAAGAAGGTAGGTTGCATAGTTCATTGAAGATAGAATGAAAAAAATGCAAGTTTAAAAAACATAGGGCACTTTTTTCCAACCTGAATAAGAAAACTTCACCAATTGCTTCTCCTAAAGGATAATACTGGATAGTTCATCTGTTGTTGACATATTGACCACTCTGCTGCTTACTCTCCTTGCCTGGGTTCCTGTTTCTCACAGCTAAGCTGATGCTGGAGTCCTCTAGGCTACAAGATTTCAAGCTGCATGCACTAGGTCTAGGACCTGAAAGAGAACAGGATGTCATGGGCTTATCCCAGATAACCTCAGGCCCAACACATATGCTAGATACAAGTTTTACTTTGGAGCAAACAATAGACTCTGTGAAGATGGAAGACACTGTGATCAATCTTCTGCTGTGATCAGATCACTTTATAGTCTGTATAAGAACTGTTGGTTTGCTTGCCCTCTGCAGGGATGGAGGATTAGTTATGATGCCCATATTTGGTGAAGCTTGTGTAAGTCTTTGCTCTTACTTTGTCTCTGTATTCTTAACCAGAGGCCATGTTCAAGGTTACCTGCATCCTCTTGGGAAAGAGTAGGGAAGATCTTACTTAGCAATAGCAATAGCACTTAGACTTATATACCGCTTTACAGTGCTTTACAGCCCTCTCTAAGCGGTTCACAGAGTCAGCATATTGCCCCCAACAATCTGGGTCCTCATTTTACCCACCTCAGAAGGATGGAAGGCTGAGTCAACCATGAGCCTGGTGAGATTTGAACCGCCGAACTGCAGCTAGCAGTCAGCTGAAGTAGCCTGCAGTACTGCACTCTAACCACTGTGCCACTTCTGCAGACACTGTGATATGTTTGCAAGATTCTTTGTGGATAGAATTGCTCATATTTACTCTGGGTGGGATGCAACTTGGGCAGTGTCTAGCAGGATGATTGGGGCAATAACTCATAAAGTCATGGGGGATGCTTTTGAATGTGTAGAGTCTGAGGAAATTCATAGGGTTCTCTGTAGTATGCTCTACTTGGCTGAAGCCACCAGTGTGTGTTGGACTGGATTTAGCAGGTGATTTTTTTTTAAATGGCATTGCGTAGTAGAAAGAAAGAAAGATACAATAAAAATAGTCATTTTTTCATGACTACAACAACCGTTTTTTTGTTGCTGAGAAGAGGCTCCCGGCTTTCAAGCAACGCTTCCCAGGAACATCTGGAGGAGCTTCTGAAGAACATCTGGAGCTTCCCAGGAACATTTGGTTAACCGTATTAACCGAACAGCCTGGGCTCCTGCCACCATTTAAACCACAAATCAGGCCAAACAACCTGGTTTGTTTAATATGTTTGTTTAACCTGGTTATATATTTTCAAATTCATGCTACAAGGGGAATTTTAAAAGGAAGGCCTTAGCTTTCAGACAACCCAAACCTCCTATTATCCTGAAGAGGCTTTGGCATAAAGAAAAATCAAGCTGGGATGAGGACAGCATAAAAAAGACATCGTATACAGATCTATGAAGAAACCAACTATTGGACTGGCTGACTAACCTGATTTGGTGCTCCAAACCTCAGATTGAATTTTGGCTTCTTTCTGGGGAACTACCCAGGCAAGCTTTTGTTCCAGAGACTGTTTTGATTTTGATGTGTGTTCCTTTCCTTGTTATCTACTTGGCCTTGGGTGAATTGCTGGTTTGATCTGGCGGCTGTGTGTGAGTTGAAACCTGAAACGGGACTGTTTGTTCCAGACACACACACTTTTCCTGCCTCGGAGAGAGTGAAAAACTTTTGAAACTGTAATGGAGCAACTCACAGATGGCTTCTGTTTGTAATTGCCCGGCTGTCGGGGAGGAAGACAGCCAGGGCCGTTCAGCAGCGGAGCTCCTGGGCGTGTTTCATCGGAGTCCATCCTGGGAGCACCTGGTCGGGGCCTGCTTCCCCATCGGAGATCGAAGCCTACTGTTTTCCCCCGTCGGAGCCTTCTGGTTTCCCCTCATTGGAAAGGAACAAGGAACCCAGAAACACATTAACAAGGATTTTGGTGACTTTGTTTGTGTCCCACCAGCTCAGTGTTCTGCAGGCCCTGCTGGATATGAGATGTTTTATGGGCAAGTTACATTAATGGGTCTTAACGACAGCCCATATAAAAGTGGTGTGT
>QLTV01001355.1:0-17726 GCA_003457575.1 Thermophis baileyi | reverse complement strand
AAAATAGATGGAAAAATCAAGGCTGCCTCTCACCCCATTGAAGAAAGGAAGAGGGGGGAGCTCAGGACCCTCGTGTTGCAGATGGAAAGCTGATCTGCAAAATCCCCCTCCAGGTTCCATCTTCTGAGTCCTGGAAACGGGGGAGACCATAGCCCATGTTCCACTGCCACCTGTTTCCATGCATGGGGCACCCGGGGGAAAGCAAAGCCCAGACCCATAGAGAAGGCCCAGGATGGCCAGGAAGGAGGAGGGGATCCGGGGCACCCCCCACCCCCCATTCCTGGGAAGAGACTGTGGGATTCGTTGTCTAGTTTGGAAATAAACAATGACCAGCCAAAACTTCCAAGAGAAAACAATGCTAATTTTATTTACTGCTTTGCAAAGAGGATGGACCATCACGCACACGCAGGTATAGTGGACTCACCTTAAATCATCAATACATTTGCCTTATATCCCCTATTGCCTTTACCTCCCACCTTTTCCTCATTGGTTTAGTAATTAAGATGTTGTGGGAAACAGAGTTGTATGGTTTTTACAGAATTGTAAGAAAACATGTTGGCCTGTGAAGAAAATACATTGTATATGTTTCTACTCTCATGAGCTAGGCTTAAGCCTGAGAATTGTAGGTGGGAGCTAGGATTAGAGGCCTTTGCTATGTTAGAAACCAGCCATAACCAGAATTTACTGATATGATAGTTACTGTAGAGATAACCCCTAGGAACTAGGACCATAAAAGGAAATTCATAAATAAGGGCAGGGGGAGATAGAATTAGAGTAGTGGGAGATTTAATCAGGGGCGGAGATAATGAATTCATTTTGGACACTTTGGATAGATTGTGACATCATTATTACTAAGCCAATGAAGAAGAGGTGGGAGGTAAATTTGTAATGGTACTAGAGAATATAAGGCAAATGTATTGATGATTAAGGGTGTGTCCACTGTACCTGTGTGTGTGTGTGTGTGGTGGTACACCCATTTTGCAAAGTGAAGAATAAAATTACCATTGTTTTCTCTTGGAAGTTTTGGCTGGTGATTGTTTATTTCCAAACTAGACAATGAATCCCACAGGGTCATCCAGCCCTCAAATCTGAGACTAGATCCAGCAAGAGGCAGCCGGATTTACTGGGGAGAGCCTCTTGGGGCTTCTGGGGCTCCCTCCCTGCCCCAATGGGCTCTGCTTGGGACCCTCTTCCCCACCGTGCAGGACTCAAAGGCCATCTGCTCCCTCATAGGAGACCCCCCCCAAAGAAGGGAGACCTGATGACACAGCATGAAGTGAAGGATGAACAACTCATTTCCCCATTGAGCTCCAGCGATAGCATCTGGGGAGGCTCTGCAGGACGTGGTCAAAACAGTCAGGATGGTGGGCACAACAATACAAGCGAAGCTCAGCCCATTTTTGAGTGAATTGTGGCCACTATCTTGACTCCTGACCTTCCCTGCCAACCTTCCTCCCTGCATCATATCTGAATGGCCCAGAAAGTGAATAGTTAACCTACTAGTTCTTCATGGCTAAAACAAAAGAAAAGGAAATCCCAGCATCTCACAGTTCAGGCAGTCCTCGACCTATGGCCATTTGGTCAACAACCGTTCCAAGGTATGACAGCGCTGAAGGAATGTTGGTTGTGGCCGGTCCTTGGAGTTCTGGCCATCCCAGCACCCCCATAATCACACAATCGCTATCTGGATCCTTCACACCCTTACTCTCACTTCACACCCTTACTCTTACTCTCTCAGACACATGCACAGTAGGAATAATTGCTCAAATAATTTCTTAAAATGTGTCACATTCAGTAGCTGTTACTGAACAACAAATTCTTCTGAATGACTTTCACAGAGTTTTATTTAGCAAGATTTATTGAGATGAAGGGGAAGGGAGTTAAAAGAATTGAAGTTGTTCAACCATTTCCCATTTTGAAACATGTAGATATGATATTCTTTGACTCCTGCATACTATCTAAGTGGAAATAATGTGTTCTTTTAAATAAAAGGAAACTTGACAATTCTTTAAATATCAGGGTGTTATGTCTCATGTTTTTACATTAGTTCTGGCTGTAAGCTGCTCCTTTGTGTTCAGGTCTGGCCTCAGAATGATGATGTAGCACTTGGGGATGAAGATGCAGCCCAGCAGACCAGCGCTGGAGGCCAGGATGGAGAAGACCTGCACAGCCACCATGTATTTCCCTTTGGTACTCAGGTAGGTGGGCACAAAAGTCACCCAGACACTGCAAAAGACCAGCATGCTGAAGGTGATCAGCTTGGCTTCGTTGAAGACCCCAGGCAGATTCCTGGCCAGGAAAGCCACCATGAAGCAGATGGCAGCCAGGAAGACCAGGTAGCTGAGGGGGATGTAGAACATGACAACAGCAATATGATGCTGAAAACCGTTTGTCGGAGAAGGCAGGTGGCTTTCCTTGGTTGACCAATAAAGAGAGAAGAAGACAAGAAGCAAAGCAAGAGAGAGACTAGGAGGATGTAGGAGAGGTCCCGGTTGTTGGCTTTGACAAGGGGAGTTTCTCGGTATTTAATGAAGATGATTAAAACAAGCCCTGTGGTTAGGAAGAAGAGTAGGGCAAAAGAGACCAGGATGATGCCCAGATGTTCTTCATAAGACAGGAAGGTTACAACTTTGGAGATACATTGGACTCTGTCCTCATTTGAATATTTATCATCTGGACACTTGGTGCATTTTTCCGTATCTGAGAAAGAGAAAAAACAATATTTCTTTAACTGTCTGTCCTTTTCACTTCAGAAAATACCTTCTTGGGACAACAGATGATACCATGAGCATTTTCCAAGATGCATTTCTTAATGTCTTCAGAGAAAGAAAATCAGAAAATCATTTTCTAAACAATATAAAGCTAAGGTCTATGAGACTGGTGGAAGTCCTAGGCCTGAATGATTTCCTGTGTGATATGGAAAATCTTCATAGGATCTAATCTTCATAGGAACTTCATCGTAACCTAATTATTAGAGGTAAATAACCAATCAGTAAATCTTTCTAGGCACACTTCCCAAGTCCTTCCAGATGGCATTTCTTAATATTCTGAACCCAGAGGATGCCTATCATGTGAAATCTAATTGTCTGGCAGAGAAAGCTTCTCCTTTAAATAATATGGAATAGCTACTAGAGCACTTTTCTGAACTGAGAAGATGCCTATCGTGTGTAATCTCATTGTCTGGCAGAGAAAGCTTCTCCTTTAAATAATCTGGAATAGCTACTAGAGCAGTTCTAATACAGGCATAATGAGTTGCACCCATAACTCTTCCAACCACCTCATTGTGGACAACATCTTCTCAGTGATCCAAAAAGGAGAAGCTCATATAGAGTGCATTGCAATAATCCTTCTCGGAGGTGGACCTGAGACAATTCCTCAAGTTTCAAACAACTCAGATGTTCCTAGAAAGGTGAATGTGGACACTTAAGAGCACATCCAAACTTAAAAGCAGAAGAGATATTTTCTCCAGCAGTAGTAAAGCTTGCCCAATCTACCACACCCACATGTACTTTCCTCAAAATGATCTGGATCCAGTTCCACAAGGCCTCCCATTTTCTTCAGTGTCACCCACCTTCCTGAGTGGAGATGGTCCCCTCTGGACAAGGAATGCAGTCATAGCAGCAAACTGGCTCTCCTTCTCGAGCCCTCTTGACAAATCCAGGATGGCAATTTTCCACACATTTAGACTCAGGCAGGGACTGAGCAGAAAAAAGGAATGCCAAAGAAAAGATGTTAGAACTCACCATTCATGGAAAATGGGGGTAGAAATGAACATTAGATAAGGAGACTCTGGGATTCACTGAGGTAAATATGAAATCTCTGATTCCTTCCAAACAGATGTAGAAGTTGTAACTAGTGGCAGATTCTTCATTTAGTTCATCTCTTTTGCTTCTGGCATTTAAAATTGCAATAAAGGAATTTTCTGCTTAATAAAGGCTGGAAGGATGGAATTCAGACAAGATTTAAGCATTCAGTGACAACCAGTCAGTTTCTCCTCATGCTTTTACTAACACACGTAGCCATGATTAACCCAATTCACACGCATTCTTCCATTCTTCATATAGCCATGATTTCAAAATAAAATGATTTACTTATATTAAATTTGCAAATAAACTTCAATATAAAAGATTTAGTAAACTGTTATTCTATAAGATTGATTAAAAGAGAATAAAAGTGTGATGAAGAAAGAAAATCTCTGAACAATATGATCCTGGGAAAAAAATATTTTGGTCTATATAAAAACTGCAAAGCTGCTTCTTTTTGAAAATAGGCCAGGAGACAGACTGTTCCCATGAGACAGACACAGGGAACAGGTCTCCCCGTCCCCTGCGCTCTTGTTTGTGGGCTCCAAGAGGAGCCTAAGCTGCTCTGTAGGAGCAGTGAAGCAAAGAGGGGCACCCTGAGAAGTCGAGAAGTGTCGCAGTTCTCCTGTCTGACCTGGGGTTTACTTTCCCTCTCAGCCACGGCAGGAACGAAGAGGCAGCCTAAAGATGGCTGCCACAAAGCGGGGACAGCTGATGACGATCTAAGACTGGTGCTGGAGCGAAGAAGGTGAACAGTGAGTGGAACTGGGAGAAGAGGTTTTTCTTTTTACCTTAAATTTAACCCCAATGAGCAATCCAGAATTATCTGCTCAGAATCGGCTGTTAAAGCGGCGGCTAGGCTTTCGGAGAAACCACGAGACCACATGACCGGAAGTGAAGGGGGCTGGATTGGAAATAATAAACTTTGAAAAATACAGAAAATTGAACCCCAAAGCTGGGAAGGTGTGGTACTGGGAAGGCATTTTATATGCTGGACTCATTTAAAACTTATTCTGTTTTTATAATTCTGTTATAACTAAAAAGACGCTGGAAACATGGATATATTGAGATGTAAGCTGAGAGTGCCACCTGCTGACGAAAGAGAAAACTACATGTCAGGAAAAGCCCATATTAGAAGCCTGGAAATATCTAAATGAAGTTGTGTGAAAATCTTTATTGAACTACTTCTAGTCACTCTATGACTCTTGGATTATTGGAGACTCAAGTATAACCTCTGGAACTATTTAAATGGAACTGATTGTTAATGGGACATAAAGAATTGGGACTAGTAACTTAAAGATTGAATAAATAGCTTCTTGGACTGTTGGATAAAAATTGATTTTTTAAAAAAACAAACAAGGTACCTAATAAAGAAGAGATGAGTGGAATTGTACAAGACATGGACCTACTTTTTCAAAATTTAAAAAACACTATGGAGAAAGAATTTAAGGAGATTATGGAAAGAATGGTGAATACCATACAAGGGATGATGAGTAAAGACCAAGACGCCCAGGAAAAGGAGGAGTCAACAAAAGGAATGAAGAACGAGGAAGACAAAGACAAAGAGGAGACAACAGTGGAAACAATAATGGTTGATGAATTAAACGAGGGGGAGAAGATATTAGAGGAGGAAGATAGGTTTGAAAGCAAGATAGGGGCTTGGGTAGAAATGTTAGAAATTAGGCAGTGGAAGAGGGTAGAGATGGGAGGAATACCTAGATTAAACATCCAAGAAGTAGATTTAAGAGTGGAATGGGGGAGGCAAATAAAAAAAAAGCATAGCAATTAAAATTTTGAGGCGGGCAAGGGATGATGGATAGATGATATTTTTTTATTTTTATATTGTAGTTTTGATTTACTCTTCTTCTTTCCTATTTTTCTTGTAAAGCATAGCAAAGAAAGTACTGAAGTGGGCAAGGGACGATAGAGGGATGTTTCTTTTGTTGTTGTTCTGAGTTACGTTTTCTTTTCTCTCGCTCTCTTCTTCCTTTTCCTTTTTTCTTTTTTAAGTAGGTGACATGAATATAAGTTACATAAGAAAGAAAGGGAAAGGTTTTTTTAATAAAGAGTGATATGATTAAAAGCCAGTATAAGTGCTAGAAACAAGAAAAGGGGGAATATTAGTGTAGACTTTTTATATAACAAAAATAAAGAGAAAATGTGGAATAATTGAATAATGATAGATTATAAATTAATATAAGTATGCATTACTATTAGAAATACATAAGCGGATTGAATGTAAGGATTATGATTAACTTGAGTAGCTTTATTTGTATTAGAATGTATGACACCCAGGTGCCACACTGTTCACGCATTGATTTAATATTTTGATAAAAAAATAAAAAACTTTTTTAAAAAAGAAAATAGTCCAAAACCACCTCCCAATTAACAGATAAAATTAGGGCTGTCAAGTTTAAAGGAGATGTTGATTTGTACATTTCTTTCATCAATTTATATGGCTGCCATGCTGATGGTCTAAGACTAAAATTGACTGCCCAGTTTCTACAACTGGAGTGAGATGAGATGGAGATGAGAACTTGTCCCTGAAAAAAAAGTCACAAATCTTTTGCTGCAGCATGTGAGAAATACGTAAGTATGAATCCTGTGTCATAGGGGAACATTTCAGAGGCCCAGGCTAAGTATCCAACATCCTTTCTGTTGAATAACTAAAATTAGGGGTCACCAACAGGCAAGGAAAGAGAGCCAAAATTTATTTTTAGTTAAATTTGGAGACTCCTTTTTCCCCCATAGAGACTTAAGGTAGCTGGCAATGGCATTTGAAGGTTTTTCTGATGAAGACCCTCTTACAAGCCAAACCCCAAATCTAAGTAGCGTTTCCTTTCAAATTCTCCCTCGTTACTTCTGATATTAGCAATGGCTTTTCTTTGGATCAAAGTCTTGTTTCAGTGCTTCAGTTGTCTGGGTCAGGGCACATCAGAAGAGCCATTGTGATTTCATGTGGACTGAACTCTGTGGCCTAGAGGTGAAGCTCTTGCCTCACAATCAGGAGGTTGTGAGTTCGATCCTAGGTAGAGGCAGATGTAAGGGTCTCCTGCTTGGGCAGGGGGTTGGACTACATGACCTGCAAGGTCCCTTCCAACTCTGTTAATCTGTATACGGCTTCCTTCCTAGGAGCAGGATGCCCATTGCTTCATTCCAGGGGGGTGAAAGAGAGGTAGGGATAACCCTGAGCCTAGGGGGCTGCCTCAAAGAAGAGGGAATCAAGCTATTCTCCAAAGCACCTGAGGGCAGGCAAGAAGCAATGGGTGGAAACTGATCAAGGAGAGAAGCAACCTAGAACTAAGGAGAAACTTCCTGACAGTTAGAACAATTAATCAGTGGAACAACTTGTTAGAATATTCATGACTGGGAGAGCCATGTTAACAAGGTTAGCCTATGAATAGGCATAGCAACTGAGTCGACCAATGGGAGCTAACCACATCTGAGTCTGTGCAGAGAATCGAAACTGGAAACTTAAGCTTAAGGCTGGGCGTGGCTCAGTGTCCCACTCTGCTCTCTGTCCTGCTCTGCTGAAATGAATCTCCTGCTTGTGTTTCCTTGAAGAAATAATCTGCTAATGGTATTGTAAATTCATCTGTTCCTATGTTTATAAAGAAGTTATTGAATCCAGCTGAATCAGTCATCTATGTGTGCTTCTGGTTTTGATTTTTGCAACAAACACTAATACAACTTGCCTCCAGAAGTTGTGAATGCTCCAACACTGGAGGTTTTTAAGAAGATGTTGGATAACCATTTGTCTGAAGTGGTGTAGGGTTTCCTGCCTAAGCAGGGGGTTGGACTAGAAGACCTCCAAGGTCCCTTCCAACTCTGTTCTTCTGTTGTTCTGAGCAGGTCTGGTCTCTTTGAGAGCATCCCAGGCTATGAACCTGCCCTTTCAGGGAACACTTTTCTCTTAGCAGGACAAGATGAAGCTTCTTTCCCAGTGGGACCAAAAGGACCTCCATCCAATCCTGAGATAAATTTATCTGAGTCCAACTCCAAACCTGAATTCAGGTCTCTGTCAACAGAATTGCCTTCTTCTTTGCTATTTTGGGCATAAGGAACAAACAAACCTGAAGCTCTTAGCAACACAATCTCCAGCCCTTGTGAGTTTCTCACCAGTTTGATGGAGATACTAAACTGTAGATGGTTCATAAAATGGAGCAGTGCTGAAGCCTCCCAAGCAGTCTAAGAAGACCATCAGGTTTCTACTCCCCAGATTCAATTCTCATTGAAGGTCAACCACCTTGGGGACTGGGCTTAGCCCACTTGAAATAGGTCCAAAGGCTTTGGAAAAGAGAAAAAGACACCAAAATTTGGCCCACCTTGTTGAGCAACTTTAAGTGTGAAAGAGCATCTTGAATGATAATAAGTCTCTGTCTTTCAAAAGTCCCCAGAATCTCTACCCTGGGATCTTCCTTGGGGAGAACCAAAAAGGTTTTGATGCCCAGATCTGCAGCTAACTCTCCATTTTGGTCCAAGTACAGTTTCCTCGAACAAATATTCCAAAACTCATTCTTCTCCAGAAAGGGATGAAACTAGGATTGAAACATCCATGAACTTTAAAAGCACAAAACTTCATTTCTTATCCCACATTTTAATCTTTCTTCTACACTTCACCAACTTACACATATGCTTTAATTCGGAGAAAAAGTATTGCCGCTATCTTCATAAGTGAACAAAAACGATTTTAAAAAATCAATCATATACTGTATATATTGAGAAAAATATAATAGACACAATTGGTCTATTATTACTCACATTCTAGAGCAGGTGACAAACAAATTGAAGAACAGAAAAAAGAGATTATTTTTAAAGTCCTTGCAAGCAACAATTTGATTACCAGAAAGCTTGGATTTGTTAAGAACAAAGTTGCCAGGCTAATCTTCTCCCTGGTAATCCAGATGGGAAACACAACCAGATGTGCTAATTTTACTTTATTGTAATGCTACATTAACAGAATGTTGTAAGTCTGAAAGTGCAAATCTCCTACCCACTCTCTTTTTATCCTGAAAAGTGAGGGAGGGTTCTTTCTGAATTTCAGTTTCTGCCCTTTTATGCAGCCGCAGGATTCCCCCCTCTTCTCTGACCCTTCCCTGGGCAGCACCTCTTCTCCCAAAAGTTGTCCTCACAAATCATCACACCTCCTAAACAGATTATAGCAATACTGCTGATATAACTTTTCAATTTTGTCCATACACTAGAGTAGATAAATCTCTGTGATGCAAGATTTGATGAAAGATTTATAAGAATTTTCAGGCATATATAATTTGGTCTGATTTAAACATTGCCAAGTTTCCAGAAAAGTATTTTTTGATTTCCTCATAGTGCATGAGTAAAAAGCAGTAGAAAAATAGCTGACTTTTAAGACTTGATAAACTATAGTATCTCATATAAGAACTAATGATGCCCTGCATGAAGGAAGATGTCAAGCTTGAAGAGAATATAAGGGAGCCAGTTTGGTCTAGTGGTTTAGGCACTGGGCTAGAAAGCAAGAGGCTGTGAGTTCAAGTCCTGCCTTGGTCATGGAAGCCAGCTGGGTGATTTGGGGCTGGTCACTCTCTCAGCCCAACTCACCTCACAGTACCTCACCTTACTCCTCTTTTACTCCTCTGGAAAGGGTGCAATCCAAATTCCTAGGAGCCATATTTCAGGTAGTGCCCTGCGTCCCAAATGTAGCACTAAAGAGGGAGGAAGGACTAGACAAAATTGGAACAGATGCACAGATTTTTATTTTTTTCCACCTTGGTTTAAACTCCTCTTTTCCCCTACAAGTTTGAGTTCTCTCCCTTTAGACAACAATTTTGAATCAGGAGAGTTCAGGGCCATCTTACAAAAACTCTGGTATCTCTGCTTCTCCAGGGAAGTGCTTTTAATGATGGGGGATGAGTTAGTGTACTTAGTGGACTCGAACAAGGGATCAAAGATCTGGAAATCCAACAAGATTGGGCTGCTCTTTCCAAGAATCTTTATTTGAGCAGTCAAACACCCTCTTAAAGCAGCGAGATATTTCAATCAAATAACATGCCAAAAATCCAAAGGGCATTAACCTTAGCACGCTGCAATGGAGTTCCTACAGCAGTTTCAGAGGGCCGATACAAAGAAATAGCGCATGAGCTGAGACTGGGTCCCTGTTGACAAGGGGCCACTGAAGCTGCAACTCATGGCCTGCTATGCTGCATCTTCTATAGGACTCCCAGAATTACTTTATAAAGCCTCTCCTGATAAAATATCTGGGAAATACCTCTCTTTCGTGCAACTACTGTTATCACATCAGTATGAAGTAGTTTCTCTGAATGGGGCCAAATTCTGTTATGCTGTATGCAAAATTAGGCAGACTCTAACTGCCCATTGACTGTCTTTTATTTTTATTTTCTCTATTATTATTATTTTTAATGCTTCTATTTGCAATGCTAGTCTGTGACTAAAATAAAAATTAATTAATTGATTGAAGGAGGAAGATATGTTGGATATATTTGCCATCTTGAGTCATTTCTAAATAAATAAATACATATTTATGAAAATGATCTCAAAATCGTACTTGATTGCAAACTAAGTGAGTCTTGAGAGAAGACAAGGAGAAGATTATGAGAGCAGATTCTCCAATTTATAAAATCTCTCAGTTGGACAAGGGAGGATACAACATTCTTCCAATAACCGAAAGAGGTTAGACAGAAACTTAAGATCTGCTCCCTGTTATTCCGGAGTGTCAGACAGGAGCAATTAGATGGTCCAAATCTGTTGACCTTTTGCAGCATAAGAAGGTTGAGATGGTTTCCCCTCCTTCTCCTCTGGATTCCTTCTCCAAAGGATCTAAGATTAATGGATCCATATTGGGAGCCCATACCTGCCACGGCTGCAGCCTTGGAGACCCAACCTCTCTTCACCCTCCTTCCTTCTCCTCCTCGATCTGGAGGAATAGGCAGCATTCAAGGCATGGGCCAGAGTCTTCATCTTACTGTAATCATGGTAGTAATTTGGGATCCGGATCCTGTTCCTTTTTTCCTGGGTCTCCAGTGGGGCTTTCTGGGTGCATCTTCTCCGGCCTTTGACAGAAAAGTCATGCTTTGAAAGAGAACAACGAAAATAATGATCTTGAAACCGATTTTCCACGAAGAAACAGGGTTCAAAGGCATCATCCTTTGGCCTTTCTTTCGTCCAAAACAAAAATTTCCAAATACTATGGGTGTATTTGAGAAGTGTGTTCTTTTTTATATTATATTGTACAAAATTTGTGAGGATCTAGACTTTCTCTTCAATGGGTCCTGGAAAATCTTCAAGTGATTTATGGAAAGGAAGGATTCTGTCCCAAAGGGAAACAGCTTCTATGAAGTGAACAAAGACATTGACTTGTCTCCACTTAGAGAGGGCATCCCTGAGGGCTGCTGCGTGTCCAGTTGTTGACAATCGTTGTGATATAACAACACAAATTCCATTCCTGACAAGCATAGGAGGGAAAGTCCTCATGAAATTCTCTCCATTTTCTGTGCCTGAAGCAAAGAGGCCAATCAGGGTCCATCTGAAATGGAGGAGCAGTTGGACAATTGCTGGGTACTGGATCCGTTCTTTGGGGAGCAAGTGGTGTAAAAACGGGAATTGACTTTTATCACCCAGAGCCTCTGAACTTCTTTCGGTACTGATCTGGAAAAGCAATGAAAAATGCTGTGTTATAATGTGGGTCAGATCAACTCCAAAATATTAGTTATTGAGAAATCCAACTTTCTTCTGATGAACATTTTAGAATAGTTTGTTCCTTAGTCATTGTTTAAAATATTGGACAGAATATTAATGACTTTATATAAAAATGGAAAGCAAAAACACATTAAGTAAAAAATAATAATAATAAATGCAATGCAAATTTCTGTATCACTCCAAATTTACTGCAATTAGATTCAAATTTTCAGATGTCAGAGAAAGTGTTTTGATCCAATAAAGGGCTGTATTATATGTTATTTTTCACGACTGCAACATCTTTCTCTGCTTCTGTTGTCCCAGATTCTTTATGGAGCAATCTTTTTAGCTTCTTTTCCAGTTGTACAAGAGACAGGGAGTCCACAGCTCCTAATACAACTTGTAAATTGTACTATCCAAGAAGTCTTTAATTGAAATATTGTCTCTTTTAACAGATACAATTTTGGGAGTCTGCCGGTTTCAATAGCTTTAATTTTAAATAAATAATTATATACCCTGAATTTATATTTATTTATTTATTTATTTATTTATTTCTAAAATTTATATGCCGCCCAACTCCCGAAGGACTCTGGGCGGCTTACATCATATAAAAAAATAAAAATAAAACATATAAAAACAATTTAAAAAACGATATCCATATTAAAATTAAGCATTCACACAACCATACATGGGCCAATCAGAACAACTATTGGCTCCAGGCCTGCCGGAAGAAGGCCAACCCTGTGCGACCTCATTGGTCGATGGGAGGAATGTGGCATAAGGCGGTCACGCAGATACATGGGCCAATCAGTCAAGTATTGGCCCCAGGCCTGACGGAAAAGCCAGGTCTTAACGGCTTTACGGAAAGCCAGTAAGGTGGGGGTAGTCCGGATCTCGGGGGGAAGTTGGTGCCACAGAGTCGGAGCGGCTACAGAGAAGGCCCTCCCCCGCGTTCCTGCCAGCTGACACTGTCTGGCCGACGGGACCTGAAGAAGACCAACCCTGTGAGACCTCACTGGTCATTGGGAGGAGTGTGGCAAAAGGCGGTCACGCAGATAAACTGGTCCTGAGCCATGTAGGGCTTTAAAGGTAACAACCAACACCTTGAATTGTGACCGAAGCGCAATCGGCCGCCAGTGCACCTTACGACCCCTGCCTTTCTGGCGTTCGTAACTTGGCTTAAGACCTGGCTTTTCCAGCAGGCCTGGGGCCAATAGTTGTCTGATTGGCCCATGTATGGTTGTGTGAATACAAAGCAGAAATTGTGTAAATTCACAATTCATCTCTGAGGGCAGCAGCTGAAGTCCTTTTATCCACCCCAAAGGTTCTCCTCAGATGCTGTGATTGGGTTTTTCCAGTAGTGGCATTTATTAAATACCAAACATCAGCTTGATATAAGAATACAATGGGTTACCTTGGCCTTATATTCTTTAATAATTGGGAATAAGGAAGCTGGAAAGCTATGATTTTTTTAAATTTTTAGCACTAGATTCACTCTTGTCCATCACTAAATGAGCTCCTTTGGTGATGAGGGATCCAAGATTCAGTCTCAGAGAAAACTAACCCAGATAAGGAAAAGGATTACTTGCTCTCCTCGATTACCATCAAATAAGCATCTATGGCTATGATGTTGTTTTCCAAAGACCATAACTTTTGAATTTGATTTATTAATAATTAGACAATTACTATGACAATAGGCTCCATGCTTTCTTAACAGCCTACACAATCCAAATTATGAGTATGATAATATCATATTATCAGCGTAAATCAGGGTGTTTTGATATGTACTTATTGCCATAGACATATGTACTTCAGGATCCTTCATTAGTGCAGGTAAGCCATTAATATCTAGACTGAATAACAAGGATTCAAATATGCATCCTTCCCTTCCTCCTTGGTAAGTATTTTTCCTTCTTCTCATGGCTCCATTCAGCCCAAACCTCCCTCTCAAACAAGGGCTTGGAGAAAGGGCTTGGATCAGGGCCAACAGGCTGAGCTCCATTTTGAGGGTAATCAATTTCTCCCAAAATATTTCTCCTTTCACTGTGCCAAATGCTGCACTAGCATCTATCAATCCAACAAACCATGGTTTACCCAATTGACATATTTTGTGATTAGATATTTCAAGCCAAATCTGTTGTCAATAGTAGAGTATTAATTTATGCACTATTTATTATACAAATTTATATACCTTTTAACTCTATCTAAAACCTTCTTGTTCCTCTGCAAGTAATGTACTTTTCTTCTACTTTCTGTCAATTTTACCGAAGAGGAATACGACATATATTTTAGCCACAGTATCTATTGGAGTAACTGGTCTGTAATTGCTAGAGACTTTTTATTCCATTTTTTATACACATAACCATACTATTGCCAACTTGAATCCAAATGGATAAGGCAGATATTATTTATATATGAAAATGAACATGCTAATGGAGGACCTCAAAACCTGGATATTTTTTCAATAGTTGAATATTCGGTAGAATATTCGGTAGAATTCACTAATATTCTGAAAAACAGCTGTTGAATTCCATGGATCTATCGGTCATCCTCCACCACCCAACTCATGTTACCAGATAGAGAAAAACACACACAAACCTGTGGGACTTTGTATATGTCTGCTAATGTTGACATCTGGATAGAGATGTCTCTTCTAGATAAATCAAGAAGAGCCAGAAGGTTGTCCTTCCTTCCACAGCCGTAGTTGGGGACATTGGCTTCTCCAGTGGAAAGCATGTCCAGCAAGGCATCTGAAGTGCGTAAAGTGCTCAAATAGTTGTCATGGATGTTGTAGACAAGTGTGAGATTGTGCAGGAACTGGGGATTCTTGTTGACCACTTGAATGGTGAAAATTAATTGTAGGGCATTTCTAAAACCATAACTATTCCTATTGTAAAAACAATGTTCATGTTATTATGGTCAACAGCAACAAAAAATCCTTTTAAAATATATAATCCTCTTTGTCTTCACAAGCCTACTGAGCCTTAGGCCAACATTGATCCAAAACCAAGGATCAATTATACAAATATGGAAATGGACTGAGGAGAGGCAACTACAACTGTTTTAATCTCTACTTAAACAAAGTTCAATATTCAAGTGATGAACTCAGGATTGAACTGAGAAAGGAAAATAATCTGGATTTCCTTCAGGGTTTTTTTCAACCCCATCTTTGGATTTCAGTCTCTTCCACAAAATAAGAGAAAAGAGGGAAGCCCTGGAAATCAAAATCATTCAGGAAATTAGACAGGTCCTGCGGTATAAAAGTAAGTGAAATAAGAAGAAAAGAAGGGGAGTGTTAGACTTGCAAATGGAGGGAATGCAACTCCATCACTCTGAATGACTTACGAAGGAGATTGAATAGAAGGAGCCATGTTGAAAGGCAACTTTACATGAACTATTTCTTTTGCAGTTGTGACTATACCAATGAGATGGTCTCCTGGCCTGTAAAAGCTCCATGGCCCTTTTTCATCCTGGTGCTCCAAACTCAGAGGGCATTTCATTCTCAGCTTCCCAGAGACTGGTTGGGACATCAGCAGCATCAGAACCAGAAGAGGAGATCCATAATTCATGGGGCGAATCAATCCACTTCCTGTTTATAACACAAACAACAGGAACAGTTGAAAAAATACAAAGACTCTCCGAAGTGCCCGTGGCTTTCCTGATATAAACAGAGAACCACTCAATTTCGTCTGGACAGGAGAGAAAGGTACAATCAAGAACAGAGCCTCTGCCTGTCCCAAAACTTCTTCCCAGAGAGCTTGATCCAAGGAATTTATCCTTTTCTAATACAAGGTCATTTGCATGTGGCTTCAATCTGATGTTTACATCAAGTCAAAAACAGGAGAAATAGCATCACAGGTCTCAAAGGTCCAGATGGTTATAATTATAGAGAAAAGCAACTTCTCCTCTTGGGATCCTAAACATTTTCGGGATCCATGTGCAGAGGAGAGGCTGGAGAAAAGCATGTTATAGTGAAAAATTACAGATACATCCTTGGGGTCATTGTTCTGTTGTGGTTGTGGTCCTTCCTGTCAGGACATGTCCAGAAAGTGATGCTGGAGAAGATAGTTCAACACTCAGGAAATTGACTTCTGCTGTCCTTCAACATGGTCTCTTGTCTCCAGAGATTGCTGGGGAAGGTCACCCAGAGTTTTGGAGTTTGGTGCCACTTTAGATTGTTGTCATTTAACTCTTGTGCTGCCTGTCTTCTAATGACAAGGAGGCAATCAATCCCCTTGAACTCTGCCTAAGGTTAAGAGTAGGCCCTGTTTGGAATTTCGTTTTATATCAGAATCCCATATATTGATCCTAATTTCAGCTGATTTTAAAATTGATTGTGCCTGAAGTGAAATTTCATTTCCCATCTTTTCTATAATATTAATTTTTGGATAAGAGCTCATTAAGAAGCAGGAAAGTGACAACTTGTGGACTATATTGTTGAGTAAATAGGCAGAAAATTATAGTGGATGGATTTTTTTATTTTTTCTTGCTTGTCATTTCTGTGTTGTCTTTCCATGTTTATATAATACAATAAGATTCTGTATATTTTGATCTTCTTTAGTTTTTTAACTAAAGAATGGACTGTAAGGCCTGCAGCTGAGATCTATCTATCTGCCTTATTATCTATCTATTTCTATCTATCTATCTATCTATCTATCTATCTATCTATCTATCTATCTATCTATCTATCTATCTATCTATCTATCTATCTATCTATCTATCTTCTATCAAGCATTACATTTATTGGCCACCCATCTTATCACAGGGTAACTCTACAAATATGGTGGTGATGCCCACAGTGTGGTGGATGGTGCAACCTGATTTCTAGCGCCATGATTTTTTGAGATCTGGTGGCCCTTCCTCTGTTGTGGGGATGTACTTGGTGGGGAGGGACCCCTTTGACCTTCCCATCTCTGAGGCTGAGACTTTCTATACCAAAAACCTGCAAGGAGTTTGAAGGTGCTGTTGGAACTCCTTTGTTCCTGGTTTATTTGGATCAATTGTTCATGGATCATGTTTCTTAAATGGAGTTGGGGGGACATTGATATGGACTTCTTGGCCTAGAAGGGGGAACTGGGGGGCTGAGTGAGAGGGGGGGACTGAAGGGACAGGCAGGTCCATCCTGACACGGAAGAACAGAGGAGGGCCCATATCCCAGGTCCACCGCTTGGAAGTTCTCCCACTGAACGTCCCTCAGATTCCGCTCTCAGTGCCCGGAGAGCAGATCCTGGGTGGCTTCGGGTTCAAGCTGTGGCTTTTCAATGCCAGGTTGATGTGCCCTTAGACTCTGTTCTCCTCCAGGATGTTCACAGCCGTGTCTTATCGAAGCCGGGTTGTCCCCCTCTGCAGACACTTCTGCAGTCTACAGAAAAGTGAAAAGAAAAGGAAAACCATGGTGAGGCTCTTGCTCTGAAGCCCAACTCACTCTACCCACCCACCACATCCCTACCTTCACGTGATAGTGATCCCCGAACCTCCGTGAGTAACGTTTTTTCCTAAGTGCCTACTACGTGAGGAAACATATTCCCCGTAGCTCCAAACACGATTCCCCGAAACTCCGTAAGCCAAAAGGATTCCCCAAAGCAGCTGGAAAGGGATTTCACCTAAAAGGATTTCACCTAAAAGGCTGGAAAGGGATTCCCCCGAAGTGCCATCGTTTTTCCTAAGTGCCTACTACGTGAGGAAACATATTTCCCGTAGCTGCAAACACGATTCCCCGAAACGCCGTAAGCCAAAAGGATTCCCCAAAGCAGCTGGAAAGGGATTTCACCGAAAAGGCTGGAAAGGGATTCCCCCGAAGCGCCATCCCCGAAGCGCCAGGAAAAGAATTCTTCCGGAGCGCCTAGAAAGGGTTTCTCCCTAAACTGAAAAAGCCTTGAAAAGTGCCCAGAGATTCCCCCTAAACCTTGCTGTATCCCACTGGAATCCTAAAGCCAAAAAGAATCCTAAACCTTGCTGTATCCCACTGGAATCCTAAAACCAAAAAGAATCCTAAAGCCAAAAATCCTAAGCCAAAGGATTCCCCAAAGCAGCTGGAAAGGGATTTCAACGAAACGGCTGGAGAGGGATTCCCCTGAAGCGTCGTCCCCGAAGCGACAGGAAAAGAATTCTTCCGGAGCACCTAGAGAGGGTTTCTCCCGAAACCGAAAACGCCTTGAAAAGTGCCCAGAAATTCCCCCTAAACATTGCTGAACAGAAATTGTCCTAAGGCGACCACGCGGCCGTCCCTCCACCAAGACCTACTTCCTTCCT
>QLTV01001354.1:227502-259063 GCA_003457575.1 Thermophis baileyi | reverse complement strand
TCATGATTTATGCTTGTTTGTTTGCCAGGAGTCCACATCTTGAGATTATCTCGGTCATCATGTTTGGCAGGACAGCCACACTGCTGCAAGACATTTTTTTTTTAAACACGTCTGGAATTGCCAGGAATCATTTCCTGAAAATGAAGCAGCAGCAGCAGCAGCTCAGACCACACGCCAAAAAATGCCCAGCTCATGCAGAGGGATTGCAGTCAAACACCCAGAAGAGGTTTCCTGGGTTTATATAACAGCAATTAGTTTTCAGCAGCAGGTTAGGAGATTCGCGGTAGAGTAAAGGTGAAGTGACATGCATATCAATACGTCCAAGAGTTAAATTAGGAGGAGGGAATATCACCAGGATAGGATTGGAGGGCAGGTGTCCCCAGCTATACGCTGCAGAATGAGAGATCTCCAAATGCAGCACCAGCTAACCTTTTGAAATAAGGAACATCAAGGTCCATTAGAAGTTCAAGCCTAAAATAATGTAACTACACCGTAGAGATGAGGACAAGCTACCATGCCCTCTTAAGATCCCTCCAGGCAGCTTGACACTCGCTCACACTGATGAATGTGGATGCCAGTCACTTTATTTAGAAACAGGAAAAGGACTGTTCGGGGTTTCTGAATGAAGTGCCATCGAGTTGGCTGGGATCACACGTCAAGCGAAGCAATGATGCAATATGTTAGCCTAATGTTTTGCATGAACCCAGAACCCCATGGTTTATAAATCATGGCTTAACAGGCACTTAACAGGCACTCGTGAACTTAACAGGCACTCAAATATATGTGATTGGTTTTTACAGAACGTGGTTAAACCACTGCGGCTTATCCCAGATCTTTGGGATACAACTAGTATATGGGATATAATTAAGACGAGGTTATTGGCCTTCTTACTGTAGGAAGTTAGTACCTAGAGGAATGAAATATTTTAGGAAATATTAAAAAAAAGGCAGAATCTTATATTTCCCTGGATTAGAAAATGGAGAAACATGTTTTTAGGCAGAAAAAGACTCACTCTTAGTAGCCCCCACCTTTATCAATGGACCATCAAAGCCTGAGCCCAGCTCACTCATTCCCTCCACCTTTGTCAATGGGCAGTCTATACTACATAACAAAGATAGGGTTAGCCCTCTGCCCATCTCACCACATGGCACCTGGGAAGATTGCATCAGCCAGCACTCAAACTAGCCTGGGACACAGACAAAGCCTACAGAGTTAGCTAAGACCCCCGCCCCCTGGGAGTCTGACAGCCAATGGGATACATTTTTCTTGTACAGGAACAGGAAACTCTGAGGTGGGGCCCAACAGAGGGTATAAAAACTCAGGCACTCTCAGCAACGCCCTTCTTTTCTTCTTCAACATCTTCGAGCCATGTGATCCCCCTTTTCCCCAGGACCTCAGACCATGTGGTCCTGCTGTCCACCATTAAACCATCTTTCCAAGCAGTCTCCATGCTTCCAGTGTCTTTTTCCCCACTTGGAACCGAACCCAGATGGATATTCCTTACAATATTACAAAATAGTTGCCCTGACAGGTGTTAAGCAGCCACAAAATATCACTTGGCCAGTAGGTAAAATGCTAATGATATCCCTGCCAGTAGCTCAGGATGTTCTCCAGGCTTACCTATTTTCCGTGTAAATGGGACCACTTCAGCCATCCACTTTTTTGTTCAAAAGCCTCTGGGACCAACATAGGGCCCCAAAGATATTCTGGAAAATAAAAACAAGGAGCACTCTCCTCTTAGTAGTTTCTTATTTATTATTTTTAATCAAAGCCCTCTAAAACACAGGAAGGGCAGAGGAGGAGGGGTGTGGGTGGCAGGGGAGGTGGGGATCACGGTTGATATGATCAACCGCTAGATTTTTATTTCCCATGAACCACAGGTTGGAATACAACAGCACACCACGCTCTACACCGTGGGGAACAGACAAGTTCGATATTATTCCCATTAAACTAGATCTGTGAAAGAGCGCAGTGTTTCAAACAGACTTGACTTTCCTTCGGGCTGCTGACAATGGAGCAGAAAAAACTTAAAAAAAACTTTTAAAAATCCCCAAAACCCCAAAAACTTTAACCTTAGACTGTCTACTGTCGACCTCACCCCATTCCTAAGAGGTCTGTAAGGGGCGTGCATAAGCGCACCAGCGTGCCTACCGTCCCTGTCCTACTGTCCTATTGTCCTCATCTATCTGTATTCACTTTGATTATGTTTATGTTTATACCTATACCTGCTATCTTGTACATGTTTGACAAACAAATAAATAAATAAAAATAAATAAATAAATAAAGATTCGGGATGCACTTTGAATATTTCAGTCCTAAACATTAAGAGCGCGGAGCGATTCTTATTCTCACATCTAGTGTTGTTGTTAGACTTCGCTAGCATACCTGCAGTTTATGTGGATGCCAGCTTCCCTGTATTATAGGGGTCTGGGTGTCTAAGACAATAGCCTTAGCGCACCGCCACAAGTAAGTTGTTCCTGCTGTGTCATAATACCCTAACCTGCCGGGTAAAGCACAGTGCCCTTGCTTCCCTTCTAGCCCCCTCCCTCTCCCACCTTGGCTGTAGGGCTCCATTCATCCCTGCTCTCCCACGCAGCTTCACAACCTCCTGAGTCACTGGCTGCGCTATTGACACAGACCGCAGGCAAGCCGCCAGCAAAGGGACTGGCCTGACGCAGCCAAACTTCCTTCAGCCCTCCTAGCAACCAAGCTTGAAAACCTTCACCTGTGAAGCAGCCAAATTAAATAAATTAATAACAGAAACTCAAACCTGGATGTTAATTCTTCCTCTCTTATCTCTTCCCCCCCTCCCCCAGCCTTTAATATTAATAAAAGGATCTCAGCTCCAATCCTTCAAAGGTAGTACTTTACAAATCTCTTCTCCTTTACAACATCTGTTTTTTTTGGGGGGGTGTAGAGAGAGAGAGAGAGAGAGAGAGAGAGAGAGAGAGAGAGAGAGAGAGAGAGAGAGAGCAGCATACACTGGAGAATGATGATGTCTTTGCAAAACTCTATTTATATAAACAGACTATAAAGAGGCAAGATAGCAGCTAAATTACTTCAGATTTCAGAGAGGAATGTTTATAAACTAACCACACATACACACACACTCATATGCATCTAGAGCTTGCCAATTCCACCTGCAGCTCTCGATTGCAGGCAACTATTTTGAGCCTTTGCCTAAAATCAAATTGCTTGGTGTTGGCATGTATCATACACCACCAAGCAAACCTGCCTTCAGATCTCACTCTACAGGCAGATAATTAATTAATGGAATGTTATATTTGGGGGGCCAGGCTGATAGAGTTTCTTAGCTGATAAAAATAGGCTTTAAAAAAAAAAGCTTTGAATTATTCATGCGGTTTTCCATGCAGTTCGGTTGCTTTGTAATTTTTTTTTTAAATTAATAAGACTCCAATCCAAGATTTGGCTAAGCTGCCCAGAGAAGCCTTCCTTCAGAGGAGCATGATCAAAATCGACTAATAAAATAAATAAAAATAGTCTTCGTGAGAATGTTATAAGATATCCGCTAAAATCAAATCTAGTTCACAACTTTGCTTCCCAAAAGCCTGGATACACATTGTCACTCTCTTCCAGCAACTGGTCATCAATGACGCGCTATGACTGAATGTTACAGCACATCGCCTAGCACACTTCCGTTTGTTTTTTAAGGTCTTAATCCACGTAACTGTTAATCTATGTTAATAACATAGCGTTGCTAATAAACCAAGATGTGACACTATAGAGTACCATTATTATCTTGACCAATCAAGAAGACTAACCCAGTGATTCTTGCTAGGATAGCGCTGACAGAATTCAGTTGCAAAACTAGAAAAAATTACTAACATCCTTCAGCTTCTTATGAGTAAAGCATCTCTCAACACAACTTTTTGTTTTCTGTTTAATTTTATCAGAGTAGGGTTTTTCTGGGCCAGAAGCAGCAACCTGAAACTCTCCTGTCTCCTAAAGCTGCCACTAAGCCACTTGACTCCCTTCACCGAACATGTACAAACTTTAGTATTTTGAAAGAGAAAGAAGAAAACCTTTCTAACTACACTATGTGTTATATATCTCCCATTATCTCCTTCTGCCCTTGCAACACTACAGGTAGTCCTCAACTTACAACAGTTCATTTAGTGACCGTTTGAAGTTACAACAACACTGAAAAAAATTAGTTATGACCCTTTTTCACACTTATGACCATTGCAACATCCACATGGTCACGCAATCAAAATTCAGATGCCTGGCAATTGACTCATATTTATGATGGTTGCAGTGTCCCAAGGTCACGTGATCATCTTTTGCGACCTTCTGACAAGCAAAGTCAATGGGGAAGCCAGATTCACTTAACAACTGTGTTACTAACTTAACGGCTGCAGTGATTCACTTAACAACTGTGGCAAGAAAGGTCATAAAATGAGGTAAAATTCACTTCACAACTGCCTCGCTTAGCAACAGAAATTTTGAGCTCAATTGTGGTCATAAGTTGAGGACTACCTGTACTCTAAAAAATATCTATTCAGAATGGTTTTCAAACAGGCCTACTTCCCATATGTGGTATGTGGAAATGGATTAGGGGTTGATGGAAGAAAATTCAATTCAGAAATAATTTTTTTCATGCACTCCCTATGAACTCCTTTTAATCATCAACGTGACCCGCAAGCAACCAAAACTGGGATCACTTAACCTTCTTTCAGGTGATAATTAACTGCCAGGCTGAAACTGATAAAACCTCATCTGTCTCAAGAGAATAAGCAAACAGGTAAAATCCTTTAAGATACTGGACTTTTCTGAACACGCACATGTGGCACCCTAAAGTTAGCACACACAAAAGGGAGGAAGCTCCACACACTCAGCAAAGTAAGATGAAAACCTTTCCTCCAGAGCTGCACTTCCACCAGAATAAATATTTCAGAGGGCACATTCACACACCTCCCAAAGAACCACTTTTCCTATAAATATTACCTATCTCAGAACGCGTAATGGTACCGGTAGCTATCTCGAATGCTGTTTTTATGCTCTCAAATAAACTGCTTTCTTTTCATGTAGCCAGTCCAGTATTGTTCTTATGTTGGCAACCCTGGTTCAGAACCAGACCTCATATTCTTCTATCAGGGTTCAACTATCCTTTTTTCTTACAAACCCAGAATTGTTTAATATTTTCTCAGAGGCAAAGTAGTCCAACTGCCTTTTTATTTTCCAACCCTACAGGTCCTATGAGATGGAATAATCAGAATAAGTAGTATTAATAATCAGTCTTTAGTAGTCTTATCCATATACCACACTAAAACATCACAGGGTTTGTTTGATTTTGGCTTAGGATGGTACACAATGTCAGCTCTTATGATTTCTAAGGCAAAATGTACAGCTTAGTATATTAGGCAAACCCAGCAAATTGTAGTTTATTTAACATAGGCCAGTTAAGCAAACTGATAGATGAATTCAGCTCTTGTTTAACCACAGTTTACCATCGCATTGGCTCAATAAATTACAATTTATTTCATAAACTATGAGTGAGCAAACTGGCCTAACTCTATGTGATTTCCACAGTGTTTCAAGTATGCCACATACTAACTAGCCTTTGTTAGCACGTTAAGATGATATAAAAGTGATAAATAGTTTCTGTATTTTAGAATCAGCTATCAGTAGTAAAGGAATTAGCAGTCATGAAATATACCACACAATAGCAGTTGGTAGAACATCCGTGAAGGCCTTGGGAAAAATATTCAAATGCTGTATCTCTACCTACAAAAATAATAGCACAAGCAGTGGCATTTCTCTGTAAAACTCTATGGAAGTGAAAGTTGGACATTGAAGAAGCAAGCTAGGAAGAATATTGATGCTTTTGAACATTGGGGATGGAGAAGACTCCTGAGAACATCATGGGAAGTCAAGAAAACAATGAAATGGATTATCAAATTAATCAGACCAGAGTTCTCACTCAAGAAACATTAATTAGGCTCAAACTATCCTACTTTGGAGACATTACACAAATATCTAGCTCTCTGGAGAAGGCTTTGATGGTAGGAAAGGCAAAAGAGAAGATGACAACCAGAAGTTAGTGGTTTGGGTAGCACCATTAGAAGACCTGAAAGATCAGGTTAAGGTCAGATCAGAATGGAGAAAATCTATTGTACCTATGTGGTTGCTACCAGCTGACATTAACTTGACAGCACATAATCAACCAGCACATTGAGAGCCAATACACCTGTTAGAAGTTATGGAATTGTACTCTTAGAAGGTAAAAGCCTCCATGACACCTTCTAGCCAGACCACATCTTGGGCATGTCTGACCGCAGGAAACCCCAGATCACAAAATAAAAAACCACTTGAGCCTTTCAGCCAAAAGTTTGATACTTTGGATGAAGCTGGTAGGAAATTGGCAGACATCTCAACCAAACCCATTAGAAATCCCCAGGTTATGGAAATTCTTTACACACACGAAGAGAATAAAACAGGCCAAAGGTGATAGCCGTTCAGGAAAACATTCCTTTCAGGATACCAGAGATTACACCTCTTAATTAAGAGCTGTGGTGGCGCAGTGGTTACAATGCAGTACTGTAGGATACTTCTGCTGACTGCCAGCTGCCAGCAGTTCGATTCTCATAGGCTCAAAGTGGAGTGAGCCTTCCATCCTTCTGAGGTCGGTAAAATGAGGACCCAGATTGTTGGGGGCAATATGCTGACTCTATGAACCGCTTAGAGAGGGCTGTAAAGCACTGTTGAAGCGGTATATAAGTGCTATTTCTATTGCTAATTAATGAAAGATCCTTTTCTCTGACTGCCAGTGGTCCTTTTCTGCTGTCAGTTTTTGTTGCACGTTTCTATGTAATATTTACAGGAAAGGGTCTTTTGGGAGGTGTGTGAACGTGTGCTTTGAAATGTTTAATTTGGCAGACGTGCAGCTCTGATGGGTTGATGTTCTTATCTAACTTTGCTGAGTGTGTAAGATCTTCCTCATTTTTCTATGTGCCTATGTGCTGACTTTAGGGCGCCACATTTGTACGTTTGTGAAAGCTCTGTATCTTAAATGGATCTTGACTGTTTGCTAATTCTTTGAGACTGATGTGGGCTTATCAGTTTCTGTGTGGCTGTTAATTATCAGCTGAAAGAAGCGAAGCCTCAACATTGCATATATATATATATTTGCAACATAGTTTCTTTCAGTTACTGGCAGGTCATGTTGATGATTAAAGAAATTCACAGTGCATGAATAAAATTATTTCTGAATCGAATTAGCTTTCCACAGTTGACTCAATGGACCATAACAATATAACAGGATTAGTATTACTATGCAATTATAGGAGGACGACAATTATAGGAAGAGGCGGGGGTGGGGGTTGCTTGTTGCATTCACAGATGGAAGCAGCTATTTATTTTTTCTCTTCAACAGCTAACATCCTGAAAAAAATTCAGCCCCTAATCGTTTTGTCATCATGGTTATTTGCAAGCTGAATTTCTGCTTATCTCTAGAAACAGTCAAAAGGAGAGGCAGCTATTTGCTTTTTGTGAGATAAGAGAGGATTGTGAGAGAAGAGTGTTGCTTTTTGACTGGGTTTTTTATCTTTAAAATTGTGTAGAGACGGGCAGTGCGGTTACTTAACGATCGTGGGCAAGAAAATATATTTGAGTATTTCATCTTTCAGATAAACTGGCATTATTTGGCGTATAAACCTGGAATATTAGGCAAAAGTCTCCATGGCAAGAGACGCTCTACAAATTTACGTAGCTCTATGGCGCTTTTTTAGATTGAAGACTTCCGGTTGCGGAAAATGGACTTCCAACGACGGCCATATTTTAAATCCGCGAAGTAACGTTTTAGCCCGGCAGTCTGAAATTACTTCCTGTTTTTTGAACACTTGAACCAACTTCCGGTCGACAGAGAAAAGGGGCGGCCATGCCTAGATTGCCATCCTCGCACAGTACTACATTCATTATTGAGTTTTGATATATTTCCGATTTGATTGTTTCGGTTTCTCTATTGACTGTTGGTGGGGGAGAAAGATTGAGGAAAAGCGGACCCTCGAAAGTTGGGAGGACGCAGGTGCGCATGCGCAGAGCGGGACGGCGTGTGCTACTTCAGTCATTCTCCGGCCGAGGGGTATTTCTGCCCTCAAGCTATCGAGCTGCCAAGGAAGGAGGAGCCGGCTAAGAGCCTGCGAGCTTTTCGCGCGCCTGCGCTGTGGGTCCCCCTCCGTTCTTTTTCCTCCCCCCCCACGCCCTTTCCGCCGGTTCATCTCCGAGGTGCGAAAAAAAAACCAACAACAAAGCTATGAGAGACCGAACGCAGGAGCTGAGAGAGGTGAGAACGTCGGCCGCGCGCCCCTTTTCGACGCACGGCTTAGCCCCGCCCACAACGGTCGCGCTTGTACCTCCCTTGGCGCCACCGGCCGCGCTGGCTTCGCGTTGCCCTCCGCCGCTTCCTCCGGGCTGTTCTCTCTTTCCCCTCCTCCCCCAATCCGTCGCAAATTGGTGGCTTTTCTCACCACCACCACCATCACCCTCGAGTCAAACCTACGGCTCATTCCCTTTTCCCTCATGACTCACAACTTCCTCTCACCGCTGGACACCATTCACACATTCTCTTTTCCCTCCTTTGACTCTCTCAGTTGCCTCTCTTCCTGCCCGGGGAAGATAGAAGGTCCTCTCAGGCTGGCATGGAGAAAAGCCTTGCTTGGCCCTTCTGCCTCTTCTCTTCTCCCCCAGCACGGCAATGGGAAGAGTTAACAAATGGGAAGAGTTAACAATCATATTTAAAATGGCGGCCGCCCCCTTTGCCTTTCTTTCCCCCTTCCCCATCACCTTTCCAGAGGTGATGGGCCTTTCTTCCCATCACCACTAGACCCCCCTCAGTTGCAGTTTTCTCCTTCCCTCCATAAATGGAGGCTGCTTAAAAAAGGTTTATTGATGAGCAGAACCAACAACAGCATCCAGTTTTGGGACAGCTTGACCCCTTTGGCTTTAGGCATGGGTGGATTTTTATAGGGATCTTGAGATGCTCCAGGGGGTTGTGAAATGTAGTGAGCTCTGTGCCTTTTGCTATTCTAATGGTGGTGGGTTAAATCCTATTATGTCCTCTTAGAATTTGGGTGGGGGCGTAAATTCTTAATCCCATCAGCTGGAGCAGAAGGTGTTTTATTTATGGATAAATTGGCCTAGTCTTTCTTAATAAGTACAAAATATCCATCTCTAAAAGACTTCAGGCATCTGCGGGAGGTTGTTTTCCTATAGCAGGAATACTGGCTGCTTTCTGCCTTTAAGAGCATGTTTCTTCATTTCTCCTTTGGAAAAATAAAATATTCTGCCTCTTTTTAATATTCCCCAAAATATTGGGGGGGGGCTTCCTACACTCCATTGTACTTCATTTCTTATCCCCTCCTCTACAGACCTATAGCCTATATATTCTCTCCCCCCCCCATGGTTACTTTTCTTGGCATGGTTGCTTGCACCCCTGAACTCTAAGTGTCATCCCAGAGAAAATTTAAGGCAGTGTTTCTCCACCTTAGCAACTTCAAATGTGTGGACTTCTTCCCAGAATTCCCCAGCCAGCCACAATAGCACACAATGGCTGTCAGCTTGAAGTGACAAAAGTTGAAACAGGAAAGATATGGGAGCCACCCTCAACCTGGGACGCTACAATTCCCAGTAGCTGATGCTGGCTGGGCTCTGATGGGAATAATAAAAGCACCAGGTGGGACAGGTACTCCCAGGTGGCCAAGGGTCAGTTGCCACTTCACAATCTAATCTAGAGGCAAGATGATTGATTAACATCAGTAGGGAGCTCTGACCTGGATTCCAAAATAAGAATGTGAGCCTGATTGGGTCTTTTGACATGGAATTGCAGTGGAAGGGCAGTTTTTAATTTTGTCTCGAGGAGGTTTGCAAATGTGTTGGTATAAAATTATTTACACATGTATTTATGCATGCTTTTTATCGTCTCAGCAGTTGCCACTAAATCTATATTCATTATGCCTGTATTGTGGACTTTCCTTTTTTTTTTTTTTGTCCCTTTGACTCAGTCTTGTCTCCTGGCAACTGTCTGGAGATGTCATTGCAGTTTTCTTGGCAACACTTTGGAAGTGGTTTGCAAATGCTTCCTTTGTAGGCTGAGAGAAAATTACTGGCTCAAAGTCACCCAAGTAAATGTGTGCTGAAGATGGGACTAGAAATCAGTCTCCCATTTTCTAGGTGATGCCTTAAACACTATCCCAAACCTGGCTCTCTGGACTTTCCTTAAGCTTCCAAAATTCTTCAATCCCTGTGTAGCTGAATAAGCATTATTCATTATTCAATTTTTTAAAATATTATTTTTTTTAACCCCGAAGAGGACTGATTCCAGTTGCCTGTGGGTTTTGTTAGAAAGGGCACTGGTTTCACAATTCGATGAAAAATACTTTTATTTCCAATTAATAGATAGCCTTCTAAAAATTTCTAAAGGATGGGAGATAGTTCAACTATTCTCAGAACATAATTGTGGTTCTTAGAGCAAAACCCTACTAATTAAGCAGGGCTGGATAATTGTAATACATGGTTTTAATTGGCCAAAGCATTTATCTCTAATTAAATAGCAATTATTCTACTACTTTCTCTTACTTTTTGAGAAAGGAGACTTTTTTGCTTTTGGAAACTCATGATTCCCTAAGACCTTTGAAAGTGCTGTGCCAGTTGTTGGTGTCTTCTGAAAAACATTTATTTGATGCGACCACAGTTTGAGGACCACTGAGTTATAGCAATGACACAGAGAATTTCCAAGGGAGGAAATTCTATTGTCTAGCTGAGGGGTTTCGAAACTTGGCAACTTTAAGATTTGTGGACTTCACTTCCTGGAATTCCTGAGCCAGCCATGCCAAGTTGCCAAATTCTTCAAATTCTATAAATGATATACATTAAAAGTACTGGTTAGCAAGATGGACTTTTTTGGTTAAGCAGTAGCATTAAACTCTGAATCCACGCACAAAAGCCTGCACAAACCTTGCAAATTATAGCCACGTCTTATACAACCAGGAAGAGGTAAACCCAGTTTCATTTCAGTCATCACAAGTGAATTCTAGATTAAAGATTAAGCAAGTAGTGCCTAGGGCTGGGCTACACTATTGGACTGCAGAAATCTGGATGGGCGCTACATGATTGGAAAGACTTTACATTTTCTGCATCCATTGACAGTCCAGATAATGTAGCATTCAACTACAGGTAATCCTCAACTTACAACCATTTGTTTAGTGACCAGTCAATGCTTCAACAGCACTGAAAAAGGTGACTTATAACCAGTCCTTGCACTTGCGTTGCAGCGTCCCTGTGGTCACATGTACCTACCACACATGAGGTATATGTGCTTAGACATACTGTACCTGATTTTCTTTTGTTTTATTTTTTTCCCCACAGAAAGATGATGAGTCAGACAATGAAGATGTTGAACGTGTGGCTCTTGTCACACAGCGTGGATTAGCAAAACACAGTAACTTCCCTGACCCTACTGATGGATTCTTCCAAATGGTATCATGATCTTCTTTCCGAGCACTTTGGGGTTGATAATCCACTTGTTTTGTTCTCGCTTTCTCTGTGCACGTGTATATAAATAATAGTGAAGTATTTTTTTTCTGTCTTGTGTAAAAACTCCATCTCTGATTTCTCTCCCTGTAATGATTAAAAGTACCCACTTAAATATGTCAACTGCATTCCCTACATAAGGGTATAAGATACTTCCCCCCTTCCTACACGTGAACTGCTTAAAGTCCCCTGGCAATGAAACATTCACAGCAAGCTGAATTGATCCTGGATGGCAACAGGGGGAGAATCAGACAGGAACCAGTGGCCCAAATAACTCAAATTATTTATATTCACTGGCTGTATCTCAAAGATAGTACAGCTAGCATGCTGACCTAGTGGGAAAGGATCAGTAATGAGAAGAGCATCAAGATGGGTTTATCCAAAAACATTCCAATCTCATGCTGTAATTAACACTATGTCTTCCTCTTTTTTATCTGGTCTTTGAAATGTAAAAGACCAAAGGTGTATCAGCTGTAGTTCTGCTTTTGCTCAGAGCTGCTCAGCAAGCAAGCAAGTGGTTTGCTGGAAGTCTGATGTACACTGTGGTTATTTGTATGCTTAATCTGTTTATGTTATATCTTCAAAGCAGTTTAGTTGCTTTGGTGAGCCAGGTTTTGGCCACAACACCATATTGTTTGATTGCTTGTTATCACCAGGGTTGCGGAAAATATTGTTTTGCTGCTCTAAACATTGGGAGGACAGGAAAGAAAATGATACTTTAAAAGCCCTACATGATGTAGGTCTCATAACTGTTGATGATTAGATAATTTTTTATGAGATCGTAAAGATATGGATTACAGTAATAGCTGCATTTTCTTTTCATAATTCCTTTTGAATACTAATTACTTGGAAAATTTCTAAAACTTTTGAACAGTGTCCACTAGTATCTTGAATCTATTGGTACACTGCATCATTCTCCTAACTGGTGGGATGAAGGCAACACTTCGTTGGCTTGCAAGATAGTGTCTAGGATAGATAAATCTTATATAGAATAGTGACTTTAGTTGCCACTGATAGCATATCTGTCCAGATGTTCCAAAACTAAAAAAAAAAAGTAGTTATGCTGTTCGTGAAATCAAGAGAAGAGGAAATAATTCAGTAGAGCTGAATGAATCTTGGGTGGAGCCATGGTGATGAATATATGCATGAAACTGAAGGTGTGGGTTTAATTATGAATGACAGAGTTTAAATGTATGTTAGCAATTATGTATTGATATCACTGGATTGCCATGAGTAGGTATGAAAATAGCTTGCATGCTACAGTTCATAGGCTCTGAGATCCCTCAGGCAATACAGTTAGAATTAAGGAATTAGAAACCCCTCCCAACAGTCCGATGTGGATTCAGCCAATCCACAGGTGTGAAGATGTTATTGTACCGTTTGCTCTGAGAACGCAATAAGGGAACTTTCTCAGGGTCATCCTCTGCCGACTTTCAGCCGATACAACCCACATGGCCCTCCCTCCCCTTACATTCCCCAAAAGGTGCAAAAATGCCAGGGTGCTAAGGTGCCAGGCAAAAGGTTATAAATCAGTAAGGCACAGGGTATAGGATACATAGGGGATAGAGCAAGTATATAATATAATGTGACCCGGGTCCTCCCTTCCCCTGAAGAAATGGCAGAACCACGGATCTGACATACTGCCCTCCTTAGAAAAAAGGAAAATCCACCTCGAAATAGACAAGGAAAACATGTTATAAAATATACATCCAGGATGGTTTGCTGGGGTATTTCTGGTGGAATTTCCTTAAAAGTGTAGGGGCTTTAACGTGTTTCTTAGCCACCCACTCATTTTGAGATGGTGGTAAATGTTTCCACGCAACCAAGTACTGCATGGAGCCATGGTGAGTGTGAGAGTCTAGGATTTCCTTAATCTCAAAATGCTGTTCTTCCACCATAAGGAGGACTGGCAGTGTGGGGATTGGAGTTCTGATTGTGGAGGTAATTTCTGGTTTGAGCAAGCTACAGTGAAACACGGGATGGACTTATCTCAGTGTTTTGGGGAAGAGTAATTCCACTGTGACCGGGTTTATGACCCTGGTGATAGGGAAAGATCCTATGAATTTTGGGGCCAGTTTCTTTGAGGGCTGTAGTGATTGTAAGAACTTTGTGGATAAATAGACCCTGTCTCCAACTTTGAATGGTTTAGGGTCTGTTCTGTTTTTGTCTGCTTGAGCTTTAAACGCTGCTCTAGCTTCCTTCAGTGCTAGTCTTACAACTGGCCATGTGGTTTGCAAATTGTGCATCCACTCCTTAAGGGAGGGGATGTTGGGTTCCTCCATGGGTAATTCTGGCATAGGGGTGAATTCTTGGCCGGTGGCTACTTGGAATGGAGTAAATCCAGTGCTGGCGTGCACTGAATTATTGTATGCCACCAACGTTCCCTCTAACAAGGGAAATCGCTGCGCGGCAGTTTGAAACTGCTGCGCGGCGATTCCCTGTCACGTGCGTGGCCGCGCAGCAACGTTCCCGCTGACATGGGAAATCGCTGCGCGGCAGTTCAAAACAGCTGCGCGGCGATTCCCTGTGACGTGCGCGGCCACGCGGCCGCGCACCTTAGAGGGAACAGTGTATGCCACCTCAACAAAAGGCAAGAGGTCTGTCCAATTGTCTTGTTGATAGCTGATAAAGCACCTTAAATATTGTTCCAGCAGCCCGTTTGCACGTTTCACCCCCCCCCATTCCTCTGGGGTGGGTGGTAGGAGCTTAAGCCTTGGGCGATGCCTAATAGGTTCAAGAATGCCCTCCAAAATTTTGAAGTGAATTGGACTCCCCGATCAGAAATTATCCTTTGGGGAGCTCCATTGAGGCGATAAATGTGCACCAGGAACATTTTTGCCAGTGCCTTAGCTGTAAGGATTTTTGGACAAGGGATAAAATGGACCTGTTTGGACAATAGGTCCATTACTACCCAAATAACTGTATTTCCCGCGCTTTCAGGCAGTTCAACAATGAAATCCATAGAGATCTCTCTCCAGGGTGCTGACAGTTCAGCCACGATTTGTAAAATTCCGGGGGATTTTCCCTGCCGTCTTTTTGCTGCAGCGCAGACAGGGCAACTGGCCACATAGCTTTCTATGTCTTTTTTGAGTGATGGCCACCAAAATTGTCTTTTGATTAGGTGTAAGGTTTTTACAAATCCAAAGTGTCCAGCCAATCTGGAGTTGTGGCATCTTTTCATAAGGTCCAATCTCTGGTTTGCTGGGACATACAGTTTTCCTCCCACCCAGGCTAAATCGTCTTTAATCAAACAGTTATTTTTGTGTGCTTGGAACCAATCGTCATTGGTCAAGGCTTAAAACCTTGTGTGATAGCATTGTCAGTGGGTAGGTTTTGTTTGGCTTGAGCCCTTGTGATCACTTTAGCTGCCAGCTGAGGGGTTTGGAGCAAAGGTTTAATTATTTCGGCTTTTGTGCTATTGTATTGGAATTTCCTCGAGAGTGCATCTGCTACGAAGTTCCTCCCTCCTGGGAAATATTTGAGTGTGAAATCAAACGTGCCCAGCGTACTTGTTTGGGGGAAAGCTTCCATGGGGTCTTAAGAGCCTCCAGATTTTTATGATCAGTCCAAACCTCGAAAGGGATTTTGTTTCCCTCAAGGAAATGTTGCCACGTGAGGAGTGCCCAACGTACTGCGTATGCCTCTTTTTCCCAAATAGCCCATCTCTGCTCCATTTCAGATATTTTTTTGGAGGTGTAAGCACATGGCTGTAGTTGATCTTTTTCGTTCTTTTGGAGTAGGACAGCCCTGACTGCTACATTGCTGGCGTCTGCTTGTATGACAAACGGTTGATTTGGATCTGGATGTTTTAACACAGATTCGGCTGAGAACAACTATTTGAGTTTCTCGAATGCCGCTTGACATTCCATTGTCCAATTTAAGAAGTTGTATAGGTTTTGGTTTGTCCTCCCCTTTTGTCTTTAGCAGGTTGGTTATGGGGAGGACGATTTTTGCAAATGCCGGAATAAATTGGCAGTAAAAGTTTGCAAACCCCTAGAAGCTTTGTAGTTGTGTGCATGGTGGTTCCCAGTCAATTACGGCTTGTACCTTTTGTGGGTCCATTTCTATCCCCTCGTGGGAGATTCGGTACCCTAGGTAGTCTATTTTTTCCCTGATGGAACTCGCATTTGGAAAGTTTTGCATAAAGTTTTGTGGCCCGGAGTTTGTTTAGGACCGCACGTACTAATTTTATGTGCTCCGCTTTCGTTTCTGTGTATATTAGAATGTTATCAAGGTAAACCAGGACCCCTTTATACAAATGCTCATGAAGCACCTCATTTATTAATTGCATGAATACAGCTGGGGCGCCTTGTAGCCCGAATGGGAGTACTTTAAACTGGTAGCAGCCCAGTGGGGTATTGAATGCAGTCTTCCACTCGTCCCCCTCCCTTATTCTGATGTGATAGTAAGCCTCCCTTAAGTCCAGTTTAGAGAATATTTTTCCCTTAGAGAGGTGTGCTAGCATGTCTTTCATGAGGGGGAGGGGGTATACATTTACCACGCTCACAGTGTTGAGATTTCTATAGTCTACGCAAAGGCGCAAAGTGCCGTCTTTTTTTTTCGCGGAATAGTACCGGGGCGGCTATTTTCGGTTGGGTAGGTTCAATATATCCTCTCGCTAAGTTTTTGTCAATGAATGTTCTCAGTTCATCAGGTTCTCGGGGGGACATGCTATACGTTTTTGGTTTGGGAAGCTTGCCTCCTGGTAAAATTTCGATGGCACAATCTGGCTCGGTGGGGGGGTAGTTTGTCGGAGCTCTCTTCGCTGAACACTTTGGCTAGGTCACTGTACTCTTTAGGGATGCCTTGGGTTGGCATAGTCCACCCAGGCATTGCTGTTTCTGTGCCCCCCCCCCCCGGTTCAGGTTTCTCATCCTGTTCATCTGCGAAAGTCACGTGTCTCTGGAATCTTATGGTCCCTTGCTTCCAATTTACTTTAGGATTCCATTTTTTCAACCATGTGAGTCCCAGGAGTAGCAGCCATTCCATTCCCGGAGCTACTATAAATGTGCTTATTTGCAAGGGCTCCGTAGCAAACACAGCTGGCTCCCCCCCGCTACTGACCCGTCTAGCTGGCAGAAAGCGATGGGGTTTTTTAATTTCTTTAAGTGGATCCCCAGTTTTCCTACTAAGGCTGGGCTGATTAGGTATCAGATGCACCCCGAGTCCAATAATGCCGAGATTTCCTCCCTTTTCCCTCGGCTGGGGATGAAAAGTCTTAAGGGTAGGGTGAGTGGTTCATTTGGGTCACTTACCAGCGGGTTGTCATTGGGATCGCTCTCAGATGGGCTCAGGTCCTCGTGTTGGGGTGCCGGAGTTTCTTCCCCTGGGGTTGAGGTGGGGGGGCAAACTCCACGGCTTCTCTGCTTCTGAGAGCGGTTTCTTTCCCTCGGGGGGTTTGATTTCGCGGGCTTTCCTCCAGACAGGCGCTCCGGCTTTCTGGTAGGAGTTTTCGAATGGCACTCTGTTGCGCGATGCCCCTCCTTCCCGTACTTGAAACAGGCGGATGGTCTCAGTGTGGGGATCTTCTCCAGACCCTCCCTGCTCGGTACTGGTTTCGGGTCATATCAATTTCAGCTTCCTCCGCCATGAGGTACCACTCATGCAAGCGGTTGGAGGGCCCCCAGGCTAGGCAAGCAATGTATAGGTCGTCATTCAGCCCATCTTTGAACCAGCTCACCAGGATGTGTGCCAATCCACTCGGCAGACGAGGTCTCAGAATTCCTCGGTGTATTCAGCTACTGGCCGGCAACCCTGTTTTACGACCCTGATGCGATCGCGGGCTTTGCGGTCAGCCAGCGGGTCTTCAAAACGGCATCACAGGGCCATCATGAAACAGTCGAAGTTCCGCAGTTCCAAGGCGTCGGCGTTATGGAGGGTCACCATCCACCAAGTAGATGCCCCCTCTAAGGCTAGGGTAACAACTCAAACTCGCGCCCCCTGGGTTGGGAAATTCCGGCCGTATTCTTGCATATAGGTGAGGACTTGGGCTAGGAAGAAACCCAACTTCTGAGGGTCCCCATCAAACTTCATGGCAAGGGGGGAGTTCTCCTTTCCAGCTGGGGTCCCCTGGGTTGGTCGAGGACATTCACCTGGGCTGGTGCTGCAAGAGGTGGAATCCCAGGCGCAGCTGCTGCTCCGACGGTGGCAGCTTGGTCAGCGGCTGCTGGGTCCGGGGTGACGGCTCTGGCTTCATCAGCGACTAGTGCTGTTTCTGCCCCCCTCTGTTGACGGCCCGGTTCTCCGTGGACATTGAGATTCTCTTAACGTCTCCATGACAAGTTGGGTGATGTGCCGCTTGAGTCGGTCTTCCCTCAGCGGTTCCTCGATCAGTTCTTCCTGGTTGGGTAGGTTCTCCAGTTCCAGCTTCCACCCCGGTTTCCCGCTACCGCGGGGGAGGGTGACTCCTCTGGTTCTCCCATCCCAGCTGTCCTTCTTTCCCATGCCGATCGACCACCAGGGTTTCGTGGAACTTTCTAGGACAGCCTTGATGTCTTCGATGGGGCATATGGAGCCGGCATCCAGCTGGGTAGTTGTTGATGTTTCTCCCCAGCACTCTGCCTCCCCTTGCTCGCTGCTTTGTTCAGATATGGTTTGTAGGATCCCCTCGGTAGAGCAAAACTTTTCTCTCCGGGTTGATCACTTTTGCAGAGCCTGCTTTATATAAGGTCCGGCCTCTCATTCAACAAATTAAAGACTCTTGAAACTTGGCATTTCAAAAGGAACCTTTTATTGAACAGATAGCAAGACGAAAGAAAAGCAGGCTCTGAGATCCCTCAGGCAATACAGTTAGAATTAAGGAATTAGAAACCCCTCCCAACAGTCCGATGTGGATTCAGCCAATCCACAGGTGTGAAGATGTTATTGTACTGGCCGCTCTGAGAACGCAATAAGGGAACTTTTTCAGGGTCATCATCTGCCGGCTTTCAGCCGATACAACACACATGGCCCTCCCTCCGCTTACATTCCCCAAAAGGTGAGAAAATGCCAGGGTGCTGAGGCGCCAGGCAAAGGTTATAAATCAATAAGGCACAGGGTATAGGATACATAGGGGATAGAGCAAGTATATAATATAATGTGACCCAAATCCCCCCTTCCCCTGAAGAATTAGTAGAACCACGGATTTGACACTGTATTTTGATTATGTTATTTAAGAGTAGATCTATTTTGGCATATGCATGAAAAAGAAATAAAATCATGAGAAATGCAGGTGAAATAAAATGCTTGAAGGAGCATTTTATAGATTTGTATGGAAATTACAATAAGTTGAAGAGTGGAGTTAAATGCTTTTAAAGTTAATGCCCAAGAAAAAAGGTGAAAAGAAAGCTGTAAATCCTTTGAGAATGTAGAAAAGTAGTGAAGCTGCCAGTTAAGATGGTGTTCCTGGGAAAAATTAAAATATGACCATTCAAAATACTTAATATGTGAAAATTGCATTCAAATCTGGCTAAGAAAATGCTGTTATTGTTCTATACCTAGAGAAAAACTGTAAATGCAACACCCCTCCCCGCAGCAGGATTAGTTTAAGTGCTTGGGAAGATGTTTAGCAGAATGTTGATAGAAAAGATATGTGAGGAAAGTGCATTGATTGCTGAGGGTATGTAGATCAGTTTTATGATTTTCAGCAAGGCATTGAAGAGTATGTGAATAGGAAAAAATTATGTTGGTTTAGAGAAAAATCTTATCATAAAGTAAATAACTTGCATAATGCAATATTTTGCTTGAATGGGTATAGGACAGTGATGGCGAACCTTTTTTTGCTTGGGTGCCATAAGGGCGTGTCCGTGCCCCCACACATAATGCAATGCCCTCCCCCCACGCATGCACGCACAACCCCACTGCACTGCCCCCCCCCAAAATAATGTTTTCCCAGCTACCATTGCAGGGGTAGGGGGGAGGCTGCTTTGGACTAGCAAATTGATACCAACTCTGCGCTTTTATAGCCTACACCAGTGATGGCGAACCTTTTTTTGCTCGGGTGCAAAAGGGCACGCGTGCGTGCGATAGCACGCGTGCATGCCCACGCCCATAATGCAATCCCCCCGTGCATGCACGCACAACCCCCCACGCTCCCCCCACGCATGCGCACAGGGCTCACTGAAGCCTCCGGAGCCTGTGGATGGCGAAAAACGGATTCCCGCTTATTTTCGGCCTTCTAGAGGGTGGGGGGAGCTTGTTTTTGCCTTCCCTAGGCTTCAGGAAAGGCTCCAGAGCCTGTGGATGGCGAAAAATGGATCCAACGGCCCAACCAGAAGTTTGGAAACGAAGTTCCGGTTGGGCCATTTTTCACCCTCCCCAGGCTTCAGGAAAGCCTCCAGAGGCTTTCCTGAAGCCTGGGGAAGGCGAAAACTACCCCCCCGCCCTCCGGAAGGCTGAAAATCAGCTGGAGCTGACATAGGGCAACACCTCGCGTGCCCTCAGATATGGCTCCACGTGCCACCTCTGGCACGCGTGCCATAGGTTCGCCATCACGGGTCTAGGACAAGTCGCTGCAGTTGACTCGTGGCAAGTAGGGCATATCAAATTTTTCAACTTTCAGTTTCCAAACATTAGGGGTGCTCAAAAGTTGTGATATGCCTTGGGGATTGTAAAAATATTTTGGTTACTTTAATATAATTTAGATGTGCTTGGTAAGTAACTATATAAATATCCCTTTTTAACATTTTGTTTGTTTCAGGAAATTCAATGCGGGATAATTGAAGAGAGGGACAAGTGAATTGCAGTGGGACCTGGTCTTGCTTTAGATTTGAACCTTCTCAAGTCAGACATTCTCGAGGCTGGGATGAAACAGAATGTGGAATCACTTGTCCCTCTTGTCTCTCTCTTGAGTTATCCCGCAGTGAGTTGTCCCACAGCAAGTTTTCCCACGGTGAGTTGTCTCGCAGCGAGTCGACCGGGGGCAAGTTGTCCCATTCCCTTCTTGAATATGGAGTTCCAATTTGCATGATATATATTTGCCGAATAGAGTGATAGAGTAGAAGCATGTGTGAGAAAAATTGAATGCTTAATACTTAGTTTATTTGATATTGTGGAGGGGCTTTAAGAAAACCCTCTGGTGGTTTAATCTGTAAAAGGAGCATAGCGCCTGTAGTGTCCATAAAAATAAATGCTGGTTGGGAATGAGAACGTGCTCGTGTACTTTTTTATGCAGACGATGATTTGCAGCAAATGTTAGACTGTATAAGGAAAGAATGGATTTGAAAGTTAATGCATTAAAGATGAAGGTTTTATTTAACAGAAAATGAAGTGAGCATTTGTGGGTTATTTATAAGAAGGGAAAACTGCAGTAGAAAAACTATATCTTAATAAAATGCCTACTAAAAATGGGCAGAGAAAACGTAAGAAATGCAAAAAGTGGTCAAATTGAAAGTGGTACAGGTAGTCCTCTACTTACGACCGCAATTGAGCCCAAAATTTCTGTTGCAATGCAAGACAGTTGTTAAGTGAGTTTTGCCCCATTTTACAACCTTTCTTGTCACAGTTGTTAAGGGAATCACTGAAGTAGCTAAGTTAGTCACATGGTTGTTAAGGGAATCCAGCTTCCCTGTTGACTTTGCTTGTCAGAAGGTTGCAAAAGGTGATCACGTGATCCAAGGACACTGCAACTGTCATAGATATGAGTCAGTTGCCAAGCGTCTGAATTTTGACCATGGGGATGCTGCAACGGTCGTAAATATGAAGAATGGTCATGTCACATTTTTCAGTTCCGTTATATCTTCAATCAGTCACTAAACAAACTCTTAAGTCGAGGACTACCTGTATGGTGTAATGTATTAATGCTTGCAGAAAGAAGTAAAAACAGCAGTGTATAAAAACATGCTTCTGCCCACTTTGTTACCTGGTAGACCTCACTTAACTATTACAAATGGAACTGGCAATTCTGTCACTAAGTGATACAGTCATTAAATGAGACATCACGTGTTTGCGACTTGAAATCTCCCAGTTTCTCCATTGACTCTGCTTGGCTATGAAGTGGGCAAATGATTGCAGGGATGCTGCAGTGGCTATAAGTGGGACAACAGGTTGTAAAGCTAATTTTTCAGTGCTACAGTAACTTTGAATTAAAAAGGGCAGTTATTAAGTGAGGACTACCTGTAATTATTTTATTCTTCTGAAATGATTTTTAGAAACAACCTATAGAACCTAGAACAGTGGTTCTCAATCTTTATTTCCCCATGGGGCCTTTTAAATACCTTTTGTGCCACGGACCCCCAAGACTTAAGATTTAAATCATATAATTTCTTCAAGCCTTCACGGACCCCCTGTGATGACATCACACACACACCCATGTGTCCATGGACCAGAGGTTGAGAACCACTGACCTAGAACAATTATCATCAGTGTTTCTGAGCTCCCTGAGATAAGATCAGGATTCAATCATTGCTACTGACCTTCTCATTATATCATTTATCCCCTTTATAGACACGTGACATCCGTGAAGCCTTGAAGGTACTGGAAAGCAAAGTGAAGGACCTAGAGAAAAACCAGACTACAGTCCTGGCTTCACCAATCCCTGATGACAGTAGGTTACCAACGATCAAGCTTCAATCTGCCAATATATACCCTGCGGCTTAAATGTATATGGCATCTTGCAGGATGTTGCTTACGAGGTTACGTGTTCCAAAATTACAAATGGAAAACTAACGGCAAATGTTACAATCCCTCTTTAAAGCTTAGTTAAATTAGAACTGAGGCTTAAGATGACATGGCAAATATGACAGAAAATACCATCTTTGAGAAGAAATTAGTGGAAAAAGGAAACATGCTTCAAAGAGGAGACTTACACAAATGAGGCAGCAAGGAAGATTAGTCAATATTGATCAAGAAAGCAAGAGACCTTTGTTCAGTTGAGAGTAGGAATCAAGAATAGAAACCAGCCTGTTTAACGAAAAGAAAATGACTTGCACTTACTTTAAAAATAAGGGCAAGGAATTTGTGCTGTGAGTAGAGTCAGAAAAATTACCATATTTTTCGGACTATAAGACGCACCGGTGTATAAGACGCACCAAGATTTCGAAGAGGTAAGTAAGAAAAAAAAGTTTTTGTCCTCTCCGGCCCCCAGGAGTACCCTGCAGGCCTCCCAAACCCTCTGCACGCCCCATTTTTTGCAAAAACAGGTGACATATGGGCCCGATTTTGCGAAAAACGGGGCATGCAGAGGGTTTGGGAGGCCTGCAGAGTGCCTCTGGGGGCTGGGGTAAGGCAAAAACGCTCCCGGTTTTGCGAAAAATGGGCCATTTTTTTGCAAAAATGGCATTTTTGCCTTCCCCCAGCCCCCAGAAGCACTCTGCAGGCCTCCCAAACCCTCTGCGCACCCCGTTTTTTACAAAAATGGGATGCGAGGGCGGGGCTTCGGGAGGCCAAAAATGGTTGTATTCGGTGTATAAGACGCACCAACATTTCCACCCTCTTTTAGGGGGGGAAAGGTGCGTCTTATACTACGAAAAATATGGTATTTTGGCAGTAGAATTCGTAGTAGAGAGATAAGAACTAAGGTTTGGAGAGAGACTACTGAAGAGAAATAATTAAAGTACAAGTAGTCCTCACTTTCTGACTCCCTTGCTTTATGACCATTTAAAGTTATGACAGCATAAAAAAGTTTTGCAATCAATCCTTGCATTTATGGCCATCATAATCAGGTGATCACCATTCGGGCATTTCATTCTTGGCTTGCAACAAGCTGCGTTAATAGAGAAGGCAGAAATAAAATTGTAAACTCTGCTCACATTATATTTTGCTTAGGCAATTGCTGCACTTAGCAACACAGCTGCCAGTACCGATTGTGGTTACTAAGCAAGGGCTACCTGTACAGAAGAAAATGAGCAGTTATGAATCAGACTTTCAGCAAAGGCATAAAGGAGACAGTTTTGCAGAATTGTTCAGGAAGAAGTGGTGTGACTTACAATGGATTGCAGGTAGCAATAGCACTTAGACTTATATACTGCTTCATAATGCTTTACAGCCCTCTCTCTAAGCGATTGCTCTCAACAGTCTGGCTCCTCATTTTACCGACCTCGGAAAGATGGCAGGCCGAGTCAACCTTGAGCCAGTGAGGATCGAACTGCTGGCAGTCGGCAGAATTAGCCTGCAATACTGCATTCTAACCATTGCGTCACCACAGCAGTCCTTGCTCAGACAACAACCGTTCCTAGTTACAATGAAAAGTAACAATGTGACTAATGGCCGCATTTACAGCCTTTACACCTCTCTAGGGATATCCTGTGTAAAATCATAAATGTAGGGGTGTCCTATGTAAAATCATAAACGGTCACGATCACATGATTTTTCACTTTGTGACTGCTTTGCTTAACTGGGTTGATGGTCCCTAATGCTGTCACTAAATGAGGACTAAATTTGTTCCCATCATTTACAGGTAGTCCTCATTAGTTTCCCAGAGGAAAGGTGGTAGGTGGTGCAGTGTAGCTCAGTCACAATGCTTGCAAAAATCGCATATGATGAAAATTAAAACTGTTTTTTTGCATTTTCAATGTGTTTTCTAGATACGAAGCAAGGCCTTCAAAAGCTGCGTGAGGAGATCAAGGAGTTGGCAAAAGACACCAGAACCCAGCTGAAGAGTGAGTGTGTGCACAACTTATGAGGAAAACAAAGAGGGTTGTATCTTGACTCTTCAGCTTGGGAATTAATACCTAGTGCTCTGAAAAATATCGTATTTTAGTTCCCAGAGCTCTCTTTCTTGAAATAAGCATTACAATCTCACTATATCCACTTCTTAATTATGTAGGAATTGAGCCCACGAAGGAGGAACAAGATGAGAACAGAAATTCATTCAACAACCGAATGAAGAGAAATCAGGTGAGAAGCAAAGCAATTGGTTGACTTGATGGGGAAGCAAGGTGAGGAGGCAAAAAGGGTCTGCATAACTCATTATATATATTTCTGCTTCAGCATGGAATCCTTTCCCAACAATTCTTGGATCTCATCAATAAATGCAACTCTATACAGTCTGACTACCGAGACCGAAATCTGGAGCGCATCAAACGACATCTACAGATTAGTGAGTATTTGTGGTTACCTTTGTTAGGCACAGAAAATGCTGCATTTTAATGTCAAATCATCTTGTAGAATTGCCCCAAATCATGTGCCTGCTGTAGAAAGATTGCGACAGGCAAAGTTATTTGGATATTTTATGGCTAAGGAATGTCCCAGGTGGTGACCAGTTAGCTATGGGTCAAATTCAAAATTTATTTGGGACAAAGATATATGTTAGAGAATCTCGGTTACAGATCTGTTCAGTCACTGAGATTATCATGCGTTTATTGCGAAGCCTGGCAATTGCTCACAGATAGGTCTTCTTAATGATGGTGACTCCACTCAAGAATGTTCTCCCTCTGGACATTTGAGAGACACTTCCTATACCTATAGCAACTTTTAAAGTTTTATAAAGAATACATTACATTCCTTTAATATATTATTTATCATTATATACTGTACATTTTATTGCTATTTTGTTGTATTTTTTAAAAGTAATTTTATTACAGATTATAATTGCAACAATAAAAACTAATGCAAACTAGAAGAAAGCACAAAAGTAGAGAGTCAAAGTGCCAAGGAAAAGAAAAAATGTAAAAGAAAAGAATAAAGAAAAAGAAGTGAATAACCTTCATCACAACAAATATAAACAATTTTAGTAATTTTTCACCTCTTACTTTACAAGCAATGATCACTTTGTCCTTTGTTCCATTTCTTATCTATAAATAAATCCATAAATTTATTTCATTATCATTTCAGTCCTGGTGTCAGCAAAAGTCCATTAAAAGTTACTAGAAATAACATACCTGTTTTAACCTTGCTCAAATAAACCAACTTCATGTTCCTTTTTTTTTTTTTACTTCTAACAGTCTTAATTTTAATCCACTCAAGTACTCTTGTAGAACTACTTATTTCTTTTTTACCCCTTCCCACAAGATTCATCCAAGCTTTAACTAACCTCTTTTGTAAATATAATATGACACAATTATCCAGATCACTTTCTTGATTTATTAATCATAATTCTTTTTTTACTTTTAAAACATCAATGGATTACATTTTTATATCCAGTGAAACATCTTTTTCCATGTCATTTTTGTAGCCCGTCATTTGAAGATCCACTTTTCGTGTCTCTGTCTTGTCAGATAAAACTTGTTTCTCTTCTGTCATTTCTTCCAAAACATTTTTTTTGACATAGCCTATCTATAGAAGCAACATTACTATCAAAATTGTTGATATTAATTTCTGATTTCATTTTTCAAAAGCATCTCACAGTATTTTCAGTGTTAAAATATTTTGCATCATTCTGTAGTTGTTAAATCAGGTTTATGTATTTTCTCCTTTAATAGTCCAATTTTTAAAATCTTTTATCTCTATGTCAAAACAAGTTGACTTTCTTATGGGAAAAATTCTTATAATTAATTGCAAAATGTCATTTACAATTTATCTGGATCCTTTCTAAAATCGGCTTTTTGCTTTTTATTTCAAATTCCTTAAGCTTGTAGTTAAATTTTTCGTTCATTAACGAAGTCAGACTCACCCAGTATTTTCAGATGTGTCAATCCAAAGGTTCTAATAGTAGTTAATTCACAGTTTTCCAATTAGAAAAAGAAGTATGTGAAGTTAGTATCTTTTTAAAACATTCAGTTTGAGCAAAATGTCTACCTCTTCAAACCCCACCTGGTTATTTTGTGATCTCACAAGGAGCAACTGTCTGGAGCACTTGTGGGAATCGCATGTCCTTTCTTTGTCTGGAGAGATTAAAAAAGCCAATGCTTCATTGTTTGTCACAGTTGTCAGTTCTATTTTTCACAGAGCCATCTTCAGTCCACCATTTTGTCCTCCAGAAGTCACTACTTTAATTGTAAACTGCTTCCAGATGCTTCAGCGTAGGAAGCAGTATAAAAAAATAGATTAAATAAATAAGGGAGAATGTTCAAACATGGTATCCTATTCTCTATACTGTTTCTCTTTAAAGAGATAGCAGAAAAAAGCAGGAATCTTGTGTTCTATTCCATGAATAGAATGCCCATTAATTTAACTGAAAAAAAGTTTTTTTTAACTCTTAGTTCTGTCAGTGAATATAGAAATAGAAAAATGATGTAGAACAACTAGTATGCAAATGTAATGTGCACAATGCCTTTTAAATGCAGATTTTTTTTCTTCGAAAAGAGGGTTAGAGTGGCTTTTTAAAAATGCATGGCCCTGTAGCCCAAGACGCAGGAACATATTATAATGTAACTCTGAGACTTACCTAGTTACATCTAAAGAATATGTAAAATGGAATGGCCAGAGATTATTTCATTTCCCCCCAAAGTATTCGATTTATCTACCAGCAAGCTGATCAGGCATTTTATGAGCAATTCCTCGAAGTACACTGGCCAAAACAATTCAAGTCATACTTCTGAAACAGCACAATAAGACCTCCCAGAATGCCTGATTGATATATTCTGAGAAATTAAGAGAACTTTCTGGAAAGAAAATGAAGCATTCTAGTGCCAGCCTGTTCCATTTTGTGATTTGTTGTGAAATCCCCACCAACATAATTGTTTGGATGTACATGTGTGAAAAAAAATGTGAACTCCACAATTGAATAATATCACATAATTTTCCAACATCCTAATGCTGGCCTAAGTAGTCGGTTTAAATTCAGTTTATACATCCGATATGTTCTTTGTAGGCCTGGGTATGGTTAAAGACAAGATAGGCCAGAGCATGCACAGAACAGCAACAACAACTGGACACCTTGCTCCTGTGAAGCTCAAACCTAGCATTGGCAGGTTTCCATTTGTAAAAATGCCATGTTTATCAGTAAACTTTATGAGGAAGAAGACGGATACACTGTTACTTCTTTGTGGATGATTTCAGGCATCGACCTACCAAAAACGGGAGAGCGTACCTCCTACTGCAGGGGTGTCGAACTCGATATCATTGAGGGCCACACCAGGGTTGTGTTTGACCTGAGGGGGGGGGACAGGTGGGCATGGCTGGGGGGGCATGGCCAGCTCAGTGTCACTCGTGTTGGGGGCGGTCTGGGCGGGGCTAGGGGAATCCATTTTTGGCTGCCACAGCATCCTCCATCATTCTGCCAGCGAAAACTGAGGGCACGTGCGGCCCTCCCAAGCTCCATTTTCGGCTGCCATGGCCTCCTACAGCAAGCCACCAGGTTCTAGATCAGCGCCTGGTTGGGCCAGCCCTTTGCTGTTTCTAGGGTGGTCCCGCGGGCCAGATCTAAGCACCCCGCGGGCAGATCCAGCCCACGGGCCTTGAGTTTGACACCCCTGTCCTAGTGTGTTCTCCAGCAAGGTGGGAAGGCATCAGACCCACAAGAAAAGGGTAAATGCCTGTTTTATAGTTCAGTACTTGGGATCCTCATTCCCTGGTTTAAAACAAAACAAAACAGGGAAGACAACCTAGAATCATAGGACTAGAAGGCACCTTGGAGGTCTTCTAATCCAACCCCCTGCCCAAGGCAAAAATCCTTAAAGCATCCCAGACAAAATCTTTTCTAGAAAACCTATAGCCCCAAAGTTGCATGTGCCATTAGTCTCCTATTTGTAGCCCTTGGAAGCCCATTTGACCATGATTTCTTGAAAACCAAAAGCACAGTTTCTCTTTTGAGGAGAAAAGTAGAAACTTATCCAATGTAAAAGAGAGATCACAGTTAAATGCCTGTCCCTTCTCTTTTTTTTATGGTCAAGTTTTTTATTTTTTACAAACATAGCAATGCGTGAACAGTGTGGCACCGGAGTGTCATACATTTTGATACAAATAAAATAGTATTAATCATATTTATTTCATTTAAGAAGATTATATAATTCTAGTAATAATATACATATTTTTATTAAATTATAATCTTTCATTATTTAATTGTTCAATATTTTAGCAAGTTTATAGAATTCTAATAATAATACTAACCTTTATGTTAAATTAAAATCTTCCATTATTTGCTTGTTCAACATACAATCCTTCATTATTTAGTTATTCAATATTTCAAATATGTTATTTTTATGTCAATCACCATATTCTGCATGTCATACATTTTAATACAAATAAAATATTTTTAATCATATTTTTTACATTTAGCAAACATACACATATTCATCTTGAATTATAATCTTTCATTATTTATTTAATCAATAGTTCAATATATTATTTTTATGCCAGTCACCATATTATTTTGCCTGTCCCTTCTCAAAGGGACAGGCATTTGATACTTCCTAGAAGAGGTTTACTAGAATTTACAGGGTTACCTTTTATGTTCCACCTCTGAATGTTCCGTTTTATAAAACCCTTCAGCAATGTGTGCTATTTATATATTAACCAAGTCATTATCCCTCAGAAAGGTAGCATCTGAAGGATAATGCCATCCTTTAAAGCACTGCTTCTTAACCATGGCAACTTCAAGATGTGTTGACCAATTCCTAGCATCAAAAGTTGAAACAACTACTAGTAAAATCACAATCACAGTCATTTCAGCATCTCTGTAGCAAATGGAAAGAAAGCAAACAAGCAACAAAGCTGTCTGATGATATCATCCAGTTGTGAAATACAGAGGGTTTTTACCCCTAACTTTATCGGGTTCTCTGCCTTTCAGCTATGCAGTTTGCCATGAGAGGGCATTGTGGTGCCAGCACAGAGCAGATAATTTCAGAATTCCACTGCACCCCTTGACTTTTGGGGCTTACGCTGCAGATAGAGCCCCTAAATTTTTGGATTCTGTTCACAGGGCAAAACAAGTGCCAGAATGCTGGGGAAAAGATACTTTGAACTTCATTTCCCTTTTCTGATGGAAGAGTGAAAAAAACCTCTTGCTTATTGATACTGACACTGTATTTTTATTCCTTTCAGCTGGTAGCACGGTGGTATCTGATGACGAGCTGGATGAGATGCTGGAGAGTGGTCAGACAGAAGTATTTATTTCAAATGTGAGTATCGGAATATTGGGGCCTTTGAAAGGAGGAAAAGGCTCTAAACAAGGGGATTCATCTACCTCACCTTTTTCGTGCAGCTCATGAAGGACACACAAGTGACAAAGCAGGCTCTCAATGAGATCGAAACCAGGCACAGTGAAATCCTGAAATTGGAGCGCAGTATCCAGGAGCTACATGACCTGTTTATGTTCCTGGCTACAGAAGTGGAGTTGCAAGTATGAAGTGGAAAGAAAGAAAAGCAAGGGGGATTGTGCTTTGGTCAGACTTTGTTGAATCAGACCATCAGCCCGATTACCTTAGTAGGGCTTACACTGACCAGCTGTAGCTTTCCCAGCTTCTTTGGAAATGTTAACCACTGACCTTTGGATTTCTTACATGAAAAGGATAGGCAATACTTCCCCAAAGAGAGAAAGGAATCTTTGTGCAGTCCTCTTATTCCCTTTTTTTTTACCTGTTCTAACTCTCTACAAGCATCCAGTCTCCTTCCTATCAGCACTGTTGTCAAGTAGACTTCCTGTATGGCCTTTCTAGGAGGTTTTACTCACCAAGAGCTGTGATGGCTCAGTGGTCAGAATGCAGTACTGCAGGTTACTTCTGCTGATTGCCAGCTGCCTGCAGTTCGACAGTTTGATCCTCGCCAGGCTCAAGGTTGACTCAGCCTTCCATCCTTCCGAGGTGGGTAAAATGAGGACCCAGATTGTTGGAGGCAATATGCTGACTCTGTAAGCTGCTTAGAGAGGGCTGTAAAGCACTGTGAAGCGGTATATAAGTCTAAATGCTATTGCTATAGCTAACTGCCCACTGCAAGGAGTTCGATCCTCACCAGGCTCAAGGTTGACTCAGCCTTCCATCTTTTCAGGGTGGGTAAAATGAGGACCCAGATTGTTGGGGGCAATATGCTGACTCTGTAAACCGCCTAGAGAGGGATGTAAAACACTGTGAAGTGGTATATAAGTCTAAGTGCTACCGCTATTAATGATGCAAAAGTTGAGCTACATTTGAACAGTTTTGAACTGCCATTTATTTGCTTTGTTTTCACTTTACTACTAGTTGTCCCATAATCCTGCAGTGGAATCTCTTAGTCTCACTGCTTTTTCTGTTCTGCCCCCCCAAGAACTGGTTATCTTCGCCCGAAAGCTCCTTATCCAGACGTCCCCTTTTGATTCCATTCAGGGAGACACGATTGACCGGATAGAGAAGAACATTCTAGACTCCGGGGACTACGTCAAGAAAGGGCAACTGCACCTTCACCAAGCCCAGGAGAGTCAGAAGAAAGCTCTCAAGGTAAACCGCCCATATCTGCAGCCCTCAACTTATCACCACAGTGGAGCCCAAAATCTCCGTTGCTAAGTGAGACAGTTGTTAAGTGAACCACTGCAGTTGGTTAAGTTAGTAACATGTTATTAAGTGAATCTGGTTTTCCCCCTCAACTTTACTTGTCAGAAGCTGGCAAAAGGGGATCACGTGACACCCCGCGACATGGTGACCGTCATAAATAGGAGTCATTTGCCAAGCATTTGAATTTTGATCACGTGACTCTGGGGAGGCTGCAGCGGTTGTAAGTGTGAAAAGGGGTCATAAGTCACTTTTCTCAGTGGAGTTGTAACTTTGAACGGTCACTAAAAGAACTGTTGTAAGTCGAGGATTACCTGGATTCAGTAGCACATTCTACCATGTTTTCCCAAAAAATAAGACCTACCCCGAAAATAAGCCCTAGCCTGATTCTTAAGGTGCGCCTAATGTGGGCCCTAGCCCAAAAATAAGCCCTAGTGAAGAGGATGGGCGTGGCCAGCATAGGAGGCAGCAAGCACATGCGGGCGAACTGTCCAGCAGCAGCCCACCACAGCACAGGTAAGTTGATTCCCTGTCCAAGCAGCAGGGGCACACGATCTGAACTCACCACGCAAGCCGCGGGAAAGCTGAGAATCAGGCTGGAGTGGCAGCTGGCTGCAGGAGACTTGTCTTTGCATGACGGCACTGGCAGCAGATAGCGGCAGAGACACAGGAAGGCAGGCGATCCAGACGCAGAAAGCCGAGAGTCAGTGGGCTGGAGTGGGCAGCTGGCCGTGGAAGGCTCATCTTCCACGTCTGTG
>QLTV01001354.1:211064-227388 GCA_003457575.1 Thermophis baileyi | reverse complement strand
TCTGCCTCCATCTACTTCTTGGACAGGGAATCAACTCACCTGCGCTGCGTGGGCTGCGCAGCCCCAGGGTGCACCAACCAAGGGACCGGCGGTCTATAGCTGCTGCCGGATACTGTCAGTCCCCACATGCTTGCCGCCTCTTTCTGCACACGCCAGAGGTGGGGCTCCCAACCGGGCTGATCACCCTGAAATCGTGTTTCCCTGAAAATAAGCCCTAGTGCTTATTTTGGAGGCCAAAAAATATATAAGACTGGGTCTTATTTTCGAGGAACACAGTATAAAATGAAATACCCTTCTGCTGTATCCTACAAGGGTTAACTCTCCTGGGAGTTTCTGCTTTCAATTCGGTGGGGGGGGGGGAGGTGATATTTTGAGTCCTTGCAGTCCAAAATAGCTAGTAGCACATGGTGAAGTCACAGGGAGAAGAAAGGTGCGTTGAGCAAGTAGGCTGTATGTGAGGAAGTTCCTTTTTTATTCCCTGAAGCTAACAGAGAAAGAATCAGTATAGCAGGAATGGAGATGCTTCCCCATCTATATTTCTTCACATCTTTCTACCTTCTCTCTTTTGCCTTTGGGACTCTGCAGAAGAAGTTCATGATTGGCATCTGCTTGACCATCACAGCATTCATCATTATTCTCATCATCATCCTGAGCATTACACTTTAGAAGGACTTCCCCACCCCCTTGTGTCTCCCTTCATGCTGCATGATCAAAGCCTGATGGTACGTACAAGGAGATGAAAACCCAAGGTTAAACTTGGGCTGGGTTAAACTTGGTTGACCCACTAAGCAGTCTTGAGCAGAGACCTGGTGACGAGATGCATCCCTAAAAGTGCTTTATATTATAATGTATTAAACTTGTATTTAAATTATAAGGTATATGAATATATGAGCAAAAGAAAATGGCCGTAGCCCTTTAACTAGACAAATTGCTCCCATGTGCTCTTTCTCCGACGATTCAAGGATGCAGATATTCGGCATTTCACGGAAATAGAGATGCTTCCTTAGTGTCCCATGTCTCCTGGAAGGAAGTGAAACCCTTGGAAAGACTTATTGTACACGTTAGGCAACTGGGAAGGCTACGGGATGGCTAGCATATTAGATCGGGGTGGGCAACTATGGCTCCTTTATGACCTGTGGACTTCAATTGCCAGAATTCCATGCTGGCTCAGGAATTCTGGAAGTTGAAGTCCACAGGTCATGTATTAGAGCTTTTCGGTTGGGGTCAGAATGGAAATAGTGACTCTGGAATTGTTTTTCTTTTCTTTTCTTTTTAGGATTTCCCTTGGGCTGCATCTCTATCCTGGAACTGTTCCCCTTTCACTGGGGAGGCCTTTGCACTACAGATGACTGGTGGGGCTCCTCCAGCCCCTCCATTCCTGGAAGCACATGCTGCCTATGTCTAGAAACCTTCCCTACGTTCAAAACCATGTCCAGGTGCCTATAACTGTCATAATCTAGAAGACGGTCTCTGCTGCTTTGGTTTTTACCTTTGTGGATTATTTTTGTAAGGTTTTCCTCAATGGATACTGCAGTCCTGACTCAGAAACGGTGATCAGTCACTTCCATGAAAGAATCCTCAAAGAAAGAAGCCTTTTTTCTTTTTTGTTTATTCTTGTAAAGACACAACAAAGCAACACCACGAGCAACCCTAGTTTTCCTTTACTGATCATGGCACTTTTTCCCCCTCTAGTTCTCTCCCAAATCCTGCTTCAGCACCGTCCTCAACCTATTATAGTTCGTGCCATGTCACTTTAAAAAAATAGGCTCCTCCCCACTCAAAATATTCTGTGTTCACCAGAGAGCAAAGGAAGATAAGAATATTCTGCAGAGGTTGGGGCAGATTTTGATCCTTCCCATCCTATGCTCAACCATGCAGGGGGAAATCTACTCTTCATCCTGAGCTGATCTGTTGGATTTTTCTCCTTGTCTCAGAGACACAACCTAGTTTGATAAAGGATGGAAGATGAACATATCCTGGTCCATTTTTGGCTGAAATATTGGGGTTGCCAAGCTATTTTCCAATTTTTTTAAAGAGCTATTGCTTTGTCTTTTCTCCACCTACGTGCCTTAGGAATTGTGTGCCCAACTTTTGGTTGTGACTACAGATTACTTCATTTTCTCCCTTGGATCTTTTGATCCTGATTAATATTCCAGTGCCAACTTTAAAAGGATTGAGAGTGAACTATACAAACTTTGACCCTTGTGGGATTTGCACAGAGACCGAAATACAGCCTAAATATCATGTTCAAAGGACCAGGTTAAATCAAGGTCCCAAACGGTCTAGCAAGTCGAGTCATCTGGTGTGTTTTTCCATGCAAGTCCAGCTAAATTATTTTGGGAAATCATGACGCAAGTGGAAATTGGGAGTCCCTTGGGAGTTGGGCGGCATAGAAATGCAAATAAAAGTAAAGTAAAGTAAAGTAAAAATTAGGATCTCCTGGTCCTGTTTTTAAAAATCCAGTACTTTTGTATTTTGAAAAAACAAATTATCAGAGAATTAAGCTTCCCCCCCCCCCCAATTGCTTTGAAGTCTCAATGTACTCAAAAGCAGGCTGACTATATTTTGTAATATAAAATAAAAGCACTTTTAAAAACAGTTACAAATTAGTTTGTCTCTTTTCTAAAGAGATGTGCTTCTTCTCAATCATAGAACTTCAGAGGCCTTGCCTTTCAGCTACTGCTACTAAATGCTAGGTTGCTCTGTAGTAAAGTCTGTAGTAAGGTCTCCCTCATCTGTGATTTAGAAATGAGATGATTTAATCAGATGAGATGACCAACCTGGCATTACCAAGAACTATTACCAAGACCTGGCTGGGTCCAGAAGTGGGAATGGACGTTTCAGAAATGTGTCCAGTGGAGCATCGTGTGGTATCAGCCAAGACGGCATGAGTAGCAATGTTTATGGTCACCTGGAAGTTTCTTAAGGCTCTCTGGAGCTTTATCTACAGATTGCTGGATATGAGACCCTCTTCATTTAAGTCAGGGTCTATGGTTCATTTGAGATTTGTTGCTGTACCAGCCTTCCTGTTGCATAGCAACCCCCGTACCTGAGCTGCTGGACTCCATTGCTAGATGAAGCTTGCAAGAAACCATAGCTGGGTCTACAAATAGACATCTACTTGTCTTCTTTTTACAAGTTCAGCAAGATAAACTAGAAAGTATGATACAATTGCTGCATAAAAAGGCCCTCAAAACATTATCACCTGAACTAGATGTCGGCAAATTGATTTCAAGTATAGGTCCTGGGATTTGAAAGTTACCAGATGTACAGCATCAGTCAGGAATCATCATTAACTGAAGATGAATGATTACTTCAATTTAGTGGCTGGGAAGGCAGAACTTCCTGCCTTCATCCAGCTCCAAGTTTTAAGATTTGGCTACTTTAGAGAAAGGTTGAGGAATAGCTCATTATAGAAAACAGGGGCTCTGCAAACTTGGCAACTTTAAGACTTGTGGACTTCAACTTGCATGCTGGCTGAGGAATTCTGGAAGTTGAAATCCACAAGCCTTAAAAGTTGCCAAGTTTGGAGCTTTCTTATTCTAGAACAAAATACTTTGCTTCTATAGGCCAGTAGATGAGTGAAAGGATGCTGCTAGCATACTTCATCTGAATGCAATGTTTTACATTGGATGGGTAATCTTGAGGGCTGGGGCCTAAATTTATGTCAATGCACCACCGCCATGATACAAATGTGGGTGAGATCAGAAATTGTTATGTTGAGTAGGTAATGGATTTTTTTTATAGATTATGTGTCGGATCCGTGGTTCTGCCATTTCTTGAGGGGAAGGGGGGATCTGGGTCACTTTATATTGTATACTTGCTCTAACCCCTATGTATCCTATATCCCCGTGATGGTGAACCTATGGCATGCGTGCCACAAGTGGCACACGGAGCCATATTGGTTTGCACGCGAGCTCAGGCCAGCTGATTTTCGGGCCCATTGGGAATCGGGAAACAGGCTGTTTCCAGCCTCCGGAGGGGGTGGGGAAGGCCCATTTTTTGCTCTCCCCAAGCTCCAGAGCCTTTCTAGGAGCCTGGGGAGGGCGAAAACGGCCTTCCCCACCCTCCCGGAGGCCCTCCGGAGGCCAGAAATGGCCCGTTTCCCAACTTGAAACGGGGGGGTGCATGGAATTATGGGTGTGGGCATGCGCACGCATGACACCCCCCCCGCACTCCCCCCCCCTTTTGGCACGCAAACCAAAAAAGGTTTGCCATCACTGCTATATCCTGTGCCTTATTGCTTTATAACTTTTCGCCTGGCGCCTCAGTGCTCTGGGTATTTGCACCTTTTGGGGAATGTAAGGGGAGGGAGGACCATGTGGGTTGCATCGGCTGAAAGCCGGCAGAGGATGACCCTGAGAAAGTTCCCTTATTGCGTTCTTAGAGTGGCCAGTACAATAACATCTTTCACACCTGCGGATTGGCTGAATCCATATCGGACTGTTGGGAGGGGTCTCTAATTTCTCAATTCTAACTGTATTGCCTGAGGGATCTCAGAGCCTGCTTTTCTTTCGTCCTGCTATCACCCCTGTTCAATAAAAGGTTCCTTTTGAAATGCTAAGTTTCAAGAGTCTTTACTTTCTTGAATAAGGGGGAGAAGCCGGACCTTACATTATGTTAAACCTATTATAGGATGTTTCCGGATCTCAAAATGCATGGATCCAATCTCTGACAACTGGTAGCCAAAGATGCAAAAGTAGTTTTTGGATTGTGCGGCACTGCACCCATAAATTATCTCCTTATTCTTTTATTCCTCCTTTTGTGGAATTCAGTGGAATTCAACCTTATGAGAATTAGTGTGCATATTTTTTTTTATCCCAGCTTTCCCCTGCTGGTTAGTGATGAATAGAGTTACATTCTTAAATATCCCCCAACCTGCAAAATGGCATTTTGGTGTAATCCTGTGGGGGGAAAACAATATCTAGCTTTTTCCTGTGCAGGATCGTAGCAGAAGAGTAGCAACTGGGTTATGTTGGAGAAGAGAAACAAGCTTTATGTTTTAAAAACCTGTTTTCTTCAACCGGTGAAAAAACAATTCTGCCACCAGTAGGTGTGATGTGTCTTTTTTATATTTCTTTCCGCTTCCTGAGTTGGCCTCATACAGGATACACAAGGCGGGAAATAAACTGATGTGGGCTTTTTGGTTTCCATTTGATGCTTGTAAAAAAGGCTCTGATAACAGTAATTTCAAATAATTTGTACTTTCCCTCGCTCTTCATTTAATGTCCCCCTGAGTTTAGTGTTCAGAAATGCCTGGATGTGTAATCATCCTGCATCTGCGAGATGGTTGTGATTGTTGTTCTTCAAGCAGTTGTGTGACCTGGTTAGTATGATTTATTAATGGAGGCTGACATCAAAGAAAGACTCCAATCTCTGGAAAGTCACCATCTTGTCATTTGACTCCTACTACCCAGGCCACTTTCTCTCTCTCTCCCCCTCCCTCCCTCTCTCCCTCTCATCAATACAATACAAAATTAAATGAACAAATATTCTCATGAGTTACTAATTCTCATATTTCTGTCACATTAAAAATAACAACTGGGTAACAGCTTTTTCAGGCGTCTTGAGACCACACCTAAATGTAAAAAGACAAGAAAAGGATATTTAAGACCACCAGTGACCTACATTAGACCTAGCCTATACTGCAGTTTTTGAATGCACTGCATAAGCACTCTGCTAAAGCGGAACTGAGGAATCCAAAAAGGGCCAAGGATTTTTTTAAAAACTTTATTAAAATACTACACATAAAAACAATACAGAACATAGTACAGAAACTTAAACCTACAAATATAAAACTAAATATGTAACTTAAATGTACAGTCTAAATCAAGCATTCATTTTTCTCACGGATCCATTAACCCTTTCTTATTCTTTCATATTGTTTTAATCACTATATTTTAAGTATTCTTATTTATCTATAAACCCATGATCATCAAGCTATTTTTCTCTAATTTTGTAATATAATCCATAAATGGTCTCCAGTCTTTAATAAAATCATCTGTAAATTTCTCTCTTATTGGACATACCATTTTTGCCATCTCTGCTACGGACATAACTTTAAATGTCCAATTTTCAATATTTGGGACTTCTTTATTTTTTCCATTTCTACACAAATAAATCATGGTGATCTTACACAACAATAAGGCACTGTTCTTTCTACTCAGTTCTTGCATAGATTAATAAGAACCAATCTGGTTTCATCTGAAAAGGGATTCCTATAATTTTCACCCACTTTCTGTGGATCACCAACCAAAATCTTTTTGTGTCTTCACAAGTCCACCTTATATGATCATAGGTTCCATCCTCTTTTCTGCATTTCCAATGTTTACTTAAAATGTTATTACACATTTTGGTAGTTATTTTCAGAGGTGTCAAATGCCATCTGCACATCATTTTGCAACATTTTCCTCTTCAATTATTGCGAAGTAAATACATTTTACCTATGTTTTCCCCCAAATACCATGCCACTACCGTACCACGAATTTAGCATCTATGTAGCATTACATTCTTTAACTTATTCAGCTTCTGTGTCATAATTTAACAGCAATTTATATAAATTCTCGCAATTACATGTTTCTTCATCTTTGCATGATTCTATTTAAAATTCATTCATACTGCCAATCTATATCTCCTTGTTTCCCGTCTTTTTCAAATTGTGCCAAAAAAGGGTCAAATATTTGATGCAAGATGAGATAGACTTTAACAAAAAAAAAACTCAGCTGTATTTAAAGTTTTAAAAATACATGTACAAATTTATTCTTGATATGGTATTTTTGAAGATTCTTAAAATTTATTTGCAGGGATTTAATGTATTATTTTGGAAGTTTACTTGGGAAAATTATTTCCCTTGTGATATTTTTTTTTATTGCAAAAGCTACAGTTATTTTTGGGGGTTATTTTAATTTTCCAAGTTTCTGACTTAAAGCATACTTTTTAAATCAATCCAGGATAGGTTTTGCTTGTTAAAATTTAGTTTTCATGGGTTAACTTGGATTCAATGCATTTTCCATTCTTTGTAAATTGTAGAATGCAAGGTGCAACCATCTTGAAAAATTCAAATATCCCTTCCCCTTCCTGCGATGTGAGCTTTAGAATACAACTACAAACTCATCTTTATAAACTTGATAAATTAACATCAGGGAAGGATCTAAGCGTGAAATGAGCAAGGCAACATTTTGGTTGCAAACCTGGAGACAGTATATTTTCTAGATCAGTTAACTGGATCAAGCTACAAATTATTGTTGTTTGAGGACTCGCAATTCCAAGCAGTATTTCATTTTGGCCAAAGCACAAGGAAGCAGTAAAAAAATACCTCTTAACATTAAGTGCAGCCTATATATATTCTCCTATCAATAAGATATCAAATATCCCTCTAATAGCTAGTTACAAAATTAGACGTCTCAGATTATAGGGAGACCATAGATGTAAATTTGAATGCCTGGTATCCGAAGATGAGTGGAAAGCCATTGTTAAAGAAGTAATTAGTTGGTTCATCTAACTCAGTGATTCTCAACCTTCCTAATGCCGCGACCCCCGCTCCGCCGCCGCAACCCCCGCCCCGCGCACGATGAAGTGACAAAGGACGTGGCGGGCTAGCGCGCGCTTAGGCGACCCCTGTGAAAGGGTTGTTCGACCCCCAAAGGGGTCGCGACCCACAGGTTGAGAACCGCTGATCTAACTGTTGCCACAACAAAAATGATTTCCATTCTCCATCATTTATACAGAACAATCTGGAAGACAAACCACTCTTTCTACATGCGAAAAAGCATTCTATATTGTCTCTAGGATTGGTTTTGTTTGTACGGTACATAAGCAATGTGTTTTGTTTTGTGTTCTCTGTTTTAGCTTTTGTAGATTGATTTACAGTAGTATAGCTCAACCTTGGTGACTTCAAAACGTGTGGACTTCAATTCCCAGAATTCCCCAGTGAGCTAGGGGGAATTCTGGGAGTTGAAGTCCACATGTCTTAAAGTTGCTACGGTTGAGAAACACTGATCTTCAGTAATCAAACAAGAACTTGTATAAAGAAACCCAGGGCAGGCTTTAAAAAAAGCAGTAGCACGAATACAGGTAGTCCTCGACTTACAACCATTCAGTTAGTGACCATTCGAAATTACAATGGCAGTGGAAAAAAGGGACTTATGACCGTTGCAGCATCCCCACAGTTAAAGGATCAAAATTTGGGCACCTGACAAGTGGCATAATTTTATGACAGTTGCAGTGTCCTGGGGTCATTTGTGACTTTCCCAGCAGGCTTCTGACAAACAAAGTCCAGCAGGAGGGGGAGCCAGATTCGCTTAATGACCCCATGATTCACTTAACAACTGTAGCGATTTGCTTAACAACTGCGACAAGAAAGGTCATCTATGGAGCAAAACTCACTTAACTACTCGTCGACGGGACTTTTTAGGCTCAATTGTGGTCATAAGTTGAGGACTACCTGTAGCCTTTTACCCCCTTCAGCAGCCTCTTTCTATCCCGGGTTCACTTTGCTCCACGTTGTAACAAAGTAGCCCTGTGTGGCTGCTGAGGGACATAATCCAAGCAGTAGGGCCCTCCTAAGAAGGGGCCACATTCCAAATTATATAGAAATTCAAGGCGTCCATGATTTAAGTAACACACCTCGATATGACGTTTTCCAGATCTGGGAGTTCGGTCACACGTCCCTAGCAGATCATCATCGTAACGGTTATCTTCATCCCAGACTTGTATTCGGAGCCTGCTGGCTTCTCCGAAACTCTGGACCTTCCCCAGATCCAAGTGGGACATCCATACCGGGTTGTCATTATTCCACACAGTAGATGTCCTGCTCTGAATCCCATGGAAGAATACCTTGACGTAAGCATCTGTTCTTGTGCTGTAGTCTCCCCAGAGATCATAGGCACGTCGAATCGTCACGGTTAGCTTGCTCTGGCCTCGCTCCCGGGAGCAGCACATGGTGTTAGTGGTGCCGTCACTAGGACATACGCAGGAGCAGGGATCTCGGGTGCTGCGTTGGGAGCCGGGAGGACAAGGATGACTGCAGTTCCTCCAAAGGGCCCTTTCTCTGATGTACTCGCTCACCGCCTGCTGTAAACTGTTCCGTTTTGGGTTACCCTTAGGCAGCAAACTATGGATGGGCTTCAGGGAGTAAGAAAGGAGCGCAGGCATAGATTTGAGGCTTTCCAGCCACTCCTTATAACCTTCAGGGTTCTGTTCCTTTGAAAAGAGCAAGTCAGTGTGTTGGTCCCCTCCGACCACCTCAGTGTGTCTCTCATTGTAGGTCTGGTGGAAGCTTCCTTTGAAAGTCTTGTTCTTCTTCAGCTCTTCACATGTGTTGTAGGCTGCACTGAGGCTCCCTCTGCCACTCCCAATGTTGGCCGAGGCCTCGAGGGTTAAGCAGTCTTTGACTTCATCAATAGACACGCCGTTCAAAGCTGTCTCGCAGACCCGCACGGCTGTCACATCCCTCACCCGGCCCCCCAAGTGCAGATGATCGATGAAGTGGGTCCCGTAGGTGCCAATGAGCTGCCGATATTCCAGAAGGGAGTTGGGTTTGTACTTGGCAGGAAGACTGCGAAGGGCGTGCTTGAAATGGCTGGAGGGAATGTATTGTCTGATACGGAAGCTGCAAAGGAAACAGAAGATCACACAGGTAGGGTGACAGAACCGGCGGGCCTTCCGATCAAATCATAAAGGAGTGGTTTGGGATCAAAGGGTAGCAATCTTGCAGAATTGCTGAGTAACTAGATCAGGTTTTCTCAACTAGGCAACTTTTAAGATGTCTGGACTTCAACTCCCAGAATTCCCCAGCCAGCACACTGTCTGGGAAATTCTGGGAGTTGTAGTCCATAGAACTTAAAGTTGCTTAGATTGACTATTGAGTTAGATACTGAGATGTTCCCCATATCTGTTATCAAGAGCTGAATTGCCTAGAAGGAAGATGATTCAATTCCTAGAGGATTTTTCTAACAACCAGAGAAGGATATGTCCTCCATTAATTTGTCAAGTCCTTAAAAAGGGGGAACTCTCACATCTTGTCCTTTTCAACTCCATACATTGGTTTTGTTCAGTTTGTATAGATCTTCTGTTTGTACGTCGTCATATATTATTCAGCTATCAATCACTTAGATCCGTGATGGTGAACCTATGGCACGCGTGCCACAGGTGGCACGTGGAGCCATATTGCTGTAGATCAGCTCCAGTGCGCATGCGCGCGCTGGCCAGCTGATTTTTGGCTGGCCACGCCCCCTCCCCTCCCAGGAGTCTCCAGCGGCCCGTTTTGAGGTAAGTAAAGGGAGGCTCTGGGAGGGCATTTCTGGCCTCCGGAGGGCCTCTGGGGGGGTAGGGGAGGCCATTTTCGCCCTCTCCAGGCTCCTAGAAAGCCTCTGGGGGCTGGGGAGGGTGAAAAACGGGCCCACCGTGCCATCACGTGCCAAAAGTGGGGGGAGCGCAGGGGGGTTGCGTGCACATGTGCTGGGGGGGGCACATTGAATTATGGGTGTGGGCACGCGCGCATGACCCACCCGCGCTCCCCCCGCTTTTGGCATGCGACGGCAAAAAGGTTAGCCATCACTGACTTAGATGATGCCAGCTATATTATCAGAGGTGGATACCTTCACATGATAAATCTCTTTTGGGGTTTTATTCCAGCTTGTCAGAATTAGAACTGGTTGGCAACTTGGCCCAGAATGGATAGTAAGGGGGTGAAGGTGTTGAACAAGGAGCAGGAAGACCCATGTTCTGATCCACTTTCAACAATAGAAATTCAGTGAGTGACTTCGAGCCGGTCCCTCTCTCTCAGCTGCCCCAACCTCACAAAAATAGGTCTTGTACTGTTGTGGCTTGCCCAAGTCCCGCGCAGCTGCTCATGGATCCGGAAGACCAAGAACCGACCATGGGGTGGCAAGAGCAGTCTGTATCTCTGGCACCTGAGTCCGAGACCGAGGAGGACGCAGGGCTAGAGGACGGTACTCAATCAGGGCCTTCTGCACCTCCCCAGCAGGAGTTAAGTGACTCCAATGAAGAGGAGGAGCCTCTGATTGATGCTAGGGCACGCAGGGCAGCTAGCCGGCAAGAGTGGCTTTGTAGAAGGAGGTCTCCTCACAGGTAACCCTGCAGGCAGAGGGGCCACGCCCTAAGCCTATATAAGGTTGACTCACAACGGACCATTTTGCTGGAAACAAACTTACTACTAAGCTGCAGTTATTAGTGGTAAAGTCTTCATGTTTTTGAAAACAGTGTGTGTGTGTCGTTTCCTGGGGGCTTGCCGCGCTGGGTCACAACATGTACCACCTTAAATAAAAGCACCTATCAAATAAAAAATACCAGGGCTTCGTGACAGTGAGGGATCTGAATTCCAATGAATCTCAGGCAAGATCCATCAAGAAACCTATTCGAACCAAGTTCGATGGTCATCCAGGTAAAGTTGTCTGAAGGTTGAGTCAGGGCAACTGGATTTATTTTCTTGTTAGTTTGAGACCTTTCGCTGCTCATCCAAGCAGATTTATCAGTTAGAGCAAGCTAGTTAGGCAGACTAACAAGAGAATAAGCCCAGTTGCCATGATTTCAGACAACTTAATCTGGATGATTGAAAATCTTTATTGACATATTGCAATTGCCATGACTCAAACCTTCGGATATATTTGAACCAATTCATTCTTTTCCCTTTTCCCTGCTTTCTCTTTTAGTCTTTTTTTTACCTTTTGTACTGAAGGTATACAGATAGTCCTCGACTTACAACAGTTCGTTTAGTGACCATTCAAAGTTACAAAGGCACTGTAAAAAGTGACTTTTTTGTGATCACATTTATGATCATTGCAGCATCCCCATGGCGACATGATTTACATTTGGATGCTTGACAACTGAGTCACATTTATGACAGTCGCAGTGTCCCAGGGTCATGTGATCCCCTTTTGCAACCTTCTGACAAGCAAAGTCAATGGGGAAACCAGATTCACTTAACAACCGTGTTACTAATTTAACAACTGCAGTGCTTCACTTAACAAATGTGGCAAGAAAAGCCATAAAATGAGGCAAAATTTGCTTAACAAATTTCTTACGTTGTAACATAAATTTTTGGGCTCAATTGTGGTCATAAATTGAGGATTACCTGTATTACTTTTTAAGGCTACTCTGGAAATCGGTGCTGTAGGAAAAGCAGCATAATTATTTTTTCAGTAAATAAATGGAAGCCCTCACTACAATGGGACACTGCAGTTGGGAGAGAGAAAAATACCGTTGACTCAGTTTTTCACTTCTGATGGAAAGCATCACTCATTTCCATCTGGTGGCAGGACTACTGGTAAGACAAATTATGTTATTAATTAATACTAATTACCATCCAGGCCTTAGCAGGTGGAAACATCTAGCTGACTCAAGCCAGGTTAATACAATTAGTCCTGATCACATAATCATGAAGATGCTACAAAGGTTGTAACTGTGAAAATCGGTTATAAGTCACATCTTTCAGTGCCATTGTAACATTGAACGGTCACTAAATGAACTGTTATAAGTCGAGGATTACCTGTACTTGGATAAGAATTCCAGATCTGCTAGTTGGATTAAGGCAATGTTTTTTCAAACTTGACAACTTCAAGATGTGTGGACTTCAACCCCCAGAATTCCTCAGACAACATGGCCTGCTGGGGAATTCTGAGAGTTGAAGTCCACATTAATGAGTTATGATCATTTTTCATACTTACAACTGTTGCAACATTCCCACGGTCACGTGATCAAAAATGGGACGTTTGGCAACTGGTTCATATTTATGATGGTTGCTGTGTTCCAGGAATCATGTGATCCCCTTTTGCAACCTTCCGACAAGCCAAGTCAATGGGGAAACCAGATTCACTTAACAACCATGATACCGTACTAATTTAACAACTGAAGGCATTCACTTACCGGCTGTGAAAGGAAAGGTTGTAAAATGGGGCAAAACTCACTTAACAACTGTCTTGCTTAGCAACAGAAATTTTGGGCTCAGTCATGGTCATAAGTCGAGGACTACCTGTTACCTGTCAGGCCTACAAATCTAGACTTGCACACTTCCTCGTAAGGTGCCCTCAAAACATCTGCCATACAAATGGATGATTGTAGTAAAGCCCTGTAGGATTTCCCAGCCATTATCCCTCACCCAGGCCTCCTTCACCTGTAATAAGAGCAGGAGATCTCGTGACTTGTAAAAGTGTACTTGTCTTGGTTACTCTTCTGCATGGTGAAGTCCGCCATCTTGGAGTGAGATCCAACCAATTCCATCTTGACCTGTTGCTCAGGTTTCGGCTGTACATCGAGTCCAACTTTCCAGTCATTCTTCACATCAGATGCCGCGGTGTGAAGCACTTCGATGCCCGAGTTTTGTTCGGAAGTGTGAACCTTCCTCTGACAACTCATTTTGGCTGTCCAGTCAACAGCCACCAAGGGAAGTCTCTGAAGAGGGCTATCCTGCAGGAATGGATTACGGCACAGGGTGCAAGTGCCATCGGCTTTCTGCCACTGACTCAGATCCAACACCTTGGACTTCTTCTCCAGCGTGGTGATGTCAAAGCCTTCTCCAGCTATGCTGTAGCCAGGCACAAAGTGCTTTTGCTCATCACATTCATCGGCTGTGCCGATGTGGCAATAGGGAGAGACTCCGGTCAAGAAAAGGAGGAGGAAGAGAAGCTGTAGGGTGAAGGCAGCAAAGATGGACTCGGCGCTCAGCATGGTTGATCCTACATGAGAAAGAAGAACAGACTGTGAATTCCAGAAGCTGCATTAAAAACGAGATTTCAAAGTGGAGCAGCATTCATCAGCTATAACACTGGGTGAAAAAGACATTATGTAATTAGTTTATGTAATTAGTTTAAATCCCCCCTCCCCCATGCATGATGTGGAAATGCCCACTGTTTTCAAAAGGGTCAGAGGAATTCTTAATAATTATTAGGCATTTAAAGTAGGGGTTCCCAATCTTAGCCACTTTAACACCTGTGGAGTTCAACTCCCAGAATTCCCCGGCCAGGAATTGAAGTCCATACATTTTAAAGTGGCCAAGATTGGGAACCCCTAGTCTAAAGCATCTAAGTTCAACCAAATGCAACCAGAACAAAACATCTAAGTTCAGTCTAGATCAGTGAACTTCTCAATTTCGTCAGCTTTAAGAGATGTGGACTTCAACTCCCAGAATCCCACAGCCAGCATGCAGTTGCTTCCTCACTACCATTTTTCTTTTCTTTTTTTAAAATAATTTTTATTAAACATTTTTTTTATTCTCATATGCTAATATGTACACAATGTCTGGTTATTACTCTCAATATTTTTTCCATTTTCCATTTTATTTCACATATTCTTATTTTCTAGTTCCTTATTCCTCTTTTCTTCTTAATTCCCTAATCTTTACCTCTATTCAGAGGTGGGTTCCTCCCGGTTCGGACCGGTTCACCCGAACCGGTAGCAACCCGCTGGTGACGTCCCGGTGCTGGTCTGTGGACGCTGCCATCTTTTTTTTTGGATTTTTTTTTTTTGGAAAAAAAATTTTGGAATTTTTTTTTATTTTCTTCTGCACATGTGCAGAAGCCAAGTTGCCAGCACTGTGCACATGCCACCATCTTGTTTTTGGCTTTTTTTGGGGGGGGGGGATTTTTTTGGAATTTTTGGCACTGCGCATGCGCCCGCGCGCGGCGCAGGAGGAAGCGAACTGGCAGCGAGGTAAGTTAGAACCCACCCCTGCCTCTATTATCTAACCATTTGTACCATACATTCCAAATCAAATAATATTCGGTTTCTCCTCTATCTTTTAATTCCATTGTCAGCCTATCCATCTTGGCGCACTCTAACACTACCACTTTTCAAACCAACCACATCAAGTAGTTTTAAATCTGAATTTTGCACATTTGGAAACAGAAGCTTCTGTATGGAGCTCAAGAACTATCTTTAAACTCTTCCAGGTCTCCCTCATCCTTGACTTTTTTAAAAATCAAACATATTACTTAAGAATGTTCCTTGTGGCAGAAAAATTGCATATTAAGCCTGTAAGCGAGAGGACCCAGAGAATTCAAAAGCTCTGGAAATGACATTATTAAACTAAGGATACTCTAAGCAAGAAGCGAAGGTAATAGTGAATGGAGAGGTGACAAAAAATTTCAAAATTCAGAAAGGTACCAGACAAGGGTGTCCATTATCTCCATTATTGTTCATTTTGACCCTGGAAGTATTAACGAGGATAGTACGGAAAGAAACACAAATTAAAGGTCTGAAAATTAGGAAAGAAGTTTACAAACTGCAAGCCTTTGCAGACGATCTAGTTTTTATTCTTGAAGAACCATTACAATCGGGTTTGAAACTTATGCAGGTATTAGAAGAACATCGAGATGTAGCCGGATTGAAAATTAACAAAGATAAAACTAAAATGATAGTCAAAAATATGACGAACAAACAGAAGGAGGAGTTGGCCAATGGAATAAATATACAGATAGTGAAGAAAATGAAATATCTAGGAATTTACATAACTGCAAGATGCACATTTAATTGAAGACGACAATTATGTTAAACTAATGAACAACATAAAAGAAGATTTGGAGAGATGGAGAAATTTGAGGCTCTCACTAATGGGAAGAATTGCGGCGATTAAGATGAACATTTTACCAAAATTACTCCTTGTTTCAAAATATTCCGATAAAATTAGACAAAAAAGTATTTTGGAAACCTGAATAAAATGATAATAAAATATATTTGGCAAGGGAAGAAACCGAGGATCAAACTTAAACTCCTGCAAGAAGTAAAAGAAAGAGGAGGATTTGGCATGCCAGAGTGGGAGCTATATCATCAAGCAGCAACACTCACCTGGGTAAAAGACTGGATAGAATTAAAAAACAAAAGACTGGTAACGTTAGAGGGCCATGATTTACATCTAGGATGGCATGCATTTTTGTGGTACGGGAAACAAGCATCACACCAATACTTTCAAAGACATTTTATAAGACAGGCTCTATTGGAGATATGGAATACATTTAAAAAGCAGAACTTCATGAAAGTTCCGATTTGGTTATCTACATTAGAAGCGTTAGTACACCCAAATCTTATTAATCAAGGAAAACAGGTTATCTATAAGGATTTAATAAATGAAGAAGGGGGATTAAAATCGAGGCAAGAACTAAAAGAACAGGGGGTAGAATTGGAGTGGTGGTCCTATTTACTAATCCAATCACGATATATGAAAGACATGAAAGAGTGGGGGATCAATAGGGAGTTAATGACAATAGGTAAGATTCTTCTGGGGACAAATGATAAATTAGTAAAGAAAATTTATAGATTCTTATTGGATTACAAGATGGAGGAAGAACAGGTTAAGAAAACAATGGTGGCA
>QLTV01001354.1:175881-203463 GCA_003457575.1 Thermophis baileyi | reverse complement strand
TGTACCTGGACTAAGGTGTGTTCTTTTTTACCCCTTTAGTTGTGTAAGATATGTATGCATACATGAACATATCCTACCATGATTTTAAAATCAATTTCCCAGTGAAGTGATGACTCAGTTATTGAAGAACAAAATATGAACAATAGGTGTGATTCTGAGATGTAAACTCTTATCAAACTTCACACAATATGGAAACTTTTATTAATGTAAATACTTGTGGGAAGAGCAACAGAATTCACACTTCCAGCCTCATTAAAATGGCTTTCTTGGGTTATCTTTTTTTTCTTCAAAGCACATCCTTCTGGCTCCCTGTTCTGTATCTTCACAGAAATCTTGTAAGTAGGCCGAGAGGATGCAAACTATCCCATGACCATGGTCATGGCTATTTGGCCAAATGGACTTTGGTTTCTGGAGTTCATATATTTTAATATCTGTTCTGCTCGCAAGTTGTGATGCAATCAAAACTTTATCCAAGCTATTTTAATCAAAGCTGGCTTGTGGCAATGCAGAGAATTCATTTTTTCCATTTTTGTCCACTGGACTATTCCATTATCAGGAAAGGTTTAAAGACACAATAGGAGAACCTTCATATTCCTTAAAGATGTGCACCTTCCCCAAGATACCAGAGGTGAGTTCCTCCTGGTTTGGACCGGTTCGCCCGAACCGGTAGTGACCTGCTGGTGACATCACGGTGATGTCACGGAACTGGATCTGTCGGTGCCGGTCCGTGGGTGCTGCCATCTTTTTTTTTAAAAAAATTTTTTGAAATTTTTTCCGGGTTTTTTTTCTTCTGCGCATGCGCAGAAGCTGAGTTTCCGGCACTGCGCATGTGTCGCCATCTTGTTTTTGGCTTTTTTAGGGGGGATTTTTTTTGGATTTTTCAGCACTGCGCATGCCCGCGCACACGAAGCGCCCGCGCGCCCACGAGGCGCAGCCACGCGGCACGGAAGGAAGCGAACCGGCAGCGAGGTTAGTTAGAACCCACCCCTGCAAGATACTCTCCTGACCATCTGCTATCAATGAGCACTTGTTGTGTTTTTGGCAATTGATCAGAGTCCAATCTGTGGTACTTTCCAGCATGCTCTTAAGCACAGTGTTACTCCAGCTCAGCAACTTTAAGGTGTGTGGACTTCAGCTCCCAGAATTCCTCAGCCAGCTGAGGAAAATGATCACTTTTTTGCGACCTTCTGACAAGCACAATCAACGGGGAAGCCAGATTCACTTAACAAACACGTTACTAACTGAACAACTGCAGTGACTCCCTTAACAAGAAAGATTGTAAAATGGGGCAAAACTCACTTAACTACTGTCTCATTTAGCAACAGAAATTTTGGGCTCAGTTGTGGCTGTAAGACAAGTACTACCTAATACACCAAACTGACTCTCATAAGTGTTCTCTAGAGCAGGGGTTTCCAACCTTGGCAACTTTAAGACTTGTGGACTTCAACTCCCAGAATTCTGGGAGTTGAAGTCCACAAGTCTTAAAGTTGCCAAGGTTGGAGACCCCTGCTCTAGAGTCACTCATGATGATACTTTGGTTGTTTGAACATCTTAGGATAAAAACTTCATTAAGGGCCATTCCCGTGCCTTCCTTTTACCTAACCTGCCCTGGCCCATTTACACATGGATTCCTTAATCCAATTTAGATGCTTTCTAGGTTATCCAATCCTGGAATAGCCACCATTTGTGTTTTCAGAAGTAGACTTTGGATCCAACGCTTGTGCAGGTGACATCTGGATAGTGGCCAATTTAAGTGGGGGCTGTGGTCACGGTTAGAGGGCTATGTGTAATGGAATCAAATTGTGATCTGCATGTTATTGACCAAGCTTTTCTGAAAAGTCATGTGTGCAGTTTTTCAGTGGTTTATTCTTTTGACATCAGTGGCCGCCGAGTTTCAGGAAGGGTAACTGTGGGATTGATTCTCACATTCTTATTTAGATTACCCTAGAAACAGAGGTGACTAATGAAAACCATTGAGGAAGAAGCTGTCATGGTTTGTATCAGGGGTGTCCAACCTTGGTGACTTATAAGACTTAATTGAATAACAAGAGTTGGAAGGGACCTTGGAGGTCCTCTAGTCCAGTCCCCTACACTATTTCAGACAAGTGGCTGTCCAGTCTTAAAAGCCTCCAGTGATGGAGCACCCACAACTTTTGGAGGCAAGCTGTTCCAATGGTTAATTGTTCTCACTGTAAGGAAGTTTCTTTAGTTCTATTATTATTATTTTTATTATTATTTATTAAATTTGTATGCTGCCCAACTCCCAAGGGACTCTAGGAGTTCTAGATGTCTATGGAGATTCTCATTAATCCAGGTCATGGTTATCCCAAAGGTGCTTTTTCAAGAGGCAACTGGACTTTCTGGTTTCACTTCGCACAGCTGAAGAAGCTTCAAAGAAAACCAGAAAGTCCAGTTGCCTCTTGAAAAAAGCATCTTTGGGATCCTTAGTTCTAGGCTGCTTCTCTCCTTGATTAGTTTCCATCTGTTGTTTCTTGTTTTGCCTTCTGGTGCTTTGGAAAATAGGTTGACCCACTTCTTCGTGGCAGCCCCTCAAATATTGGAACACTGCTATCATATCACCATAGTCCTTCTTTTCACTAAACTAGACACACCTGATTCCTGCAACTATTCTTTTTATATGTTTTAGCCTCCAGGCCCCTAAATATGCTGGCTAGGGAATTCTGGGAGTTGAAGTCCACAAGTTGCCAAAGTTGGACAATCCTGCTTTACATTGTCTGAGCATAGAGGAATAAAAACCTAATAAGCTGGAACAACTCTTTATGCCAACATCCATAAAAAGACAGCTTCCCTCTTGGTTAGTTTTCCTATCATTCCTTATGTGGCAAATTTACAAGTGTGATATTTTGCCTCTGGGGTTTTTGAGAAAAAAGTGGAAGCAGATAAGGTAGCCTTCCCCAATAAGGTGCCCTGGGTGAACTTCAACACCCAGAAACCTCCAGCCAGAAAGACCATTGCTGAGAATTCTGGGAGTTGAAGTCCATCCAACTGAAAACAACCCCTTTGAAGATGCCAATTCAACCCGGTGCTCTTTAAATGGCAAGACTGTAGATGTTTATTCCAAGTTGCTGAAGACTGGGCCAGGAGTAAGGGACCCCCCCCCCGCCGCCGCCACAGAAATGTCTGAGAGTGTACCCCGTCTTCCTTCAGCCATTCCCTGGAGGACTGTCAGGTCACGATGTTGCCATGACAAGATGACACCAAAACAGGATGTCCCAGTCAGAGTTACTGGAACTCCGTCTAAGATACCCACCCATTCCTTCCTGCCTGTATGTCAATAAGAGAAATATCTGTAGCTCAAGGCTGAACTGTGGACACCTTGGTTATTTGCTTGCAGACACTTCCTTACTCGCCTAGGTACCCCCATGAGTGTTCATCCATTCTGGTTTTTTTTCCTTACCTTTTGCCCATCTAACTTTCCCCTTGGTTCCTCCTTCTGTCAATCAGCTGCTGATTCTCACATTTTATACTGGACTACCTAGCCCATCTTCCACATAAATTTTCCCCACAGTTGGATATATATGGGCACCTCCCAGCCAGAAATCCTCCAACAACTCTTCTGATCAGAGTTGAAATCAAAGGTATCTCTGAAGAACCCCTTTGTCAGGCCGAAGCCATTCTCTTTGGATCTTTGGCCCGCCACACTTTATGCTATCTTAAAATGTATTCTTTGCTATGGGAATTTGGGAAGGGCAGTTGCATCAGGGATGTCTGCATGTAGCCATAACAAATTCCTTCTAGATTGTCAAGGTCATCCTTTGTCCTGCACCTGCACGGAAGGAGGTGGGAGTTCCTACCAAGTTGCCAGATGAAGATTGGTTCATGTGATGAACTTGGGGGTGTGGGGAACAAAGGCTTGAACTTTCAACTGGGTGGAGAAAACCCTGGGACTTCAGATTCGGGTTTTCTCCCAGCCACGCTGACATGGCCCTGTCAATAAATTGGAACTTTGAGGAATACTTTGCTTCGGACTCTGGTTTAATTCCAGATGCTATTCGGAACCCTGACACACTTTTTGGGAAGACTCTTTGGAAGATGATTGTCTTCTGGGCCAACAAAAGGATTCATCTTTTCTTGATTTCATTCCCCCCCCTTTTTTTTCTGGCTTTTCTTAGCCACAATTAGCATGGCTGCTGGTGATGGAAGCTATGGTTCAACCACACCTGGAAAGTCACCAATTCCTAACATCTGGCCTACACATTGCCCCCTTTTTCTGGTCCTCTTCATTCCACTATTCTGTTTTTTAATTTCTCTGCCTCTCAGAATCTCTTGTTGAGAATCCTACGGGTGGTTTAAACCAGGGGTGAAATGCTCCCGGTTCGCTCGTACCTGTCAGTCGCCGTAGAGCCGGTCACCAAGGTAGCGTGAGGTGCCGCCCACCTGCCCGGATGCCGCCACTTGGGGTTTTTTTACCCTCTGCGAATGCACAGAACGCTTTGCGCATGCGCAGAGGGTAAAAGAACCCAAATGGAGGTGTCTGGGCGGGTGGGTGGCGCCTCGCGCTACCTTGGCGACCGGCTCTACGGCGACTGACAGGTACGAGCGAACCGGGAGCATTTCACCCCTGGTTTAAACCCTATTCCCACTAATAAATATATCTTCACTCAGAAAAGATGCGAGCTGCTCAGGGCTGCTTTGCTCCCTGAGCAAGTGAACCTTCAGTGACATCACAGCAGGCCAGCCAATCGGAGTTCACAGGCTTCATGGACATACCGTATTTTTCGGACTATAAGACACACCAAGATTTCGAAGAGGTAAGTAAGAAAAAAAAAGTTTTTACCCTCCCCCAGCCCCCCGGAGCACTCTGCAGACCTCCAAAACCCTCTGCGCACCCCTTTTTTGCGTGGGGTGGGGCTTCAGGAGGCCAAAAATGGCTGTATTCGGTGTATAAGACGCACCAACATTTTCACCCTCTTTTGGGGGGGGGGGAGTGCATCTTATACTCCGAAAAATACGGTAAATAGTGGGTAGAAGGACCAAGACTTTTTTCTTGGAAGTGTAGTGGGAGAAGAAAGGAAAACAGGAAGATTTTCAAACTCTCTCCTCAGCAGTCAAAGAGCCTTTATTGCTGACAGGCTTTTGATAGCAATGGTAAATAGATATAATAAATACAGGAATAAAATAAAACTTGAAATGAAATTCAATAGGCAAGATAAATTTCTAAAGGTGAGATAAGGATTATATAAGGATTGTGTCTCCCACGCTAAAAAATTTGCACCTCCCACATGCAATCCAAGTCAATTTTCCCCTTTAAAAAAAAGCAAGCCATTTATTTTAATCTTTTTCTTACAAGCAAGAAAACCCTCGGATAATTTATAAAACTCTCCAGGAAGAAAAGATCATTGTTCTTTGCTTCCTCCCTTAATTTTCTCAATTTAATTCTTCTTGCCCTTAAAAAAGCCCTGGAGGTTATTTTCTTTTTCTTTTCTTTTTTTAAAAAAACACCAGCGGTTCACAATGGTTGCAGAAACACCATGTAAGATGAATGTGCATCACCCTGCAAACAATAAAAACACACCTCTCCCCATTCGCAGACGTGTGCAATCTCACAAGATGTCAGGCTCCTTTTGCTGACCAAAGTTTCAAAAGCATGAGTCTGGTCTCTCTCTCTCTCTCTCTCTCTCTCTCTCTCTCTCTCTCTCTCTCTCTCTCACACACACACACACACACACACACACACACACACACACACAACACACCAGGCACATTTAATTCCCCACCGGGCAGGCAAGTGAACATCTGGTGTGGGCAACAATGGAGGGTGGGAGGAAAGGCAGCCACACACAGCCAGTGATGAAGCACATCAAGCCCTACTTAAAAAGAAATTCTGGAGAGCCATGCTGGACGGGAGGGCCCTGAAAGAACGCAGTCCACATATCACATCTACAAGGCAAGACTGGGCAATCATCAAAGTACGCAAAGAGCTTTTATGCAACTGAGCTGGCTCCTTTTCGCCCAATCGCAGGCAGGGCAAAGGCGGGAGGGAGGCGAAGCTTACGAGGGTTCCGTGAGGGGGTCAGGCAAGCAGTCCGAGGGAGAGTCCTTGTCAGTCTCTGTCCCGTCATCATGGGGATGGAGATGAGCAGGGAGGAGGGATTCGTAGGTCATGATGGTGGCAGTCACCATGGTGTCCTCGGTGCTCCTATTCTCTAGGGCCACATGGGTCTTGAGGTGCTTGCGCAGGTCTGAGGCACCCAGGAAGGCTTTAGAGCAGTGGGGACAGGCGTGGGGACGAACTCCCGAGTGGATCCGCTCGTGTTTACGCAGGCCGGCCCGGTCCGAGAAGCCTTTGCCACATTCTGGACACGGAAATGGGCGCAGGCCAGGATGCAGCAAGCGTTCGTGGCGCCGTAGTTCCTGGGTGGAGGCAAAGACCTCCCCACACTCCCCACAGGCGGGCACCACGGTGGCAACCACAATGGCCGATGGGTCACTGAGGAACGGGTCCTGGTTGCCCGTGGGGGCAGCTTTGTCCTCGCTGTTCTCATTGCCGTGGGTGCGTTCATGCTTCCGGAGGCTGGATGACACCACAAAGGCTTTGCCGCAGCGGCCGCACTTGAACGGCCGCTCGCCTGAGTGAACTCGGTAGTGTTTGGTCAGGCTGGCCCGCTCAGCAAAGCTCTTGCCACACTCCCCGCACTGGTGAGGGCGCTGGCCTGAGTGCACTAGCAGGTGGCGCTTGAGGTCCCACGAAGCCACGAAGCTCTTGTCGCACTGTGAGCACTTGTGGGGCCTCTCGCCCGTGTGGATGCGCTGGTGCATGGCCAGGTCGGCTGGTTGGCGGAAGGCCTTCCCACACTTGTCGCAGGCATAGGGCTTGAGGCCCTGGTGGGCTCTCTGATGCCTGCGGAAGCTGGAGGGGTCGCTGAACATGCGTCCGCACTGCGGGCAGAGAAAAGGCTTCTCTCCAGAGTGGGTCCGCTGGTGGCTCTGGAAGGAGGACAGCTGGGTGAAGCCTTTCCCGCAGAGGTTGCAACGGTAGGGCTTGTGGGCTGCATGGATGCGCTGGTGGCAGGCCAGAGAAGAGGACCGGGAAAAGGCCTTTCCACAATCCTGGCACAAGAAGGGGCGTTCGCCTGTGTGGGAGCGCTCGTGATTCTTGAGATCCTTCAACTCAGCGTACGTCTTGCGGCACACCTCACACTGGTAGGGGCGGAGGCCAGCGTGGGTCCGGCGGTGCTTCCGGAACACCGAGGGGTCGGCGAAGCGCTTGCTGCATTCACCGCAGGAGTATGGCTTCTCGCCTGTATGAGAACGCTGGTGGATCTTCAGCTTGGAAAGAGTGCCATAGCCCTTGTGACACTGCTGGCAGCGGAAGGGCAGGTCTCCGGTGTGCCGGGCCATGTGGACTCGCAGGCAAACAGGCTGCATGAATGCTTTGCCGCACTCGTGGCAAACAAAGGGCTTCTCGCCACTGTGGCTACGCCCGTGGTTCCGCAGCTCAGGGGCGGTTTTGTAAGCCTTGGCACAAAGCTGGCATTGGTACGGGCGCTCCGTTTGGTGGCTGAGCTGGTGCTTACGAAGTTGAGCCCGGTCAGGAAACTCCTTCCTGCAATTAGGACAAGCGAGTTTGGCAGCTATGCCATCCACAGTACCAGCCACGTGGGACTTTAAATGACGCAGCACCCGTGGCACGCTAGGGAAAGTCTTGCTACAGGTCAGGCACCTGTACCGCCGCCCAGATTGGATGTAGCCGGGCTCTTCATCTTCATCCTCCTCCTCCTCCTCTAGCTTCACTTCCACGCCAACCTCTCCTTCTTCTGCTTCAGCCATCTTTCCAGAGGATGCTGCCTGAAATACACAACAATGGTCATTAGCTTTACAAATTGTCTTTTTACATGGTTTACAGATAAAGGTGAGAGAGGGACAGGTGGGGGTTGCGTGTAGCCTCCCCAATTAATTTGTGTGGTCTTTCCAGAGTCCTTGAATGTTTGTGACTGAACTCTGTTGCTTTCCTTCAGTGACAAAATAACCAGATAATACCATAAAAGAGGGAAATTATAAAGGTAAGTCTTACGACCACAACCGAATCCAAAATTTCTGCTACTGAGACGTGTTACGTGAATTTTGCCCCATCTTACACCTTTTCTTGTCACTGTTGTTAAGTGAATCACTGCAGTTGTTAAGTTAGTAATGCAGTTGTTAAGTCAATCTGGCTTCCCCATTGATTTTGTTCATCAGAAGGTCGCAAAAGGGGATCACCCGACCCCGGGTCACTGTGACCGTCATAAATCTGAGTCAGTTGACAAGGGTCTGAATTTTGACCACGTGACCCTGGGGATGCTGCAACGGTCGTAAATGTGAAAAACGGCCATATGTCTCTTTTTCCGGTGCCATTGTCACTTCGATCGGTCACTAAACTGTTGTAAGCAATCAAAGTTACCACAAACCTCAAAAAAGGTACTTATGACCCAGATTTGAAGTTTCAATAGCTGCACCTTTGCAGTCACATGACCACATTTTGGGTGCTCAGCACCAGCTGTCACATGACTGTGTTTTATGTTTTTGTCAGAAACCAGTATTTATTTTTGGTTTCGGGCAAAAATGCCCATCACGAACAACAGGTTCATTTTACGACCGCCTCGTTCATTTAATAGCGGCTGCGTTCGTTTTACAGTCTCTGCAAAAAAGGTTGTAAAATTGGTTGTGGTCACTTGATGTGCTGCTTAACAACCATCAGGCCTTACCACCATAACTGCAGGCTTAACAATGTTTTAAGTCAATTACTACCTGTAGTACAGAAACAGCAACTATATTAGCCTGTGTCCATGGGATATTTTCATTTTCGTCTAATTATGCCTACCACTATTGCCATATGGACCTCAACCAGAAAAATATGGCCAAAGCTTGCTCATCTTCTAGACCAGTGATGGCGAACATTTTTCTTCTTGCGTGCCAAAAATGGGAGTGCCAGCACACAACACACACACACCACGCGCGCCGCTATGCACATGCACGCATCCCCATGCACGCCCCCCCCTCCCTTCAGGGAAGCCTCCTGAGTGTGAAAAACAGTCCAACGGGCAAACTGGAAGTCCGTTTTCTGAACTTCTGGTTTGCCCGTTGGGCCATTTTTTGCCCTCCGGAGGGCGAAAAACGGCCCAACGGGCAAACCGGAAGTCTGTTTCCGAACTTCCGGTAGGCCCATTGGGCCATTTTTCACCCTCCCCAGGTTTCAGGGAAGCCTCCTGAAGCCTGGGGAGGGCGAAAATGGCCTTCCCCAAGGCCGAAAATCAGCTGGCCAGCGCGTGCATGCACACTGGAGCTGACATAGGGCAACGCCTCGCGTGCCCTCAGATATGGCTCCGCGTGCCACCTGTGGCACACGTGCCATAGGTTCGCCATCACGGTTCTAGACCAAGCACTGACCTCAGTTCAAATCCTCCTGAACTGCAAGATTTACCTCAGACTAGCGGTCCCCAACTTTTTGGGCACCAGGGATCGGTTCCGTGGAGAGGTTTTTCTGTGCACCAGAGGGAGTGTGGTTTTGCATGTTGCCTGCATCCCACGGATGGGGCTTCGCTTGTTTGCGCGGCCCAGTTTCTGGCATGCCATGGACCCATACTGGTCCCCGGACTGGGGGTTGGGGGGCCCTTCCTTAGACTGTTCATGAGCTCTTCATGCAAGCTTTTTTTTTTAAGATTGCAACAAGGGAAAAAGATGGGAAAACCTTTCCTGGAGGACAGACAGGATCAGAACAAGCAAGATATATTTAAAAAAATATACAGGACCTTCTAAAATTTGCAACCAATTACAATGGTGAGATTTTGAGCAAGTGGCACAGTGATCCAATAAGGATAAGAAAGAAAACTCCCTTATACCTGCAAGCCCAAAGAGAAGAGAAGAGCAGCGCCAAACATCTAAAGTTGTGAATATTTGCAACTTCTTGAACCTTCAGAAAGTTTAAAAAAACTGAGCTTTCTCTCAGCTAAATTTCAGCTTCCTGCTTCAGAGTACGCAAGCCAAAAATTGGATGTAAAACCAACTGTTCACAACTTAGAAATCTGTCAACAGATATTGGCACTTATCAGGGTCTTATCTTCAGGCACCAGCTAAGTGGCATATTAGTCCTGCACATTTAGGTATTTCCTTTTTTCCAGTTTGAAAAGGCCTCTCCATTTATTGGAGCTGGCTTCTGTCTTTACAGACCTCCAAGTACAGTTCAAGCTCAGCCAGCCCGATGGGGCTGAGCTAAAAATTTCTAGATCCAGCCCCAAAGACATCCTGTAAGGTAGCAGAGATATTCCCTCCTCTTTCAATCTCACAGAGAAAGCATTTGCTTTTTAAACCTGAACACATGAGTGAAGCAGAGACATATGGTGTGGGAGTCTTTGAGTGGGAACAGAGAAAAGCAGATAAGTAAGGGAGCTTCATTGAATAGTTATTGGAAGAGCTAAGATAGTTCTGGCCAGTCTTAGGTAGGGTGGGGTGAAGAAATCTATAGTTCTATTGGGGTTAGCAACTTCCCAAAAATTGGAGAGCATAACTCCCACCCTGAACAACCTGGAGGATGAACAGGAAGATAGATAGTGATTGATTGTCACTGGAAGGTTACAACCATTTTATGTGTTTGTTTTGTACCCCGCCTTTATTATTTTTACGAATAACTCAAAGTGACAAACACACATGATACTCTTTCCTCCTATTTTCCCCACCACAACAATCCTGTGAGGTGGATTGGGCTGAGAGAGACTGACTGGCTCCAAAGTTACCCAGCTGGCTTTCATGGCTAAGGCGGGACTTGAACTCATGGCCTCTTGTTTTGCAGCCTGGTGTCTTAACTATTAAACTAAATTGGCTTTTTTTTTTTTGCCTTCTTTTGCTTAATTCTGGCCTATTTGGGGGGCTGGAGGTTGTATGGGTAGGGATGAGCTGGTAATCTTCTAGGAAGTTAACTGTTCCTATTTCCATTCTTTAAAATCCCTGGAATTTGGTGGTGAAGTGACTACATTTTGTCAGAATCTTAGGAGATTGTGGGGCAAGGAAAGTATTTAGGAGTGGAACTTTGGACGATCCCAAGTTTCTGTCTATGGAGTTTCTCAGTCATCCAGGTCATGGTTGTCCCAAAGGTGCTTTTTCAAGAGGCAACTGGACTTTCTGGTTTTTCTTTGAAGACTTTTCTCTGAGAGAGCTGAAGAAACTTCTTGGATGAGAACCGAAACGTCTTCAAAAAAAAAACAAAAAAACCCCAGAAAGTCCAGTTGCCTCTTGAAAAAGCATCTTAGGGATCCCATGTTTCTATTTTCACCTCTGCTTTTCAGAAACCTTGTGCCACCAAAACTGGGGATGTTATCGATGTCACAACTGTCCCCGCCTGAGTTAGGATCTCTAGCCCAGGGGTCTCCAACCTTGGCAACTTTAAGACTTGTGGACTTCAACTCCCAGAATTCCACAAGTCTTAAAGTTGCCAAGGTTGGAGACCCCTGCTCTAGCCTACATCTTTCAAAGGGAAACAGCTTTGAAATAGAAACAAAATTAAGGCACAGGAACAGATAAAACCAAGAAGGAGATGGCTTTTTTATATGAGGGAACCTATCTGGCAATCCATAGCTATTTTTTTTTCTTTTCCTTTTCCCTCCTTCTCTCCCTCCCTCAGTTCCATCTGGTGACTTTTACAGGCTGTGTGGAATGAGCACGATGGGGATTGTAATCCAACACAGCCGCCAGGTGCAAGATTGGGAAAGCTGGCATCTCTTCTTCAGGGCTTTAGTGGGAGTGACATCTATTCGGTAGTTTATATGCAAATTTCCTAAGTAGTGCATATGGCATCCTAATTTTTACGAGATGCAAGACGTTGTATGAAATTTTGTTTTTAAGGAGTGCGTAACTGACCGAAAAAAATAAAGCAGAAGGAAAAGGAACACAAGCCTACTTTGCATTCCAGAATCAGATTATTATTATTTTTTTAAAAGAGTCTGTAATATAAGAAGTCAGCATCTGTAACTCAGGGGTGAGGGGAATAGACAGAAAAGACTGCTTTTTCCTCCACTCTGCCAGAACAGATGGTGGGGAAATATGCTTGCTCTTTGCAAAATGGTTGGATTCAGGATCTGGAAGGAGAAGGGGAGGCGGAGGATAAGGAAGACCATCAGAAGCAGACAGAGCTAGAATTACAGGAGACAGCAGATTTTGGAGGAAGGTAAAATAAAATTACAAGCCTCTTGCAAGTGGAGTGCCGGGAATTTGCCAAGCAGAATTGCAATTGTTCATAAGGTCCCTTTCATTTAGCACTGAAGAACTCAAAACCTGGAGCTGTAGAGGCTCTCAGAGAAAGATGGCAGGTGCAAAAAAACCAAGGCAGAACTGTTTCTTACTAGAACGGAAGATGGAGGTTTGCTGCTGAATAAATAACAGCCTGGAAAAGAAAGGTTTGCCCAGGGTTTAAAGGTACCCCCAGATGCATGTCTAGGAACAGTATGCATAAGACTATGCAAGAGTGCCTCTGAGCACACCTGGACTGGTGGCCGACAGAGAAAAGAAAGAGAGAGAGAGAGAGAAAGAGACCACCTCTGCTCTAGCAGGGAGCTTGGCAGTCATGACATTAGAAGGATAGGTGTTCCTTGTTTCTTTTAGAAAGGTAAAAGAAGAGACAAAACTACAGAAGGTTTAGCACAGTTATTTCTGGGTTGTTGTTGTTTTTTCATTTTGGAAAAATGAACAGCTCAATACTTATTCCAGTCTTCTGCTCCCAATTGTCATCTTCATGGTTGATGAGGACTGGGGACTGGAAAAACAAGGCTGGGCAGGAGAAGTCTAGGGCTAAGGTCTGCTCCGCCCCTGCTGTGGGGTGCCTGGCAATGAGCACATGCCAGCACAATTTGGGCAGCAAAATTTGCAGAGATTCTTGCAGGGCAGCTCAGGCCTTTCCCCTCTCAGAAAAATCCATCTGAGCTTGCCCTGAAATCATGGTCCAACCCCGAAGGAAAGGAAGGAAGGAAGGAAGGAAGGAAGGAAGGAAGGAAGGAAGGAAGGAAGGAAGGAAGGAAGGAAGGACGGACATAGGTAAGAAATAGCAATGTAAGATGGAATATATAAAGCTTCACAATCAGATCTAGATATCTATGGAGATTATCAGTCATCCAGGTCATGGTTGTCCCAAAGGTGCTTTTTGAAGAGGCAACTGGACTTTCTGGTTTTTCTTTGAAGACATTTCGCTTCTCATCCAAGAAGTTTATCTGTGTCATCTGAGTGGTGCAGGGTCACCTGAGTGGTGCAAACCCTTTCCCTTTATCAACAGAGGTCTGAAATGCTTTTCCGTAATTTCCTGTCTCATTCATTCATTCATTCATTCATTCATTCATTCATTCATTCATTCATTCATTCATTTATCTTTTCTATACCTTCCTTTCCATCAGAGAAGCCCAGAGCACTTCGTGTAGGAGTTGTAAAAGCACAATTAAATAAAAATGCTCCATGTAGACCAACAGTTCTTAAAACAATTTTTAAAAGAGCCATTAGAAAGACAATTTGGTCCCAGGGCAGCCTTTTTCGATTGTCTCTACAGCAATGTTTCCCAATCTTGAGAACTTTTTAAGATATGTGAAGTTCAACTCCCAGAATTCCCCAATCAGCATAGCTGGCTAGATGTCTATGGAGATTCTTAGTCATCCAGATCATGGTTGTCCCAAAAGTGCTTTTTCCCCCCAAAAGGGAACTGGTTTTTCCCTGAAGCTGTTTCGCTTCTCATCCGAGAAGCTTCTTCCGCTCTGATGAAATGGTGGAGGATGGAAGGATTTATATTCCTCCACTATTTGGTCAGAGCAGAAGAAGCTTCTTGGATGAGAAGCCAAACATCTTCAAGGAAAAACCAAAGCCCTTCCCTTTTGTGGGGAAAAAGCACTTTTGGGACATGGGTGGCTGGGATATTCTGGGAGTTATCTTAAAATGTTCAAGGCTAAGAAACACTGATTTAAGGGCAAAGCAGGGTGGTCAGCTATACTTCCCTTGGGAGACTGTTCCATGCCAGGGGTGCCACTACCAAGAAGGTCCTGTTCCCGTCCGTTCCATGGCAAAGGGGATAGGATGGGCTGGGCATCCCCAGATGATCCTACTCCAGCGATTGGACGGCAGGGGTCACAATCGCGTCAGTGAGTAGATCTACTGTTAAAACCGTCCCCAGGAGAAGACTCCGTGCGCTGTCTTTTACCGAGGGCTAGGATAAACAATCCCCCCCTTTTTTTTCTTTGAACCGAAGGGACAAAGGAAAGGCGGGTGTGGATCGCTCGCAGGCCATTTGTGTCCGCCTAACCATCGGTTCAAAAGCTCTCATTCCCATCCCGCAGGGACAACCTCCGGCACTCGCCAGACCTGCAATCCAACCGGGAAAGCGAGGCTGTTTGCAACACACTTTACCCAAAGGGTAACTAATAAATTAACTAGCTCTGTCCCAGCAGCAGCAGCAGCAGCCGAGCGCTCGAAGACGGACTGCCGGTGCCGATCCGTCCGGCTTCCGTGGCCAGGATCCAGCAGCGGCCCCCTCCGGAGCCGATGCCCGCCAACCGCGCCCGCAACTGCGGCATCGCAAGGAAAGACAGAGAGAGAGATGCTCGATCGGCCCGGCAAAGGGGCAAAGCTTTCCGGCCGGCCGGCCGGGAGCCCCCTTCTGCAAAATGGCTGTCTCTAGGACCGAGGGACCCCCGACGGGAGACGGAAGCCCAGCCGCCCGCACCCGCTGGGCTCTCTGTCGCCGCCGCCGCCGCCGCCGCCTCCCAGCCAAGGCGGCGATGCCAGCCGCAGCAGCAACGGCGGCCGCTCTTTGCATCCAAACAAAGCAGCTCTTTGCCCGTCCAGGCGGCAAAATGGCTGGCTTTAGGACCGGGGGACAGCGACCTGCTGCCAGGCGGGTGGAAAGGGCGCATCAGGGCTCTGCATCGGGAGCAGCCTCGGAGCGCTCGTCCTTCCAGCGGGAGGGAGAAAGAGAGAGAAGAAGAAGCAGAGCCGGATCTTCCGCGGAGCAAAGCCCATCCACAGCGGCTGCGGGTCCCCCTTTCGCCCCGTTCCTCTCTCCCCCCCCCCCCACGCCTTACCTGCTGGCTCCTTTGTCTAGGGGCTCTCCCCTTTCTCTGCGGCTCCATGTGGCCGAGCGCTAGGACCGCGGAGGAAGGAGAGGAAATGGAGGCGCGGGGCAGGGCGGGGCGGCCGGGGTGTGGGTGGGTGGGTGGCTGAGTGGGGGGAGTCCAGCAGCAATGAGCTGGAACTGCAGTGATCCCCTCCCTCTTCTTCCTCCTGCTCCGCTCCGACTGCAAAGGCAGCGGCTGCCTTTGAGACGAAGGGAGGTGTCCTCGATGCTCGTCTCGTTCGATTAGAAGGGGTCGGGGGGGGGAGGGGCAGGCGGAGGAANNGCATGTCCCCGGAGGGAAGCGGGCAGGCGTTGCACCAAGCGGAAGTGTGGCGAAGCCGCTCCGGGGAACCTTTTGGAGTGTTCACCAGACGGGGGATATGGCATTTCCAAAAGGCTAGCACTGATCGTATTACCTGGTTTGGGTAATGAAAGGTCTGCAAGGAAATAAGCAAGCTCGGGGAGCACCAAGGAGCCCTCGTTTCCAAGAGGGTTTGCCTTGTGCTTCCTGGAAGCCCAAAGTGCTTCTCTCCTCTTGGCTTCATGGAGGAGAACCGGGCACTTCCGGCAATAAGGAAGCGGCTGGCCGCTCTCTTCTTCCCAGGGTGTCTCAAAGGTGCTTTTTTCAAAAGGCAACTGGACTGTGTTTTTCCTTTGGGGAAGAAGAAGAAAACGTTTCGTTTCTCATCCAAGAAACTTCATCCGTTGATGAATCGGTTCTTCTTCCTCAAAGGGAAAAAAAACAACAGTCCAGTTGCCTTTTGGGGAAAAAAGCACCTTTGAGACAACTATGACCTGGGTGACTGAGAATTTCCACCGACATCTTCCCAGGGTGATTTTTTCTTTTCCCGACTTCCCTGTCGTTCCGAGATTTCCGCGTGGTTCTCCCATCCCAAATGCTAACTTGCTAACCTATCTGTGGTGATCGAAATGTGTGGCACGGGAAGAAATCCCAGAAGACATGAGTGAGGATCGGAGCCAATTCTGACAGGCTAAAGAAGAATGCGACACTGGATCTCTTCACCTGCAATAAAACCAGCTGCTTTCACGAGCTTTGCTTTGCTTTGCTTTTGTTGCTGCTGTTCCTTTTCACAGCAACAAGAAGTGAATGGCGCCCGGGGCGGGGGGGGGGGAATTTCCTGGGATACTTTTCTGTTCGGAAGCCGCTGAGTAGCGAGCAGTTCTGAGGTCAAGACTCTCCTTTCGCTAAGGAGAGAGAGAAAATGTGACTGTAAAGCACTATAGAGATGCTTTACAGTCCAATCCAGTCCAGTCCAGGTCCCAAGGGTGCTTTTTCAAGAGGCAACTGGACTTCTCATCCAAGAAGTTTCTTCAGTTGTGACTGGACGGTGGGGTGGGGAATGATGAGAAGCGAAACGTCTTCAAAGAAAAACCAGAAAGCCCAGTTGCCTCTTGAAAAAGCAACTTTGGGACAACCAGACATCCCCCTGGATGACTGAGAATCTCCACAGACAGTCCAGTCCAGGGTTTCTATCGCACGGCCTTATGTTTGTGACACTTCAGAAGAGGCGATTCTTTTAAAAAATAAAAAAGCAAATATGCACACGGGACTTCTCAGAACGTTGACGCAACTTCCATTGTTCAATATTCTCTTTAAGTGCAGATTTTCAGCGCCGCTCTACCCTTTGGAATCTCTATGGCGAAATCGCTAACACACCGTTGGGAGATCGGACAACTCGTTCCATCTCAGACCGGAAACAGGACAATAGAGCGGTCCACCTAGACTCCTAGAGATAGAAACTTTTAGAACGCTCCATGCTCGTTTCGTCATTTCCGTTCTAATGAAACGGCTCTACCCGCCAACACGGAAACAGGACAATAGAGCGGTCCACCTAGAGTCCTAGAGATAGAAACTCTTAGAACGCTCCATGCTCGTTTCGTCATTTCCGTTTTAACGAAACGACTCTACCCGCCAACACGCCCCCCCACCGCGAAGATTTTCCTCATAGGCCTCCCGAGAGGATAATGGGAGATTTGTAGATTTAAATACGCGTTTAAACTTTTAATATATATATTAAATAAATAAATATATATCTATATATTATTGGGGCGGGTGGTGAGGGGGGATTGTTTTGCAAAGGACGCTTTGGCTACCATAGAGAAAAAGCTGCACCGGAAGTCTATTCCCGTCTAACCAGACAGGGGGAACGCTTTGAGAGTGCACATTTCCTGTTTCCTAGCAACAAAAGGAAGTATTTGTTGTTGCCCTCTCTTGCGGGACTCCTACCAGTAAATCCCGGGGTCTTGAGGCCGGGAGGCGTTGAGGGGCCGCCCAACCCGGCGTGCGGGACCCCGTCATAGGGAACGGCGGGGCTTCCAAGGGGGCCCGGAGGATTTGGCCTTGCCCGCCTTGCCTTCCCCTCGTCCGTTTGGTTCCCCTCGGCCCGATCCGTCCGTTGCTCGCCGAACGGGAGGCGAAGAGTTCGGCGGGGTTTCTCTTCCCGGGAAATGGTGGGTCGTCGTGGGGCCTCTCTTCTACCTCAGGGCGGGATCCGTCGCGGACTGTGAACCTCGCCCGTCCGCCTGGAGCCTCCCGGGGAAACGAGGGCCAGGGACCCTCGCGCTCCTGAATCAGAATCTCAGGGTTTTCGGCCCCGCTCGTAGCTGCTGATCGCGGCCTTCTCCGACGTCGGATGCCTTAGAAAGCCCGGAATTACCTGCGGGCTGCTTCTGTTGCTGCCCTACTTGAACGGGATGCTTCCCGCTGGGATGTCCTGAAATGCACTGGATCCTATGGTTTGGAGGTCCAGCTCCTCTCACTCTCTTCTCTCTCTCAGCACTCAGGGTCTCCTTCACGTGTCTTCTTCTTCAGCCTCTGGGACCGAGGCTTCTTCCGGGATCAGCTCCAGCTCCGAAGATGGGGCTCTGAAGGCCTGCCTGAATCCTGAAGGATGTCGCCTTGAATGCCGTTGGCTCTTGAGAAAGGCAGCGCAGCTTAAAACTCGGCCCCAGAAAACCGAAAAATCAACTTAACATTGCTCATTGCCCAACGTGTTTTGTGCAGTGTTTTAATGTACATTAATATGTCTGGCTCTGGGCCGTGTTCCCTGTTTTGGGAGGAAGGACGTTTGTGTCGGTGGCTCCTGATAAATGAATGTTGTGCTGATCTGGGAAATTCAGAATGATCTGACAGGTGAGGAAACAACGTGTTTGTGTCCGTGCGTGTATGCATTCACTTGTATTCAGTGAGTAATTCTTCCAGCCTGGTTGCCATCCGAATGTTTTAAACTGCAATGAACTCCCACTAACTGCAATTTTGCATGGTGAGGTTCAGGGCTGATGGGCATTACAGGCCCAACCATCTGGAGCTGGGTCCAGAGTAATCTTAATAAAACCTTTGTGTACTATAGCTCTGTTTATTATGAAACCCATACTTTTTTTGTTGTTATTGAGTGAGAAAAATTCAGCTTAAAGTACTTCTGTACTTCCTGGATCTCTCCTTGTGCCTTGTGATTAGAATAAAATAATTGGGCAGGAGAGAAGACGGACATACAAGGAAATGTCTGTTATTGAGCAGAACAAAAATAATGACATCTGGTGAAATCATACTCTGGGAACTGAGATGCTTAGTTTATTAGACTAAGGACCTTGTTCCTTAGAAGGAGGTATAAAACTAGCGTTTTGTTCTGCATCAGAAAATCCTAGATTTCTAACCTATAGTCTCAGACCTAAGTTAGTTTCCTGTCAAAACACAATTCCCAGTCTTTTTGTTCTTAGAAAACAGGGGAATTATTCCAATGTGCTGTGTAAGGCATCCAATTGGAGAAGGGTACTCTATGTCGATGCAATAAAAACCAGTTCTAACACACCCCACCCACAAGTTGAGGATTTCATAATTTGAAGTCACTTGATTTAGTGTTGCTTAATTGTGCCCCCTCTTCTTACCTGGGTTTTAGGGCCCAGAAGTTGAAACTTGCTGTTTTAGGTTTTAAAAAGCCAGTGTGGTTCACTTAGTACGTTTGTTCCCAGAGCAGCTTTTATTTTAGACACTAGCTAACACCTACATGTGTTTGTTATAAAACTTTCCCATCTTTTCAAATTAATGCCTAAAGGAAGCGAACAACACTCGTGTAATAAGAACTACCCCCTCCCCCGCAAAATAACCCGAGCAATAACCATTGCTATATTTTTGGGTCACTGCTTTCATAATACGATTGTGTGGTAAGAACCAAAGAGTGAATAATCAATATTCTAATGCCTATTACAACCAGTCAGATATTTCCAGAAAGTCTACAACCAGGGCATAACAACATTTCCTCTCGTGTCCCTGATGTGACCCTTTTCTAAGAAGCCGGCATTCAGAGATCATTCTGCTTTTCGTGACTGGTAATGTTTGTGATGGCTCCTTTTCTGATTTGATACTGGCTGGTTCCTGCGGGAAGATATTGCAAGAGAGGGAGGTGGGAAAATTAGAGCACATACATGTATACATATGTACATGTAACAGTCTTCTTCACAGAGGTGTCCTTCTGAGGGGGGAAATACAGCAGGTTCTCGACTTACAATAGTTTATTTAATGACCGAAGTTAACCACGGCACTGAAAAAAGTGACTTAGGACCACTTTTCACACGGCCATTGCAGCATTTCCTGGTCATGTGATCAAAATTTGGATGCTTGGGAACTGGCTCATATTTATGACGATTGTGACTTTCTGACAAGCAAAGTCAATAGGGAAGCCAGATTCACTTAACAACCGGGTTACTAACTTAAGTGCAGCAATTCACTTAGCAACTGCGGCAAGAAAGGTCGTAAAATAGGGCAACATTCACTTAACAACTGTCTCGCCTAGGAACAGAAATTTTGTGGTCTGTTGTGGTCATAAGTCAAGGACTATCTGTGGTACTAAATTCGTGACGAAGAGTCACACAGTCCCAACATATTGTGTAAACTGAACTACTATGGCTTGAAAACTGGATTGCGGTTTATTGTGGTGGGTGACAGTATTCAGTAAATCCTGATTGGCACGGCTAGCCAAAGAAAACCGAGACAGGCACTCCAACATCAGTGCCAGGAGCCTGAGTTTTTCCCACTTACAGGGACCCAAAAAATTGCTTAGAGCTTGAAGTTGACGGAAGAAGTCTGAAAACACCTTTGTGGACAAGCCAACCTTTATTAAAAGGCATGAGCTTTCGTGAGCTCCACTTGGAATAACAGATTAACAGAGTTGGAAGGGGCCTTGTAGGTCATCTAGCCCAAGCAGGAGGCCCTACACCATTCCTGACAAATGGCAGTCCAGTCTCTTCTTGAAAGCCTCCAGTGATGAAGCTACCAGAACTTGCGAAGGCAACTTCTGTTCCATTGGTTGATTGTTCTCACTGTCAGAAAATTTCTCCTTATTTCCGGGTTGAATCTTTCCTTGTTCAGTTTCCATCCATTATTCCTTGTCTGGCCTTCAGGTGCCTTGGAAAACAGCTTGACCCCTTCCTCTCTATGGCAGCCCCTCAAATATTGGAACACTGCTATCATGTCCATCATATCATGTTTTAGCCTCCAGTCCCCTAATCATCTTGGTTGCTCTTCTCTGCACTCTTTCTAGAGTCTCAGCATCTTTTTTTATAGTGTGGTGACCGAAACTGGATGTAGTACTCTAGGTGTGGTCTTATTAAGGCTTTATAGAGTGGTATTAGGACCTCACTTGCTTTAGCTTCACTTGGAATAGCTACACTTAGGTTTTAAACTGGGATGAGGAAGAGAGAGGAAAGCTGGTTGGTTATGTAGATGCAACTTAGTGATGATGGGTTTCAAGTACCTTATCACTTAATGATCGTCATGGCATAAAAAAACCCCATTTTGTGTGTGTAGGGTTGGGCTGAAACCATTTGCTTTATGAGAGTTCAGCAATTCTTCCCTCAATTTCCAAAACAATCATTCGGAAGTCTGCTGTAAGGCAGCGGTCCCCAATCTTTCCGGCTTAGTGGCCCCCACTCACGCGCCCCCCACACGCCCCCCACTCACAAAAATAGAGCTGTGCGCGCTGTGTACATGCCTACCACTTGCACAGAACCATCCCCCCCCCTGCCCCCGGGGCAGGGGGGGGGATGGTTCTGTGCAAGTGGTAGGCATGTACACAGCGCGCACAGCTCTATTTTTGTGAGTGGGGGGCGCGTGCAAATGGAGATTCGCGCGTGAGTGCCTGCCATTCACACGAATGGAGCTTCACGCGCGCTCATGTGTGCTCGCTGCTCACAAAACTGGAGCTGCATGCGCTTGTGTGCTCGCCCACCATTTGCGTGGAACGGTTTTCAATGAGCCAAGGCCCAGTAATGGGCCGTGGCCCGGAGGTTGGGGACCCCTCCTGTAAGGTATCCAGGGTGATCGTGATGCAGTTCACAAAAGCTTATGCATTTTAGTATTGTCCTATCGGGGTCTAGTCCGCTAGACCAGGGGTGTCAAACTCGATTTCATTGAGGGCCGCATCAGGGTTGTGTTTGACCTGGGGGGGCGTGGCCAGGGGGGCATGGCCAGTTCTACATCTGTTTTCGGCCACGACGACCTCCTGCAGCCCTCTGCCACTGAAAACAGAGCTTGGCTGGCCCGCGCGCGGCCCCCTAACTTCCATTTTCGCTAGCAGAGGCACCGCGGGCCAGTCCTTCGCTGCTCCCAGGGCTGCCCCGTGGGCCAGATCTAAGCACCCCGTGGGCTGGATCCAGTTCTCGGACCTTGAGTTTGACACCCCTGCTCTAGACTAAGTGGCCACTGTGTTTTTTCCTGCTGTCTTCCTGTTGCTTTCCCCTCTTTGGAGGGTGGGAGCATTTTGGTGCGTACCCTCATAAAAGCTTCCCTGTTAAAAAAAAAAAAAAAAAACTACAGGTAATCCTCTTCTTACAACCACAATTGAGCCCAAAATTTCTGTTGCTAAGTTAAGTGAGTTCTGGCCCACTTTACGACTTTTCTTGTCACAGTTGTTAAGCGAATCACTGCCGTTGTTAAGTTAGTAACAGTTGTTAAGTGAATCCGGCTTCCCCGTTGACACTGCTTATCAGAAAGTTGCAAAAGGGGATCACATGACCCTCCGGGACACTGCAACCGTCATAAATATGAGTCAGCTGCCGAGCGTCCGGATTTTGATCACATGACCATGGGGATACTGGCAACGGTCAGAAGTGTGAAAAATGATCCTCTTTTTTTTCCCAGTGCCGTTGTAACTTCAAACTGTCCCTAACCAAACTGTGTTGTAAGTCGAGGACTGCCTGTATAGATCTTGAGGTCAGCTGATGTAATGCTTTTTAGGCAGGAAGGTGGAAATCTGTGAGTTGGACATGAAGCCAATGCAGTGACTTCCTCTCAGACCTCGGAAGAAGGCACCAAGAAAACTCTCCTGAAAAACAATTGTCAAGAAAACTTCAGGGACAGGTCCAAGCACTCACCAGAAGTCAAGACTGACTTGAAGGCACAACTTCCTATTAATAAAGCGGGGGGGGGGGGGAAACAGACCTCTTCCTTTTAATGGTTCCTTTTGGTGGAGCTGCATCCTTGTTTCTAAAGGTATCTTTGAAACTGCAAGAAGGAGCACCATGGTTGCATGTTCTCACACAAGCTTGCAGGTGATACTAATGTGGTTTAGACCTTTCAGATCGTGCAAAAGGGATTTCTAAACAGTAGTGAAGTGGCAAAAATATATAAAATAAGGGAAGAACTCAGAAAAAAAAAATCCGATTAAGAAACTGCCTCTGAAGGAGTTCTGAGCTAAATAAAAAGCTATCCATAATTTTCATCTACTGCATTTTGGCAGAGTTTTTCTTAATTAAAGGGATGTAACAGATGGGCAGTATGCTGGCTGGCTGTGAATATTGGGGGCAGGGGTCGGGGGGCAGGAAATGACCCAGTGTAAGAAAGACATTAGAATTAAAAATATGAAATAAGTGGAACAACAAAAGGAGTGGGAGGAAAACTCCACAATTACATCATCAAGCTCTAAAGCAGTGTTTCTCAACCGTGTGGACATCAACTCCCAGAATTCCCAAGCCAGCATGCTCACTCGGGAATTCTGGGAATTGAAGTCCACACATCTTAAGGTGGCCAAGATTGAGGAACACTGCTCTAGAAAGCCCTAAAATCAATCTATCAACTAGTAAAATTAAGAGTGACAGAATGGTCACTAAATGAACTGTGGCATATAATGGTGGCATATAGTGACAGCAGTTTGATTCCAATTCCCTTCAGAAAATTAGGCATCCTTTACGGAAAAAGGTCTCCCATCTCTGTTAAATACTGTAAAAATACTGATGATATCCAGGTTTTTTCACTTCCTCTCTGATTACCTAGTTGTATGTTTTCCTATTACAGGTAGTCCTCAACTTACAACAGTTCATTTAGTGACCATTCAAAGTTACAATGCCACTGAAAAAAGTGACTTATGACCATTTTTCACAGTTATGATTGTTGCACATGATTTACATGCTTGACAACTGGTTCATATTTATGACGGTTGCAATGTCCCGGGGCCATGTGATCCTCTTTTGTGACCTTCTGACATGCAAAGTCAGTGCAGAAGCCAGATTTACTTAACAACCGTGTTACTAATTTTAGAACTGCAGTGATTCACTTAACAAATGTGGCAAGAAAAGTGGTAAAATGGGGCGAAACTCACTTAACAAAATTTTCACTTTAGCAACATAAATTCTGGGTTCAATTGTGGTCGTAAGTCGAGGACTACCTGTATACCCCCCCTTTTTTTAAGGCAAAAGTTTGACATGAAACTTGAACTGAAATTCTGTACAGAAAATCGAAAAACTACTCGACTCTGCACCAGTGTTTCTCAACCTTAACAACTTTAAGTTTTGTGGATTTCAATTCCCAGCATTTCCTAGCCAGCATGCTGACTGGGGAATTCTGGGAGTTGCGGTCCACATGCCTTAAATCTGCCAAAGTTGAGAAACACTGCTCTACGCAAAGATGTGATTTGTGGCATTTGACTTATTTCTTGGTTCCAGCGATGCTCACTCTGATCACGGGGATTCCTCCTCATTACTGCCCCTCTTTCTTTCTGCAGGTCTTGGAATGGTTGGGCGAGAAGAGGGGACTCGAAGCTCTGCAATGAGACCGAGGGGTGCTTCCAAATGCCCGCGGCTCCCTTGTTAAAGAGAGCCAGGATTAAGAAGGACGTTGGACGTGAGCAATGGCTGAGGGCGATGCTGCTCTGACCAGTGAACCGCCTGTGGGTCAAGAGGAGCGGCCGTACAAATGCAAGCAGTGCCCGCGGAGCTACCGCCACGCCGGCAGCTTGGTGAATCACCGCCGTACCCACGAGGTAGGCCTTTTCCGCTGCCTGCTGTGCCACAAAGACTTCTCCAACCCCATGTCCCTGAAGAGTCACCTGCGCACTCATACGGAACAGAGGCGTCACAAATGCCCAGACTGCGGCAGAAGCTTCCGGGTTTCATCCCAGCTTCCAAGCCACCACTGCCCAGCTCAGGCCATCCAGGAACAGGAGGAAGAAGGCCAGAGGGATGGGAGTTACAGCTTCCAAAGGGGCCAGGGCACATCTTCTCCGGATGTTGACTTCCGTTCTGGGATGGAAGGCAGCAGCGGGAGCCTGCTGTCCAACCTGGAGAAGTACATTGCTGAGTCGGTGGTGCCAGTCGACTTTTCTCAGCAGGAGTTTCCAATCAAGAAGGAACGGGAGAAGCAGGATCCGCTCCCGGGGCACAAGGAGGATGGGGAGGAGCCTGGGCTGCTGGCTGCCCTGGAGGACGAGCGCCGCTACAAATGCAACCAGTGTGACAAGGCTTACAAACACGCTGGCAGCTTGACCAATCACAAGCAGAGTCACACGCTGGGCATCTATCAATGTGCCATGTGCTGAAAGCAAGTCTGCAGACCCGTCAGCCTGGGAGGATTCGGAGCACGATGTTTGGGAGGAGGACTCCATAGAAACGTCAGCAAAGTTGGACATCTATCAGCCGCCTCCCATGGGCACAGGCTTCGGGGACAGGGTGCCCTGCAGCCTCAAAGATACCTCCAAGGCTGGTGGTGGAGAACGCTGTCATCCAGATGGAGAGCTGTGTATCCGCTGCGGCGGGACCTTCGCCGATGAGGAGGAGTTGAAGGAACACAGTTGCCTTTACCCAAAGGATGAAGAAGAAGAGGCTGAGGGCAGCAGCCCTTCCCAAGCAGCCCCCAGCTCCAACGAAGCTTGGGAAGCCCGTCTGAAGAGCGAGGAAGCCTTTCCCATGTCTGAAGAGCGACCTTTCCGCTGCGGGGACTGTGGGAGGACATACCGCCATGCAGGGAGCCTCATTAACCACCGGAAGAGCCACCAGATCGGGGTGTACAGTTGTACCGTCTGTTCAAAACAGTTGTACAATTTGGCCGCCTTGAAGAACCACTTGCGGGTACACCTCAGGTCTAAGCTCAACTCCTCGGCCCCAGAAGAGGCCTCCCAGCACCCATCTGGGATCCTGGACCCACCAAAAGCACAGGACTGCCCTGACGACTGTCCAACCTGGCCCTCGGATGCCTGGAAAGGACCAGCCGCCTGTCCCAAGGAAGAGGAAGAAAGGACTCTTGGGGAGGAAGAGCGACCCTACCGGTGTGAAGACTGCGGGCGGAGTTATCGCCACCGCGGCAGTCTGGTGAACCATCGCCACACTCATCAGACGGGAATTTTCCAGTGCTCCATCTGCCCCAAGCAATACTCCAACCTCATGGCACTCCGGAACCACGTCCGCGTGCATTTGCGGGCCGCGCGCATGCGGGGCAAAGAATTAGGGGACGGCTTGACCTGCACTAATTGCGGAGAAAGTTTTGAGGAGGAGGTTGAATTCCAGCTTCATCAGCTGCGCCATCTGCCCTGCACAGAGGACATTGAGGCGGCCGATGTGCCTAGGCTTGGCGCCCTTCACTGTCAGGAAGCAGATCTTCTTCAGACTATTAAACAGGACGTAGAAGCCCTGGAGAATGGGGCAGCGGTGGCTGAGGACATCCTCCCGGCCTCGGAGATGTCTCACCGTTTGTGCGGGTTGGCCTTTCCTACTGTGGCTGGCCTGCAGACTCACACTGTGCAACAAAGCAGTGGAGGGGAGCATTTGGAAGGGGTGGTGGAAGGAACCAACCCACCTGTCCCCATCCAGCGTCTCTACGAGTGCGAGCTGTGTGGCAAGTCGTACCGGCATTCGGGAAGCCTCATCAATCATAAGCAGACGCACCAGACGGGCGACTTCAGCTGTTCACTTTGCAGCAAACACTTCCAAAACGTGGCCTCCCTTAAAAGCCACTTGCGTGGCCATCAGAGGCCCAGGAGAGGACTGTCTGAGACACTGGTGACCACAAACGAGGAGACTGACGCTGAAGCTGGCGCTGCCATGCCTATGATTGTATCTTTGGCAGAAGAGCTGAGAGATAGTTGCAGCGTTCCGGAAAAAGATGCCACAGCCAATGGCTGGCAGTCCCAGTCACAAGCGTCTTCCCCGTTGCCTGATGATTCTGAAGGCCTTCCCTATCTCTGTGAGCAGTGTGGGCTGGGCTTTGACCAGGCCAAGAACTTGATTGACCACCGACACACCCATCAAGCTGGCATCTTCCAATGTTCTCTCTGCCCTAAAGAGTATCCCACCATCCTCGCTCTAAAACACCATTTCCACGGGCACGCCAAGGCCACAGCATCCAGCCAGGACAACCCCAAAGACCACGCTGAGGAGCAGCCGTTCCTCTGCAGCCTCTGCGGCATGATCTTCCCCAGCGAACAGAGCCTTCAGCATCACCACAGCCTCTTGCATGAGGAGACCGAAGGCCGGAGCGACAGTCCGGATGTGCTGAAAAGGGAAACGGAAGAGCAGCTGGATGGTGGAGGCGATCCAGAGGAGGACCAGCTCCTCTCCCACATCTGTGGTTATTGCGGGCAGACATTTGACGATATGGCCAGCTTGGAAGAGCACAGCAACGGGCATCTGGAAGAGAAAGCGGCGGCCTTGGCCGATACTTCTATCCAGCTCCGGCGAGCTCCGCGCATGGAGGATGACCTGCCCCCTCTACCCCCACCTTTGGTGGAAACACTTCCTCTTGCTGATGACCTGCTGGACAGCAGGCCCTATGCCTGTGGTCAGTGTGGCAAGACCTACCGTCATGGTGGCAGCTTAGTCAATCACAAAAAGATCCACCTGATTGGCGATTACCAGTGCAGCGTCTGTTGCCGGCAGTACCGTAACTTGTCCGCCTATCGGAATCACCTTCGAAACCACCCAAGATGCAAGTTGAACGGCAGCATCCCCCAACTTCAACAACCGGTCCCTGCTGCAGAAAGGGGGCCGCCTTGCGCTTATGAGAGGCTGAAGGACGAGCCGTGTGGGGCTTCCCAAAATGGAGAAGCTCCTCCAAGCAATTCTTTCCTTCTCTTTCCTATAAAAGAAGAAAGAGTGGAACAAGGAGAAGAGTTGAGCTCAGGCCTGTCGGAGAGCAGAGAAGCTCAGGAATGTGATGTTCCTGGAGAGGAGAATGAGAAGGAGGAGGCTCACCAAGCAATACAGGAAATGGAGACAATAAAGAA